>JARFXV010001269.1:0-296992 GCA_031761425.1 Cosmopolites sordidus
ATATCCAACCCTTAGCCTTAACCTACCTTAAAAAAGTAATACAAAAATAAGTGTGTTAAGAATGACCACTGGTCACTGGGGTAGAATTTCCATATTTCGATTTCTGATGGCAACAATTACCATCTGAGGTCGTGAGAATACGCCACTCGTAATACAAGTTATTTTTTGGAAACGCTCACAAGGGGTGATATCTGAGTATGATCAGTGTTTGAAGGTCACAAAACTCGTTTTCTTAAATCCGAAATGGTTAGAAAGCTAGTTTAAAGGGTAAAAAATTATCATTGAAATGGAAGGGTACTATAATTGTTATACAGTTAGTAAACAGTTATAGTCTGATTTAGAGATTCTAGATAATTCTTTTACTTTACATTTAATGTAATGATTGAAATCAAATATTGTCAAATGTGAAATGAGTGTGACGTGATAAAAATAAGATTCTGCCATCAAAGTGTATCAGTAATTTGGATTGTGTAAAACTTAACATAATAAATAATTATACTTATCCACCAATGAATGGGTGATCTGCAGATTATCCTGAAGCAGAATCAGGTGATGAATTTTTATTTACTTTAACAATATTGTCAATAATGTCTGATAAATTGTTAAAATGTTCTTAGGAAAATTAAATACCCAGTTTTCTTTTTTTTTAACTTCTTCGGAACAAAATAATTATTATTAGTAATAATTAGATATTCACAAAATATAGTGTACCATATTCAAGATCGAAAATTCCTTATTAAAGTCGGAGTTGTTTTCGAATTAGCTCTACTTTCAGCCTTAATAAAAAAAAATCAGAGGATATGAAGCACATAGAAAAATACTCTTCAGTTTTTAGAAGAGTCTGTGATAACAACGTTGTCTAGCGAGGTTCGTAAATTGATAGCTGAAAGAACATATATCGAATACCATTAATCGTACTCTTGACCGATTACCTCAGTCCCTAGTAACTTTAAACAAACTTGAACCATGTACTCTGATTCTGAATGTACCATGTATACTGAAAAGTTTCCAGCCTAACACAGAAACAATGACTTGTTTTTTTTTATCAAATTCAGTTTTATTTCTAACATTGTTTCCTTTTAATTGTGTACACTTTTCCCAGCGATGATCTCATCTCTTTAATCCGTCCAAATAGTATTTGACATCTGACTCTTCAAAATTTGATGGCCTCCTCATTTGATAAACATCTCTGTCCTCCGAGCGAAACTTTGAGCATATGAAAGAGAAAAAAGTAGCTGGGGGCCAGATCTGCTCAGTATGATAGGTGGTCAATACGTGAATTTTTGGCATGGCGGCCATTGAAGTGTGAGACCGCGCGTTGTCTTGGTGGGACAAAACTTTCTTTTTCTTTAAATGCGGCCGGTTTTCCGCAATTTTTGTGTTCTGCTTGTCAAGTAATAATGCATTGTATGCTCCTGTTATTATTCTTCCCTTTTCAAGATAATCAATTAACACAACTCCATGACTATCGCAAGAAACAACAGCTATCACTTTCCCGACCAAAGAGACGCATCCTTCGTATTCCACTGTTTCGACTGCGCCTCGCATTACAGGTATTAATCTACTCCAAATCATTGACTTATTTTGCTGTTTAAACTGTTTCAACAGGGCTTCGGAACCGTTCAGTTGAATGCGTTTTTGGTCCTGAGTGGGCAATCGCAGAACTCAAAGTGCATACAACGTAGCTTTTTTATACCAAAATATTCAGTCAATATATGACAAACACATTCTTTCGAGATGCCCACAGCACTTGCTATCTCTCTAAACTTAATTCTTAGGTAGTCTAATACAATTACATGAACTTCTTCAATGGTGTCAGTAGTAGTTGCAGTTTTTAACCGTACCGAACGTTCATCGCGAACTAAGCTAGTACGACCACGTTTAAATTCAGCTGACCAAAATTTCACGCTGGCAAATGATGGTGTAGAGTCCCCGTAAACAGCATCCAGCTCGACTTTAATTTGCGTTGGCATATTGCCTTTCAGATGTAATAATTTAATGACGGCTCAACATTCGATTTTTATGCATCTTTAGAGAAACTGACTGACATAAATGAGGGTTAAGAAACAACTATATATATATATATATATATATATATATATATATATATATATATATATATATATATATATATATATATATATATATATATAACTAATAATATATATATATATATATATATATATATATATATATATATATATATATATATATATACAAGGTTCTCTTTTAACGCATGCGCAATTATATTACCAGAATATTTTTGACGAATAACACCGTCTTCATATTAAGACAGGAAACTTTTCAGGCTATCCTCATATACATCACGCCTGAATTCCTTGCAACAAAATCATAAGGAGATATATGTAGTTCATCTCATTCGATGTATGTCTCACAGCCATTGCCTTATGCAATATTATATGCATAGGTATTGTAATAGTTCAATATCGAAAGAACTGAATGATTCGAATATTTTTTCCGCATTTTAAAGTTCCATAATTACCTCCTCACTTTAGTAATATTATTGATTTAACATATTTTTCAATTCTAAATCATTATTTACCAATACAACCTAATATTTATACATCTTTAGAAATATGAACGGACACTCTATCTAAGTTCAACTTAAGAGAATATGTAACATTAATCTCTTTAGTTCTGCCACAAAACATTGCAGTTCGTAGATGGATTAAGGTTTATTAGTGACAACTAGCTGGATTTTTTAATGTTTGACTTGAACTTGACAATCATTACATCAATTCATTAAAAATGCACCTGTAGACAAGTTGATATCAATGTTTCCATTATGCTATTGCCAGAAATACCACCAAAATATATTCTTCTTTCGCATACCTTGGTTTTCGCTCCGGCCATAGTGTGCGGAAAAAGAAAAATTTTCATTTTTGACGATATTTTTGGCAGTGGGAAAATGGAGGCATTTGTCTCAATAAATCTACAGGTGCATCAGATATAATTTATTGTCGAATTACACGCTAGTTGTAAATAAAATTGAGTGTCGTTTTTCAGTGTTTCTTTGAAACAATAGTGGGGTTGTGAGATGGAAAATACGCGCAGCATTGACAAATTCAGCCACTTAAACCTAGCACGCTTCTTCATAACGGACAGCACTTATTGTTTAATTAAACTAGTTCGAAGATAATAAAATTAGTTGTAGATCTGATTAGCTTGGAACATTTGTAATATTTACATCCTGATACGAAAGGTAGTGTATAAGTTAAGTATGATAAGCAAAAAACTGCACACTCCACCATTTCGGAACTAGTGTTGAATCAGAGATATAAATTAGAAGCATTAACTAATCTAAAATAGATACTTGGACATGACCATAACAATAGATAAAGCAATACACTTTAACCAAAGTATGTTGATTTTGTATATAGAAGCTTTGTACAAGTCAAAAGCCTTGAGATAATCCAAAGCAATTAATAAAACATAAAATTTTTTGTTGAGAAATGGAATTATATTGTCAGTAAGATTTAACATGGCAGTGGAGGTATTTGCCTTTTACAGAAGACGATTGTTGAGCTGGAATAATCATGTTTGCTGTAAAATAGTCATCTTTCTGGAAATTTTATCTAGAATGTTAGAAGAACATACTTATAAGGCGCAAGTCTTGAATTTAATTAGAATAATGATAATAAATAGGCCCACTACGGTTAATAAAACACGCTGTAACTCTGTAAGACAGACTGAATGAGATGAACTTGTGGGGTTGCACATAGGCTCAAGAGTTTAAGAGTTCGACCAGTATTATCCCATGCATGTTCTATCGGCTATCAATCTAATGATCTTCTTGCAGGAAATTTTCCATCTTTATTTAGCCGATGCTTGACTATGGTACACCAACTTTCTTGTCTATATTGTTAATAATGATCATTATTGCTATCCTGGTAAGATATTCTAATAACATTAAAAAAACAAACTGCGATTCCGAAGAAGACACAAGTTGGAAAAAAGAAGACTGCATTTTAATATGCCCAAAGAAGCTTAAAAAATTCTCACTCTCATTATTGGCACCATTCCTTAAACCAGACCAAAATCTTCACCTGATTCTGCTCAGGATAATCTGCAGATCACCTATTCAGTTTTGTGCAAGTTTAATTATTTATCATATATAGTTTTGCTGTCCAATCCAAATGATATATACATTTCAATGATAGAAAAGAATTTTTATCACGACACACATTTCACCTTCAGCAATATTGGATTTCAAAGATCACATTAAACGCAAAATAAAAGAAGTGTGTGGATTCTCTAAATAAGTTTATACCTGTTTACTAATTCTATAAACATTTTAGTACCCTTCCAAATCAATGAGAATTGTTCACCCTTTAAACTTGCTCTCTAACTATTTCGGATTTAAGAAAACGAGTTTTGTGACTTTTAAATACTGCTCATACGCAAATATCACCCCTTGTGAGCATTTCCAAAAATAACTAGTATGACAAGTGGTGTTTTCTCACGACCTCAGATGGTAATTGTTTTCCATAATAAATCAAGATGTGGGAATTCTACCCCAATGACCAGTGGTCATTTTTAACACACTATTTTTTGTATTTATTTTTTTCAAAGTAAGGATAAGGGTCGGATATTATCGAAATATTTTTATAGGGCTTACTTATGTTGAATTGAATTTCTGAATGTTCTAATTGTATTAGAAAAGTGATCATTAGGTCCACCGCAGTTATTAACCACCGCTTCTTGTGATTTTGTAGCAAGGAATTCAGACGCGCTATATGCAAGGGTAGCTTGAAAAGTTTCCTGTCCCAATATGAAGATGATGTTACTCGTCAAAAATATTGTGGTAATATAATTGAGCATGCGTTGGAAGAGAACCTTGTAAATTTCAGTTATATTATTCATCTATATTACATATAGATGCTCAGTTGTTGTTTAACAGTCATTTATGTTAGTCAGGTTCTCTAAAGATGCAAAAAATTTGGTCGTACTAGCTTGGTTGACGATGAGCATTCGGTACGGCCAAAGAGTGCAACCATTAAAAAAGTTCACGAAATGTAGTTAGACTACCATCGAATTAAGGTTAAAAAGATAGCAGATGCTGTGGGCATCTCGAAAGAATGTGTACATATATATATATATATATATATATATATATATATATATATATATATATATATATATATATATATATATATATATATATATATGTATACATATATATATATATATATATATATATATATATATATATATATATATATATGTATATATATATATACATATATATATATATATATATATATATATATATATATATATATATATATATATATATATATATATATATATATATATATATATCAAGGCTCTGGCAGAAAAAAAACCCAGGTCGCGTCTGTAGTGGCAACCATCGGCAACCTGGTCGGCGTCTGTTCACCCAGAGGGTGCGGCTCTACACCACGCTCCAGGAACTAACAATCCCTGGTTCTAAACTCCCAATGGAAACATTGGACCGATAAGCTTTTAAGCAACCATGACTCGTGCAAGTAATAACAATGATACCCCAGGTGGTAACCAATCCAAGTGTTCGGATTCTGGGGAACCTAGAATTTCACGATCTCAAAATAAGTCGGAGCTTTCTGGCAAATTTCCACATAAAACATTTACATATATTGGCACCTTCAACATCAACACGCTGATTCAACCAGGAAAACCTCACATCCTAACTTCAGAACTTGACAGGCAAAATATACTTGTACTTGTCCTACAAGACACACGCATAACGGATAAGGACACGATAGACTATGGGAACGATCGCATATTCAAAAGCAGGACAGACAAACGAGTCGTCAGGGGCGCTCCGCTTCTGGGCATGACCTTTGTGGTATATAATAACTGTGAATAGTTAACTCTATTAAGAATATCACGCCAATAAACAATAGACTAATGATATTGCGCATAGAGTGCGCCAATAAAAAATACTCCTTCATCAACGTACATGCCCCCACAAACGGGAAAAAATAAGAAAACCCCAAGTCTACAGAGAAATTCTGGGCAACACTAGAGAAGGTAATAGCAAAGGTCCAAAAGGATGACGTCAAAATTTTATCGGGCAACTTTAACGCACAAATCGGTGAGAAAAAATCCATCAGAAAGCAGTAGGCAAATTCCCCAGTCATAAATTTACCAATAAGCACCGGCACAAGACTCGTCGAAAATGTCCACGAAAATAGAAGACATGGAGATCGCCTATACAACAGAATGGAGAATTCCAGATAGACCACGTTGCGATCTCATACCCACAACAAAGAGAGATCCAAGATGTACAAGTCCGCAGGGGCGCGAACATTGACTCAGACCACTACCTAACACGAATCAAAGTCAAGTTCACCCCAAGGAGAATTTATCACAAGAAACCACATCTACAGAAATTCGACGCAAAATAGATCAAGGAATCTAACAAAACAGAGGAATGGGAAAAGGAACAGGCAGATACATGGAAAAAATTTCACAAAAAATTACACAAAAAGCACAGGAATTGATCCCATTGAAAAAGAACACAAAACACCCTTGGTGGAACTCGGAATGCGAAAGTGCATTGCAGCGACGCAAATGAGCATTTCAGGAGTACAAGACTAAAAAATCCCCAGAAAGTCAACAGCTTTCTGACGTGACTAGAAAACAGACCGCAAAGGTTATCAGGCAAACTAAGGAAAAACTAGACTCTATAGAAGAGAATTTCCGCAATTATAACACGAGAGACTTTTATAGAACGTTTGCAAGAGAAATCCAAATACACACCACAAAATCTTTGCTTCAGAAAGCGATATGGGAGATTAGCGCTAACCAATTAGGAGAATTGTCAGGAGCTGGCACACTATTTCTCTAATCTCCTCAATTTCCCCGAACGTGATACAAGATTCTCTAAGGAAAATTGTACCCATACCCACTCAGAATCACCACCACCAACACAGGAAGAAATCCACAGGCACATAAGTAAACTAAAGAATAACAGGTCATCCGGTGAAGATGGTATCACCGCGGAACTATTGAAAAACCTCGGACCAAATTCACTGCAGGAACTTACGCAAATTATCACTAACATTTGGCAAACAGAAAAATTACCAGATGAATGGAAATGTGCTCTTATACACCCGATGCACAAGAAAGGAGACAGAACAGATGTGAACAACTACAGAAGAATCTCCTTACTACAAGAACAATTCGAACACAAAATTGGCGAGTATCAGGCAGGCTTTCGACCTGGTCGCTCATGCACTGAACAAATGTTTAACTTAAAAACAGTATTGAAATACAAAGCTATCAGAAACGTCCCAATCATCTGCACGTTCGTGGACTTCAAGAAAGCATACGACTGCATCGACCGAAAATCTCTGTTCAACATCCTAGAAGAAGAAGGACTCGACCCCAAAACACTACGATTGGTCAAGCAGATACTGACTGACACAACCTCTAAGGTGAAATTTATTGGAGAAATTTCCGAACCGTTCCTGATTAAAACTGGAGTACGCCAAGGAGATGGGTTATCCCTACTCCTCTTCAACCTTGTCCTGGACAAAGTCGTAAGGGAATAGGAAAAAGAACTGAAAAATCAAGGAAAATGAAAACCAATACGACTCGGACGATCCAAAAACAACATAGAAATATCATGCCTGGCCTTCACAGACGACCTAGCCATATTCGCAGAGGAAGAATACATACTACATTCCAGAAAGACCACAGAGAGAATGTTCATGGTAGCGGCGGACATAAGAAAAAGAAGGATGAAATTCTATGGACATATCAATAGACTCCCACCGACAAAACTCACCAACAGAATTCTTACATACATATAAGGAGTCAAGTCAACAGTACCATGGATCACACAAGTCAGAGCTGATCTGGGAAAGGCACAAATGGGTCCGACAGAGATTGAGGATAGAAGAATGTACAGAAACAACATGCATATGTGAAAAGTTGCATCAGAGAACGAAGTTTCAAGGAGATTGGAAACAAAGTGGACGGAGGAGAGAAAGAGAATCCACGGAGAAAGGATGAGAAAGATATGAAGGATCAGAATGAACACTCAAAAATGAGTCAGAATGCTATGCGTGATCGATCCGACCGGGTATATACGCACCTAATATATATATATATATATATATATATATATATATATATATATATATATATATATATATATATATATATATATATATATATATATAGCCATATTATAGCCATAATATTACAAGGCGACTTCAATTCAATGCCAAGCACACCTACTGGGGTTCTGCTAACATTACGCCGAAAGGAAGACAACTGCACGCAGCTTCAAAGAGAATGACCTGCCACTTCCAATCAACAGTCAAACCAACGTACTGGCCTACGAATAGAAATAAAGTGCTAAGCTTAGTCGACTTCTTCATGCCGCGCAACATTGCATCCTCATATGTCAGCATTGAATAAAGCTTTGACTTAGCATCTGACTACTTAACAATTGTGCTCTCACTAAGTGAGTACGTAATCACCAAGCAACAGCCCCCGTATTTTACTAACGGGAAAACTGATTGGGATGGATTTCGAAAAGATCTTGAACAGAGAATTGAGCTAAATATAACCCTGAAGACGAAAGAGCAGCTAGACTATAAAGTTGAAAAACTAGTGGTTGATCTACAGCAAGCTGCGTACAACAATACACCCAAACTGAAGCCAAAAATACCAGGATTGAACTACGTCAAGGAAATTCGGGATCTAGTACACGAAAAAAGAAAAGCTTGGAAAACATGGCAGCAAACTCGATCCCCGAATGACAAAAAACTGCTAAATCAACTATGTAAATGGCTCGAAGATGAAATCACAACCATCAAGAATGAAAGCTTTGAGAATTACCTAAATAAGTTAACAGATCACGAAAGCTCTGACTACTCGCTATGGAAAGCGACTAAATCTTTGAACAGGCCAAAGAACCATGACCCGCCGATCCGCAAAAGTGATGGTAACTAGGCGCGGCGAGATGAAGAAAAAGCAGAAATATTCGCTGAATATCTAGAGAATATTTTCCAGCCTCATCCACCAAATGGTTTGGAAGAAATCTCGGATATTAGCAATAGAAATGGCATGACATTTAAACCAATTACTACAGCAGAGATTGTAGCAACCATTGGCAAACATCTCAATCCAAAGAAAGCCCCAGATTATGACGTAATAACAGTGCAAATGCTCAGGGAGTTACCACATAAAGCTGTTATGAAACTGGCTTATCTTTCCAACGCTGTATTACGGATCAGGTATCAGTTATTATGATCCTGAAACCTGGCAAAACAGCTAAAGACAAAACATCATATCGCCCAATATCCTTGTTGCCGATTATATCCAAGTTGTTTGAAAAGCTGCTCCTACAACGCCTCAAACCCATTATAGAGGAGAAGCATCTTATTCCAACGCATCAGTTTGGATTCTGCAATAAGCACTCGACAATAGATCAAGTACATCGAATCACTGATGTAATCGAGAGAGCACTAGAAACGAAAAATATCTGTGCAACGATATTCCTCGATGTGGCCCAAGCATTCGACAGAGTAATTTTAGTCATTAGTATTAATATTTTTTTATATCAAATTTAAGTGGATTTCCTTAGCGTATTTACTATTACATAATAACATCATACTGCACACAAAAATTTTATAATTAATCAAAAATATATATATTTTTTATTGTATTACAGTTTATTTTTGTTCCAATATGTATCAATGTACTAAATTTTAAAATAAAACTATTTGAAACAAATTTTAAACATAACTGGTTTTAGTATTTATCATTTGTCGTCCCTAACAAATTTCTCCAGCATAATTTATAAACCAGTTTGTGAAATGACCACTGGTCACTGGACGAGAATTTCCATATCTCAATTTAGATGGTAAGAATAACCGCCCAAGATCGTGAGAATTCACCACTTGTCAGACTAGTTGTTTTTAAGGAATAGGAAAAAGGTAAATTGAAATAATATCAGTATATAAAGGTCACAAAACTGGTTTTGTGAAAGTTGATGTTCTAGAAAATTAATTCAAAAGATGAAAAATTCCCACTGATATAGATGAGCGTTAGAATTATTTTGCATTGAGAAAAAATGTTGAACTTAGAACCTTAGATAATATTACTAAAAACCTTTAATGATGTTATCTTCGTGTATTAGCTTAAGGGTTAGTCACATCGCGTCGAACATCATTACTTGATAACTGAAGTTAACCGACGTTGGTCGCGGTCTAGATCTGGTTGGGTGACCAGCAGTGGCGGCTGGTGAGGAAGGGCATTGGGGCGCCGCCCGTCCAGCATTTATCACAGTAAACAATTGTTCAGAGCAAAACACCATAGTTTATTTCCGTTCAGTTTCATTCCCTTAACTCACTTTCCTGGTTCCCCTCTTGTATAGGGTTTCAATAGCACAAAAATTTAAAAAAAGGAAGGGGAAAGCAAAAAAAAAGCTTTAGCAGCACTATTTTCTTCAGGAGCCGCCACTGGTGACCAGCCAAGGGCCAACTCGGGGTGTGGAGCTAAAAAAGTATTTATTATACAGATTTATTACTCAAGAAAAACATTTTTTTTTTTTTGGTGTCTAGCATTTTAGAACTGATTTTATCTATATTTGGGGCGCTAAATCTAAATATAACATCAGTTTTTCTCAATCTGCTCTACTTTTTTAGATATATCCACTTATCTATGAATGTATTTTTCAATTCAATACATTCAAGTATAGTTGTTCTAAAATTATTATACAAAGATTGATTCCTCTATATATTTGTCCTATTATCAGTCTGCCGTTGAGTTAATACCAGGAAAATCCACTAGATGGCATAAGCATTGTCATTCCGGTAACTGAAGTGACCTTCAACGCTTGAACTAGAATTTAGGTTAGTTTGTAAGTTCTCGTCATGCAGGGTAGATCGAACTTGGCCTCGTGATATTTGTGTTTAGAAAAGAGTTGTTATAAAGTTAACTTAAAAAAATATGTTGTAGATTGTTGTATTTGTGTTGTTGAACAGATATAAAATGAGTTCCAGAAGAAGAAGTTGTGTAAATCATCATGATGTGTCTTGCTACATATGTGGAGAATACACTTTAACAGAAAACAGAAAAACTGTTAGTTGGTTTGTAAAGAGAGCTTATCTTGGATACATTGGTATTAAACTCGGTGATCAGAATAAAACCTAGGCACCGTATCTGGTCTGTAAAACTTGTACTGAACATTTACGACAATGGACTATCTTCGTAAATTCGATAAACGAGGCTGAGCGAAAAGCCTGGACTTCATTTGTTGCCGTTGTCGGACATTTTCTGGGCAAATGCAAAGCTGAAAACTATATTGAAGTGGTAAACAAGATGCCCCTTGGGTGTGAGCACATGAGCACTAAGGTGCACTATTTACACAGCCACATAGACCGTTTATATCAAAATTTACGAAACACCAGTGAGGAACGAGGTGAAAGATTTCACCAGGATATTAAAGCTATGGAGAGCCGCTACCAAGCAGTATAGGATACGCACATTATGGCATATTACTGCTGAAATTTAAAAAGGGACTATTCCAAAATACATTCAAGAATGCCACGGAACAGAATCTTCTGAAGTATTCAGTGATTAGTTAGTTTCATATATTACTTTTTCCTCTATATTTGTATATAATAATATTTGTATAATAGAATAATAAAAATTCAGTGTTTAGTTTTTTTATTTGATCCATGGATTTAACTTAAAATACTGTAACGTATATTTCACTAAAATGTTATATCTTAGAAAGTTGAGCTCCCAGGCAAAAATTAATGTCACATTTGAATTCAGGGCATCAAATGAATGAAATCAGCTGCAAATACTCTGGCACCAAAACAACCGTGGGCCTGTGTTATTTATTTATTATCTTCCTGTCTTAATTAGTGTAACTTTATATTATGTATTAATGTTTGAAATATATTGTTTATGTCTAAACGTTTTTCTTAGAGTCTGAGTAGTAGGTCTTCACCATGGATACAGCATAAATAGATATTCAGTGAAAGTTTATTAACAAGAATGTTAAAATAATTGAAATAAATCGCAAAATTAAGCCAATTTTAAGACAATTAAGACATGGAGCGACTAGAGACGTTCGTGAGATTTGCAAAAGTAGAGAGAAGAAGCTGTATCAATCCGCTGTGCTCGGCTCTGGTTCAAAAAGTTCCGGAGGGAATCTTCAAGTGTTGAAGATAGGGGAAGATCAGATCGTCCACTGTCTCGTTATGCTGCCATTTTAAGAGCAGTTTTTGATGCATTAGAGTAAGCATAATGTAAACTTTAGGAGAATTAGAGTTCCGTACTAATAATTCAGTACTCAGCTCAACTTGAAAGACCATACACTATTCTGGCAGAAAAATATGAACATAATATCGACAAAAATTTCAACAGTAAAACAGTTCTGCAGCAAAACAACTCAAGACCACACGTTTCACATCTACTATCTTAAAAATTAATGAACTGGACTTTCAACTTCCCTCTCACCCAGCATACAACCTCGACATCACTCCGTCGAAAGACTCATCATGGTACCGAAGAAGAATAAAGTTAATAGTTCAAGTGATGTAGCCCCGGTTGAAGTCATCGAAAACAAAAACCTATATATCAAGGAATAAACCCTAGGTATATATTTTTTAAACAGCGAATAACTAAGTAGCTCAAAAACTAAGTAGTAATTAACTGGTGACAATTGATAATTAACTGAAAGATAATTAACAGTCGAAAATTCATTCGAAAGATATTGTCTAGAGCATCTGAGGAAGTTATGCACGGCATTATCAAAAAGATGGTATTTATGTAACAACTACATTTATTTGATATTGGTTCGCATATAACTTCCAATAAACTACCAACATAGAAATTATATAAAAATAAAACTGCAAATTAACCAAACACATCTAAAAGTAACTATATCTAAGAATAAATAAAAAAATATTTCACTAGATAAACTGGCTTTTATATGAGAAAAGCGACTAAGTAATTAAACATTTAATACTAATTCACCTTGTAGATCCCACCCTCATTTCCTAAATCAATACTCAAACGCCCTTATCCTCCGACCGCGCTACCCGCACAATTTTTTACCCTTCCACCCGCTCCTTTCCTCATTATTATTCACCTCATCCACCCTCGCCGCTTTCTTAAGAGTATTGATGTAGCCTCGGTTGCCTGCTATAAGGCGCCGCCTATCGCCGTTGCCCCGGCAACGTCGTCTAACCAATGAGATATAAGTATGAGCCGCGTCTTAACTTTTTGAAACGGGATCTAAGAATGCGCGCATAAGGGCGAATTTCGTGTGAGATAGGGCGGCTTTTAAAAATGGGAGGTGGGGTTAGCATAAGGAGGGACCGAGGGGCGCGATAGGTGAATGGGCTAGGGAAGGATAGGGGTGCGCGGAGGGTGGTTTTAAGGGTTAGAAGTATGGAGTGTTGGCGGAAAGGCCCCTTTACGCATTAGAGGCTAGATACTAGATACAAATCTTACATATTTAAAATTAATTATCAAAAGTTACGTAATCGCCTGTTTTACATGAGATATTTATTACCCAACTCACTAATGAAACATTATTATGAAACTAATCCAAATAAATAGCTTCAAATATTTTGGTTTTCAAATATTAATATATTAATTAATGTAGAGGTAAAATCTTAAACATGGTGTTTTAAAACATATTAGGGTATAACAAATTGTTATTCACTTTTTAAAAAGTGTGTACGTAAACGAGGTCTAATATATATATATATATATATATATATATATATATATATATATATATATATATATATATATATATATATATATATATATATATATATATAAATATATATATAAGATATATATATATATATATATATATATATATATATATATATATATATATATATATATATATATATATATATATATATATATATATATATATATATTATATATATATATTATAATATATTATTATATATATTATAATATATTTGAAAGAGTTTTTGATATTGATATATCTTTATTTTATTATTTTATCTTATATCCAAAATATAATCACTTTTGTTATGTTATACCAAAGCAAATCTATAATTCTGTAAATAACAATCACTTTAATGTGCCCCTTTCTGCTTTAGGTTTTATCCAATCTAATAAATGTAACAACCTTGACAATTAAAACAAGATAAGTGATATAACACACCATTTTCGAGATTATTTTCTTTTGATATATGAGAATACATCGAAGAGTTATATCATTGAATTACTGACACCCTCAAGACAACCCCCAGAAGAAACAAGATTTGAACAGATACGACAAAAATTGAAAAAATTCTGGAAACCATAATAATTAAAATCTTCGAGCTAATACAATGAAATACACTTAGAAATGGAATCAGAAATGAAAATATATTACAGATGTGTAAATTTACGAGTATCAATAAATGGACGAAAAGGAGAGGATTCGAGTAAAATGAACATATTAGTAATATGGATTTCAGTAGTGTCGTTACGATAGCAAGAACCCTTTCTGAAGGGACGTGGATTAGTTGGGAGACCACGAAAACGTAGAATGATAATCTATTAGAGATGTACTGAAGAAAAACAGACAAAATAGTGTGTATATTAAAAAGAAAAAGATATGTTTAGGGTATTCATTTACAGTAGTAACTGTGCCTAAAGCTATGATATTTTAAATAATACGACGGCTACGAGTTCAACTCTTGTTCAGGTTGTCGGTGCTTGTAAAGGAATATCAAATAAGAGCTATATATTTTTAATAAAACAAAGAGGTGTAAGATATCAACGTGATTTTTTTTTAATATTGGTTTATTGATCGCCTCTGGATTTAAAAAATAATCTATTCTGGAATACCAATTTTTTATCACATTGTCACATAAATCGGCATTTATTTCACCAATTACACAAATAATGTTGATTTTAAGGCCATTGAGTGTTTGAGGTTTATTGATATAAGCCAACAATTTCGCATAACCACAGAGAAAAAAGTCCAATGGAGGATCGCATGATTTTAGTGGCTAAATAACATCGGCATTTCTTGAGATTACATGGTCATTGAACCTTTCTCTCACTAAATTGATGATGTCATGAGATGTATGGCATGTTGCACCATTTTGTCCAGATCAAATCATCCAATCAATGCAAAAAACACTAATTATGTTTCTGTAGCATTTTCCATTGGCAGTAACGGCATTTCCATTTTCGTTTTCAAATAAATACGATTCAATTACACCTCCAAACCATAAACCACGCCAAATTGTTAATTTTTGTGTAATTTTGTAAGAACAGCATGTCGGCTGCCTTCACTCCCAACGCGACAATTTTGCTTATGTACGAAGCTATTTAACCAAAAATGAGCTTCATCACTGAAGATGATTTTTTCACGAAATAATGGACATGAACAAATGGTCATTTGGTTTGAGTTCTTGGGTTAATTGAATGTTATACACCTGGAAATGCAAATCTTTATGAAGAATATTCTAGGTAATGCCATAAGAAAGCCCAAGTTCTTAAGAAGAACGACGTGTAATTGATTGTTCTAGATTTTCATTACCACTTTGGTCGACCGCATCGATGTTTTTAGCAATACTTTTAAGTTTTTGACGGATTGGATTCTTAGCATCACAAACACTACCATTTGATTCGGATTTTTAAAGCAAATTTTACGTTAGGCACAAAACATAACCCGAATAGATTCATTATTTTTGTTAAAAATTTAAACAATTTGTATACGCTGTGCAACTGTATATATTTTCCTTATGATTTGTCAAACATTACTAAACACAAATGTCAATTTTGGCGTTAATAAAAAAAAGGTTGCTGTGGCGTTTACCAAAAAAAATAAAATGATAATTTGGTAACACTTTGCATGCTTAATTGGATATTTGTGTAAGTAGTTTGATTCACATAAGAAAAATTAAGTTAAGATGTTGGCTGAATACAACAAGCAAAGTCAGTCAAACCTTGCGTTAATTTCTCCACTTTTATCGTTATTGTTGTTGATGTGATCTAAATATATAATATGAGGAGGCTATATAGCAACGGGCCGAGGTTGTTTTCTTGTCTAATTCCTCCTGGCGTCAGTATACTTATTTTGGTGTGGCCACAACTTTGACTTTTGTTACATTACTGGTTATTAAGAGTGTACCATATATCATTTTGCTCTATACTATCGTTTTTATAACATCCATTCCGTTCTGTCAAATGTTTTCAAATCGATGAAAGAAATATATGCACGTATATAGTATTCTACTTTTATTAGCTTCATGATAAATATGGCTTCCATTGTAGATCTCTCTTTCCTAAAGCCTTATTATTTAAGTTGTTTTTTATTATTAACGTCCCTCGTTTGCTAGTTTTTATTTTATTAAGGTTGTAAATATTTTCCTTGTAGTATTCAGAAAGGTTATTCTCTTAACGCCTTTTGGTTAAGTTGTATGCCATTCCTTCGGTATTTCTAATGTTATGATATTGCTGAACGATGTTATTATTCTACCTACTAATTGAAAAAGTGCACAGTGGGCTCGTGCAGCATATTAAAAATGTTCAAAGAAGATTTTTTCCCCATGTTTCACCTTAAAATTACCTCTTTCTTCATTGGATATCAAACTTCAACAAGGGTCTTCCGTGGCCCGTTTCTGGCCTTAAGAAACTAGAAAATTGACTAAGAGTCCAAATCATATATATTGACGAAGATTCATGTAAAGCATCTTTAAGATAATATATAAGAAGGTATTCTTATCATTCAAGGGACGATGGGAAATGTGTCAAGCGGTGGCGCCATCTCAAATGTGTCCCAGGCGTCAATTTAAACTTTTTATGACGTTACGACCTTACGACTTACGAAAAGTTTAAATTAATGTCTCAGATACACTTGACACATTTCCCATCGTGTCTTGCGGGATTAGAATACCGTCTTATATATTATCTTAAGCAGCATTAGGAAGACGCTTGCTGAAGTTTGATGACGACTAAAGGATTAGCCATTTTTTACGTGCAACACAGGATAAATTTTTTCACGCTTTTTGAATATTTTGATCTACTAATTACTGACCACCCTATATATAGAATATCATTCAGTCCAGGTATTCTCCTGTTCCTCAAATTGTCGGTTTTATTTATTATTCCTACCTCTATACTGATAGTATTATCTGTTGTTTAACAAAATTTTATATTATCTATATCTTGTTCATCATAGAAATCGAGGAAGTTTCTTTTCCATATTATTATTACTGCTCCCTCGGTTAACAAGAACTGATTTACGGACTTCGTCCTATTCTATTTGTATATAGTATAGCGGTAATAATTTGTTCTAGTGTTTTCTTTCTAGTGATTGTTTAAATTCTCGAATATATTCTGTATCTTGCTACAACGTACCTACTCTATTGTTACTGTATTTGAGAACTCCTAGATATTACGTAGTCTATTTTTTAATTATAAATTCATTAAAACGGATAGCTATGCTGAAATCTAAGGCAGTAGTATAAATCTAACAACATACTAAGGTAAAATTTGACATCTGAGAATAATGACCAAAGTCATCAACGACACAGATATAGAAGTAAATTGAATAATGATGAACATAAAAAAGCAGACCGTAGAGAACAGAACTTGATATCGGCGATGCCAATGCTAAACTTATGAAGGAATTTATTTATCTGAGAAGCAAACTTGACGAAAACAACATCACAGGACATATTAAAAATCATATCATGTATGGTAACAAAGTTACATATTCCCTGCATTCTGTCCTAAGATCTAAACTTAAAATAAAAACAAGGAGCTACTGAAGAGCGATGCGGTTGGAGGCAAAGGTTGAAGGGGCAAGTCTCACTGATAGGCTGTAGCACTACAGGAAGACGCTTTTTTAATTAAACAAATTTCTTAACTTCTTAGCAAACTTAGTTTGGTACTGTAATATTATTACGCCAAAACATTATATCATAATATTGATTTTTTAGAAAATTCTATATAACTTTGGATCGATTTCGTTTTATTTATCTATTTGAATCGACACAATCATTTTTTGAACTGACACAATCAGCGCCTAACCCCATTGAGGGACCAAGCCTACAATCTAATCGGCCATGACGCACCACCGTCCGTTATCCTTTAGGGCTATTTCTCCGAGATTGAATTTCTAATATGTTCTGTTTTTGATTAAATTTATGCTGGTAGTTTTAGTTTTCGAGCCCGGACAGGAATTTTAGTTCTGGGGAAATTGGCAAAGTTTGTTTTAAATTACCACTCCATGAATTATTACTTTGGATATTCTCATCGCTGTATTTTTGGTGGTGTTCGGACCAGTTTTATACAGTTTTAGAGTTTTCGGACAGTTCTGGTCAGTTTTGTGTGTGATGGGTTCGTTCCATTCACGCTAAATTTACTTCTATAAAACTGGCTATGTTCATAGAATATCAAAACTAAAATATGCAGTATTTACTCGGATCGTTTCGCTCACTCACATTTAAGAATGAACAGTTGAAACACTTTACAATTTTTGTTAAATATGAGCGTTAAAATAGTTATCACTAAGTCAAATAATTAAGATTCAAAGCAATATCACTTATTGCAATTACAATGTCACATTATTTTTGTTAACAAACAAACATCGAGCAATCAATTTGTATAAGATTATTTGTTGATATTCAACAAATTCATTTCAAATCAGTAATTGATTCATTGACTGCAAACCTCAAAGAGATTTATCACAAAACATCAAATCACTTGTAATAAATTAATAACGCATTTCGCTAACCATGTTACCATAATCAGGAGATCACTAAATATTCCTCAAATATACTGAATTATCTTCCAATAGTTGGCAAAACGAACATCGAGATATTAAAAACAAGTTATTTGGTGTTTTGTGGTAGATCTCCTAAACGTTACTGTTTCATATCAAAGATTCCAATATAAGAATTAATTATTAAGTACAACTGACGATCTTAATATATCTCTTAATTCTTGTCAAATTGAATTAAGCAGACGAAATGTAAAAATTTTACACATCCACAATGTTATCACAGCCAAATAATTCGCCAACAATTCGGCTTACAAATGTACCAGAACAAAGCAAAGTATATGTCATAAACAGATAAGGAATATAGATAGGGTGGACGGAGACTTAAAGAAAACAAAAATAGTGGACAAACATATTCTTTCAAAGAGGAAGAGAAATTTACATATAAGGACAACGTATTTAGTAAAAAGCTAGACAGATTTTTGAGGTAGAGAATGATTAACAAAGAATGAAAGCCTGGGGGAAGAAAATGGGAATTAAAATAAACAGACTTTTAAAAAAGCCAAGGACCTAATTGACCATTATTCTTCTCAATATTTCTTCGCTACGGGGCTTACCTCGAACTTTTGCTTTTTTGAGTTAAACTGGAAATTTACCGGTCATAACATCAGACAAAAATATGAAAGATGAAATAAGCTTACAGCAAACTGAAGACCATGGAAACAAAGGCATAAACAAAAGTGGAAATTAGTAGAAGAGGCCTACGTCCAAAGTTGTAGTTAGACCTAACATACCTTGGTCACCAAAATATGGGGATCATTAACCAACTATTCGTATGTGAGACGGTATCAGACTTCTAAATTTACCCAATCTCCTCCAAACACTGGAAACC
This sequence comes from Cosmopolites sordidus, assembly GCA_031761425.1. Lineage (NCBI taxonomy): Eukaryota > Metazoa > Arthropoda > Insecta > Coleoptera > Curculionidae > Cosmopolites > Cosmopolites sordidus. The sequence goes on from JARFXV010001269.1 coordinate 19,659, forward strand.
GTAAGTCGGAAGATATGTGCGGCTTGTGTGGTATAGAAAAATACTCCAAAACCAGATCTACCATCTCATTCCATCAATAACTGAATGACTCAATGGCTATAAAAAAATCCAGCTGGATCAATGCATTATGCACAATTTAATCATATCGAGACTTATATACAAAAGATTAACAAACCTTAACAACTAGCTCATTATGTTTATGTTTCTATATCAGATACATCCCCATCATTAACATCACTCAGTCAGTGTCCATCCACTCCAGGATGAAGGTCTCTGCAGCATGTTTTCAACTCGCACGGTCTGGAGCGTTCATGTGCCAGCCGGGTCCAATATACTTAATGATGTCATCAGTCCATAAAGTTTACGATCTTGGTGGGCGTTTATAATCAAGCGGTATCCACTCCATAATTGCTTTTATCCACCTGTCGTCACATTCTTTACTAAAGAGCACTTCTCAAGAGTGTTTAGACTTATTTAAATACGTTTTTTCGAAGTTTTATTATAATAGATAAAATATGAATTCACCATTATATGCTAGAAATGAAGCAACAATCTAAATTGGAGGTGGGAGCAGGTGAATGTGTACTAAAAAAGTGAAAACTGTTCCATATGCAGGAAAAGCCATAGCTATGATTTTCTGTGGGGTTTATAGACTATCTGATAAAAGGCAGAATCATCACTGTGAAGAATAACGCTTTTTTACACTCAGTGTGATTCTACTGGCGCAGTTGAAATTTCTTCGCGAAAGGTAACTTTTAGTTCATGTACTATACGTCCTCGTTCGACTTTAATATCTAATATATCCTTATATATCCTTTAATTACCCAATTATTAATTCACCAATTAAAGGATATATAAGGATTTATGAGATATCGAACTCCAACGAGGACGTACAGCACACAAAAGTTGCTTTTAGCGAAGAAATATAACTGAGTCAGGACAATCACACTGAGTGTGATACAGATCTTTCAAGACATTCGCTTTTTTGCGCCATTCCTTGCAAATTGACAGTAGGAACATACTTATTGCGGCTTTTAAGTTGTATTTAGTGAACATAGTTTTGTGTTTAATTATAAGTAAAACGGAATAGTAATAAGACCTATTTTATAGATATCAGAAAACTGCAACTGTTATACAGTTTTACATTACTGGCCAGAAAAAATATTTTTGAATAATTGCTTCATGGAAGATCAGGTTGAAGAAAAAATAATATTTATAAATGTATTTTCCATCATGGCCAAATTCTAAATTTTTATCAAAAACTTTTTAGAACATTCCTAATTATTCATTTTCATTTTAAAATTAGTCTTGTTTGAATTAAATCTAAATCAATTCAGTTCTTGTATTTTCGAAATCTCTACGAAAGTAGAAAATCGAGTAGCAAAGAAAATCATGGAGGAACGAATAGAAGGTAAGAGAAAAACAGTTAGATTAAGAAATAGCAGGATAATGTAAAAAGAGATGTTGAAGAACTCTGCACATCAAAAATTGGCAAGAGACTGCTTCGGGTTGGACGCGAAGATTGAAAGAAGTTAAGGCTTACTGACGGGCTGTAGAACTATTGGAAAAAGAATTGTCACAATTTTATTGTAAACAACGTACAACTGAATCATATTTCTCAATTGCCCTTACGAGTGTCGTTCCAAAAGTTCTCGGACTGATTTAGAGATGGTGGAAATACGACGACATAACTATCGATCCAGTAAAGGAAACAAGCTTTTGTAATTTAAAAAATATAGATAAAGTTAAAGTTATAAAGTAGTTAATGTTTTGTTCGTCGATTGTGGTCGAAGGTACACCAGCTATCTACGAAATTTAATAAGCTGTTTAGGATATGAAAAAGTGTTCCGCACAATGATGTCGCCTATAGTTTTGGTTAACCACAGATTCATTCTAATGACTTATTTAAACACGATTCTGCATTTGTTCGACATTTTGTAACAGTAGATGGAATATGAATTTACCGTTACATGCCAGAGGCGACAACAGTTCAAATAGTGTGCGTGAGTAAGTAAAAAAGTACCAAAAAAAGCCAAAACTTATTCATCTGTAGGAAGAGTCATGGTTTCGCTTTTCTGACAAACTGGCAAAAGATAGGACTATTACCAAGGAATATTCTGCTTCATTATTGGACCAATTGATGCATGTTATTCAAAATAAACTTCCACATCTAGGCAAAGAGAGAGTGGTCTTTCACTATTGCAATGCGTCTTCGCACGATTACTTTACTTTGAAAAAAATTTCCGCTAGATGGGTCTTCTCAAAAGTGCTTAGATTTATTTAAACGCAATTCTAGTGAGTTTTTTAGACATTTTATAGCAGTAGATAAAGTGTGAATTCAGCATTACACGCAGTAAAAAAGCAACAGTGTAAATAGCAAGTGCGGGCACCAAACAATGCGAAAATGGTGCCATCTGCAGGAAAAGTCATGGCTACGGTTTTCTGGGATTTTTATGATGTATTACTTCTATTTATTATCTGTCAAAAAGAATATCACCGGGGAGTATTACCCTTCTCTATTAGATATGTGGTCAAAGAGAAAGTGTTTTTTTACCACAATATTAAGCCTGACCACACGTTTCTGCTAATTGCTGCAACACTCCATGACCTACGCTTTGCAGTGCCTGCAAAAGCATCGTATTGGCCGGATCTGGCTCCCAGCGATTACTTCCTCTTCCAAAAAATTTAAAAAATGGTTCGCTTGACGAAGATTCCCTCAAATGATGAGACACAAACTATTAAAAAATTGGAACATCGATGGTCGAAATGTATCTTTTTTTAACATATCGTTTCAATCATATATAATTTATTGCAAAATGTTGCCTTTTCAATTCATATAATTTATTGTTTATACAATGCAATCTAGCTTCAATCATGCTTAATTATTTGACTGAATAATCAACAAAATCACATACGACCTAATTTATATATCAATATATTTAATTAAAGTGGTTTTATATTAATTTTATATATAACCAAATTATTTATTCCATTTGTATAATAATATTTTTTTTAATTTCTGCTATTTCTAATACGTCTTTGGTTCTGAATGCTTTTTTCGTTTCTGATTATTCCCCTACGCAACACCCTAATTTTTTGTATACGTTACGAAACCCCAACAAAAAAGCTACACCCCAGTGCGTGTCGACATCTATGAATGCATTCCCTTACTAGGAAAGGGGGTTGATTACCGATATTATCATTTTGTACAGCGATCTAAAAGGGTTAGTTATCTAAGATTCAAACCAACAAAAGGGTGAAAAAGTTCCTTTAATCGTTCTATTATAACACAGATGGCGCTTTTTTCCGGATAAACCTTGTTATATATTATTCCATGTAAACGGTCCTGTTAGTAAAGAAATATGTATTTTATATTAAATATATTTTTAAAATGTGCTACAAATCTAAATATAATCGTATTAAATAATATATATTATGTTATATAAAAATGCGTATTGACGATACTACCAGGCTTTTAAATAAACAAGTTTATTATTTTATCGGCTTGTCAGAAAATTTCGTAGAGATTTATATATATATATATATATATATATATATATATATATATATATATATATATATATATATATATATATATATATATATGGCATTTACAAAGTTGAGTCATTTGTTTTAACAGGTTGTAAAACTCGTAAAAATAACTAATTTTACCAAAAATAATTTATATCAAAATTGCAAAATAAAGAAGTTATTAACAATTACAAAATTTTAAAACAGACCTGACTTTTTGATATTCTCGACCACTGCGTTGTAAACACAAAGTATTTGTTTACTGCTGATACTGGGTATGACTAGTAGTCTAGTACAATATTAATATAATAATATAATAATTTTGAGTGCGATATTCGATTTGACCAGTAGTATTAATTTCTTAATAGTGCGTTTTTAACCTTTAGGTACTTTCTGCGATTAAAATTCCACACGTTTATGAAAACAATAAACTTAACTTTTGAAAACAAAAATTGAGTTATAAGACTTTGCGACACAGAGTACTTAAAGGCACAACGAGGAGCTCTGGCTGGAAGATCTCATTCACACTAAACGGTAGACATTGAGGAAGACCTTTTAGAAATTGTCAAAAACGAGCCAACAACGAGCACTAGGTCTATAGCAGGTCAAGTTGAAGTTTCTCATAGTAAAGTGTGGAAAGCTATATGACAAAAACACTTTTATTCATATCACTATCAACAGGTGCAAGCGTTACAACCCGAAGATTATCCTAGAAGACCTGAATTTTGTCAGTTGCTTTTACATCAGTACAAGAGTAATGAAAATTTTACCAAATTTATTTTGGCCACCGACGAGGTCACATTTACAAGAAATGGAGTAAATCATTTCCACAACAACCATGTTTGGGCAGTAGAAAATGCGCATGCTGTGAAAAGAACCCAATTTCAGCACAGATTTTCAGTAAATGTTTGGACTGGCGTAGTAAATGGCATGCTCAATGATCCCACTTCTTGGCCTACACATTCCCCGGAGTTAACGCTTTGCGATTTTTTTCTGTGGGGCTATTTAAAAAAGTTACTGCAACACAACAGCGCATCGAAAACGGTTTTGATGTTATTCGTGGACACCGGGATTTTATTTTTGAAGTCGTGCAGTGACACATTGGTACTCCGAGCAAGATTTTGTGCTAACCGAACACATGGTGACAATTTTGAACAATTTTTGTAACATGTAACATGTTTATTTTTGTTATTCTGCAATTTTTATATAAATGATTTTTGCTAAATCGACTTCTCTTTGCTAGTTCTACAACGCAGAATATCAAAAAGTCATATGTTGTCAAATTTTGTAACTGTTAATAAATTCTTTATTTTGCAACTTTTATATAAATGATTTTTGGTGAAATTACTTATTCTTACGAGTTCTATAACCTGTTAAAATAAATGACTCAACTTTGAAAACACCCCGCATATATATATATATATATATATATATATATATATATATATATATATATATATATATATATATATATATATATATATATATATATATATATATATGTATAATAATTAATTACTTTCAGATTTTGCTTTGATGTACCTTCAGTTAGTAAAGTTGATTCAAGTTGAAAATGTCCGTCAACTTATATTTACATCAAAAATTGTTTTTATTTTAAAACGGATAAGAACGCTGTCCAGACAAAAAATAAGATCTGTGCTGTTAACAGAGAAAGATTCTTTGGAAAAGTGGTTTGGTCGGTTCAGGCGCGGAAATGTTCACTTTGAAAACATGTCTCACTTTGGTCGTCATTCAAGCAAAAAAAAAACCCATTATAGTCCAAAATCTACTCAGCACGGTCCGTGAGACAGTAGATAAACTAAATATTGGCAAATCCGATTGTGACCATCTGAAAAAAAAAGGGTAGTCTGCCGATACGATGTGTATCCTCACGAATTCTAGTGAAATCTGTTGGACCGAATCTCTTCGTAAGATCTTCTGCTGAAAATCTGATGCTCCATTTCAGAAGCGGATGGTAGCTTGTGATGAAAAGTGGATTATATATCACAGCCTGCAACGAAAAATTTATGGCGATTATCAGAGTCAGTGCTTTTAACATTCAGGAAAAGAGAATCTTTATCTGAAGAAAATTATGTTTTGCATTTGCTGACATTGCTAACATGCTGACATTTACTTTGAACTTTTTTCACGCAAACAAACCATCAACACCGACAATTTTGCAAACAGGAAAGGCGTCGTGTTTTATTATGACAATACTAAACCAAACGTTTAAATCACGACCCAGCAAATATTATTGAATTTCAATTGGCATCTCAACCTCGGACTACCATCTATTCCGCTCCATTAAACAATTTTTAAATAGGAGATATTTTAAAACGGAAGAAGAGGTAAAAAACATGGTTAACATTTCTTAACATAAACATGCTAATTTTTAGCAAAAAAAACAATATGGACCGTAGTGGCAGTTTGGCAAAAAGATGTATATATTAATAGTAATTACATAATTAACTAAATAAACATTTACATAAACTGTTTGCGTTTATTTTTTTCTTAAAATAATCCCTGTAAACTTTCTGTAAAAGCCAATAATATTTTGAACAGATTTGTTAAAAATATTAGAAATAAGAACAAATTTGAATAAATGTTCGGAGCCAGCGACATCGCGTTGAACTTCAGTTGTAAATAACTGAAGTTAAGCAACGCCGATCGTAGCTGAATTTGGACGGGTTGAAAATGAAAATAGGTAAAAATCCAAAAAAATTGTCGACCTTTAGCAATAAAAGGAAATGGGATTTAAAAAAAAATGAATCAAAGTAATGATAGTTCTACATTTAATTTAAAATGTTATATTCAAAAATCAAGGACATAACTAGCATCCTTAGAAATAGACTAGGAAACAAACAAAGTGCAACATACATATTTGATCAATTCTACCGAAATTTAATCTTAAAGATTAAATCATCTTCTGATGATGCATCATTAGCGAAACGCGCGTCGATAAGTTTTGAAAAAGTGATTTGGTGCTTAGAGGTAAATCTCTTCGAGTTTAATACAAATTTGAATAAAATTAAAAATATACTCCCTGAGTAACATATCTTGAGCACAAAAACTTTAAATATACATATTTTTTGTCAATTTATCTTTATGCTTCCGTATGCGATTGCAAAAATTGTACCAAACTAATTTAAAAAATGGCTTTTTCCATGTTGTGAGGTATTTTTCGTATATTACTCAGCTGTTCAGTCCCCGAAAGAGCTCTTAAACTTGAGTTCCAGTATTTCATTCAACTGAACTCTCTGAAACCAATGAACTCTCTTGAGTATCTTCTGTGATTCAAAACAGCGTCCACGAAGTGGTTTCTTCCATCGAGAGAACAGAAAAAAGTTATACGGTGCTATATCTAGTGAATAAGGTACTTGTGGAATTGTATTTAAACCTGTGAATAAGAATTGTGTAAAAAAAAAAGTTGTCTTGCCACAAAACTGGACGTTATTTTTTCAAAAAATATTATTCTTTATTACCAGTTCTTGTTTGTCAAAATTGTTCAAATTGATCTAAATGATATTCGAGTCATATTATATCTACAATATCTTAATTTATACTTAATCAGCGATTACTCAGTAAAACATCCTTGATTTTGGTAATATTTTCTTCATTGGTTGACATAAATGGAAGGTCGTTCTGAACGAGGTTTATCTTCAACTGTTTCTCTACCAGCACTAAAATTTTTATACCACTTGTAAACATTTTTTTATGACCTAGCTTCACCGCCAACAATAGATTCTTAACATTTTTAATAACAGTCTAAGAAAAATTATTTTGAATTTATTATAATTTAATCCTAATTATTGGCTTGATAAATTTATCTATTTTATAAAATTGATTAACAGTTACAAATGACACCACAATTTCTAGTTCAAGGACAGTCAAGGACAGTCATACCAAATTAAAAAACAAATGGTTGTATCGATTCGTAAAGCGCACGCGTTTTTGAAGCAACAATATTTTCTTAATATTTTTAATGCGACAATCTAAGAAATATTCTTTCTATCTATTTTAAAAAATTGCCGATAAAAGCGTTTAACAGTTACAAAAGACCCCACAATTTTTAATACCAGAACAGTCAAGGACACTCATACCAAATTAAAAAAAAATTAATATACCGATTCGTAACGCGCGCCAGTTTTTGAAACAAGGCGCTTTACTGTTTGATCATAGTAGTATGCAGATCTATTTAGTCTTACTGAAATAAAGAGGAAAACATATTTAGTAGATTAGATGTTTGAAATAATTTCTGGCAATATAATGTATTTGATTGATCTAACTTAAAACTTTTAGATATACTTTAAAAAAATGTGATTTACAATTAAAATAATTAAGGTTCTCTAATACCAGGATTACTATTTATGTATCCGGAATTGGCAACAATGGTGTTGCTAGGCGTCATCTGACATGTACATCGTGATATTGTTGACTGTATACGTACTCAGAACGTTTTGTCGTATGGACGTTATTTGTGCTGTTTAGTGACTTGAAAATTTCATCTCAGTCAAAAGATGGAATTAACTCGTGAGAATTTTCATGTGATGAATTACTACGACATTCGACGTGGATTATCGCAACAACAGTGCATCGATCAACTCACTTCGACTTTTGGCGATGTAGCACCATCTAAAACCACTATATATCACTGGTTTAATGAATTCAATCGTGGCCGTCGTTCGCTCACGGGCGAATTTAAAAAAGGTCGTCTAAAATCGGTTGTTGTACCAGAAAACATCGATAATGTGCGCAATCTGAAAAAGCAAGATGGTCATGTGACATACCGTAAAATTAAGGCACACCTGGGCCTTAGTAAGACAAGCATGCACAAAATTTTAAATGAACATTTTGCTGTAAAAAAGATTTGTGCGCGTTGTATTTCGCATAATTTAACAATAATTCAAAAACAGACTCATGACAATTGGTACAAAGAAATGTTCAAAAAGATAAAATCGTAGTGCGTCAGAAGCCGTGTATAACATCTACAAAGGTGACGAATCTAGTATATATGCGTGTGAGCCAGAAAGCAAACAGCAGTCGACTGCATGGGTCTTTCAAAATAAGCCAAACCCAACAAAAGCTTTTCGCACAAGAAGCATTTTGAACCAAACCGTGTTTTTGGGATAAATGAGCATGTGGCTACAGAGACACTAGAGAATCGTAGAACGGTCAATTCTAAATAGTACACAACCATTTGTTTGCCAGAAGTCTTTGAACAAATAAGAAAAACAACTAGCATCGCAGGATCATTCTTCACCACGACAACGCGATATCTCACACATCCTACCGAACAACTCAATATTGGACCGGGCAAAACATCGAATTAATGGATCATCCGCCGTACAGTCCTGATTTAGCACCCAATGATTCCTTTTTGTTCGCATTCGTGAACAATAAACCACATGGTCAACGATTTTCGACGCCAGAAGAAGCGGTTGATGCCTCGAAAATACATATTTTGGAGATACCTCAATCGGAATGGAAAACGTGCTATGAAAATTGGTTCAAATGTATGCAAAAGTGTATCGATCATCGCGGAGAATATTTTCAAAACAATAAAACCATTTTCAATGATAAATGTTGTTTTTAATTAATATTCCGAATACATAAATAGGAACCCTCGTAATGTTGGTAAATTTCTGTATGTTTTATTAAAATATATTTATACTTTAGAAAATTTAACCTTTTTGCAGATTTTCAAAAAAAATTTACGATATTCAGGTAAAGGGTTGTCCAATAAGAGTGTGAGTTTTAAAATTAGGCATAATGGTATTATGATTTGAAAATAATGTCGTTCAAATGTCCCCCTCGGATTTGTCTAATGGAATGCATTCTGGAGACCCAATTTTGGGGAAAATAATATATTCCGATGAAACGCACGTGCAGTTTAATGTGTTTATGAAGAAATAAAATTGCAGAATTTCGACCGATGAAAATCCGCAAGTCATTCAGGAATTATCTCTTCTTCGTCAGAAAGCCACTTTTGATGCAGTTTTTGGGCTGAAGGAGTAAGAGGTTTATATTTGGTGAACACTATAGGAATTTTCTAACAAATTTTCTTTAGTTTGAACTGAAAAATGTAGATATAAATAATGTTTTCTTTTAACAAGACAAGACAACTTATCACACATCTCGCCAGGCAATCGATTTATTGTTAGAAACGTTTCCTGGACTCAACTGGTTGGGAAATCACATGAACTTGCTGGTCAGTTGACCAGACCACCACGCCCATGCGATTTCCCAACATTGGATAATTTTTTCGTGGGGTTATATTAAATATCTCGTTTACAGAATTAAATTCCGAACCATTATTGACTGTAAACAAAACATTCAGCCCATCATTAAAAATATACCACGTGATGCGTATGCAGGAATAATCGATTATTGCATTATTTGTTCTTCAAGATAAAATAAAAATTGTCGGTTTATCACTTTAATACCTTTAACCCTTTATATAGAAAAATCGAAAGATGCAAGTGTGATTGGCAGGAAGTCAGTGGCCTTAGTATAACACTTAATAGGAAACAAATAGGGTTGGTTATAGATCAGAGAACAAACCAAAATTTTTGATGTTATCCGGTGACTGAAGGAAGTAAAATGGAAATGAGCAAGTTACATACTAATAGGTACGATCACATTGTAATGATGCACTCGACACTAAACCTCAATAAAAAAGATCAAGAGCAAAGTGGATTGATGTCATTGTAACGGATAATAAATGGTTGACATGTTAAATGATGATTTTATGTCATAATAAATCCACACCAATTTTAAACTAAAAAATAATTTCTTTAAACGCATAAAATATTACATTATCTCTATAATTCAACGCAGGCAAATTCCCCCTCAATCAAACTTATTTTTTTACCCCTCGGCGAAAGAAGAACGAAAAAAGCAGAATATCCAATTTTTCAAACAGCTTAAAGTGGAAGGGAGAGCGAAACCGTCGAAGGTGACGTAGCCCGGTGGGGGAAAACGGCGATGGTGGGGATATCGAAAGAAAACCCCGCGGGACTCGGAGGAGGAGGAGGCGGAAAGAAATTTAAAAAGGAAAGGGTAAAGAATAATTTTTTGTCTCGTTTTATCTTCTCGAGCCAGAGAATTTTATACAATCGCCTTTGCTCCGCTATTAATGCCCGTCCTGCGCGTTTTTCCGTCTCGCTTTGCCGCTATTTTCTTTTCTTTTTTAACTTTCTTGTCGACATGGGGCCGTCTTTACCAGACCGGGTAAATCGTCAAAAAATATTTTGCTTTTTAGCACTTGATTATTTCATTGTCATCAAATTAATATTATAATATATATATATATATATATATATATATATATATATATATATATATATATATATATATATATATATATATATATATATATATATATATATATATATTTATATATATAAATTATTATAATATATAATACATATTAAAACAGAAAGAGCAGGCTATAATAAAATCACATAGCTATTGGGTAGACAAAGCATATGTAAACCTATTGGGATCGATGTATGATGAAGCTACAGCGAAAATTCACCTTGAGGAATTAATGCAGAGCAAGGTGTACGGCAGGGTGACGCAATATGGCCTATTATTTTCTCGGCCTACCTTGAAGAAGCATTCCGTAATCTTGATTGGGAACAGGATGGTATAAACATCAATGGTGCAAAACTTAAACCATCTTAGATTTGCAGATCATATCGTTCTCCTTTCACAAGACCGAGAGGAGCTGCAAAAGGCTGCTGAATTATTTAGCTTAAAAGTAAACCTGAAAAAGAATTAGGTTATGTTCAATAAATTTGCTGAGAACAGGAAAATTTCAGTTTTAGGATAGATTTTTTTAGGATTTTCAGTCTTATGATTCAGTTTCAGTTTATATATCTTGGGTAGAAAATTTCAATGGATAGTGATACTGTTTGGGACGTGGAATGGCGTGTTGTGGCTGGCAGGCATTTGGCAGGCTCACCATAGAGTTTAAGGGCAAACTCCCATTTTGCTTAAATAGAAAAGTCTTCGATCAGTGCGTCCTGCCCATTATGACATACGGAAGTGAAACCTGTGCATGTGCACACTGACATAGCAATCAATTCAAAAACTTTATTTAAACATCGCAAAACAATTCAAAAAAACATTATTGGAAGAGAAAAGGAATTGAAATAGAGATGGGCAGGCCATAGATGAAGACGCTGGGATGACAGATGGACCAAGGCAATACTGGAGTGGATACCGCTTGATCGCAAACGTCCGCGAAAAAGACCGAAAGCACTATGGAGTGATGACATCGTTAAGTATACTAGAACCGAGTAGCAGAGGAAAGCCCAGGCCCGTAAAAGTTGGAAGCATACTGAAGAGGACTTAATCTTGCAATGGCTCGACACAGGCTGATGAGGATGATCATTAATTAAAAATGCAACTAATATCATATACCAGCTATCTTTTGATTTCTAGATTACTCAAAATCATTTAATATCTTAAAATGTAATCACCTTTGGATTATGCTGCGATAAATGAGAGTATCGGAACATCTTATTTCCTCATAAAATCACTTTACATAAATAGCAAGACCTTTATCAGAGTCAATGGTAAAATATCCATCAATTTCTAAATAGGAAAAATAATGTCTTTTCTCCTATACTGTTTAATGTGCAATGGGAAGTGAATAATTAAGAAGGTGACAGAACATTGGTCTGGTAAGGTATAAATGGGCGGAAGAAAAATATCAAACTTGCTTTATGTTAATGAAGCCAAGTTAATAGCAACTTGGCGCGATGGCACGATTTCACGAACTGATTGAAGAATTTAGCGCAGTAACATGTCTTGAACTGAACTCAAATTGGTAAGTGCGAAATAGAAGTCAAAAAGCGAATCGGGATGATCAAATCTCCATTAGCAAGAATAACATCTGGAAATACCACAGTATTTCCAAGTAGACTAAACTACGTATAGTAAATACGATTATATTTCCCAGCAGTATGTATAAGTCTAAATTATGGACCCTAAATACCGAACAACACACCGAACTAATGTATCAATCATAAGAGATCTAAACCTGGACATGAATTGAAGAATTCTCCCTACAATTTAATGTTTACAAGGTATGCATGCCCACTTTGAACGAAATAGAAGGCAACCAATAAATAGATGCATTGATCAACTTAAGACCTTCATCAACTTATAAATTACAAATTTCCCCACATTTTAACAAGACTAATACAATAATTAATATAATTGAACCCATAACATGAAAACTTTATTATGGAATGGATTTTTCTTAAAATAATATCACTTTTTTGTGCACTTTTTTCACTAGAAAAATTATCATGCCTTATGTTCAAAAATCCCTTTAAATTTAAAATACCACAACCGATTTACGAAAGAAAATTATATCTTCCAAAATAAAGACAGAATAAATTTTCCAGCATTTTTAAATGCCCGTTTCCATCTTTTAGAAAGCCCCGACGTCTCACAGCCACTAGCGGGAAGCCCCTTTTTAATTTTCCCCGATAGCCAGAACGAGAAACATTTTATAAATTACAGTTATATCTTCTCCGCAAACAAACTACAATGAATATCTTTTTATTGGATTTTGCTGAAAATAAGCTTGTTACGGTTTCGGCTAATTTATTTTTATGGGGGGCAACTTTGCCTCGCGAGGACATTTCATTTTTAGGAAGCTGTCTTTTCAGTGTCTGCGTTCTCGTTCTTGGTCTGCCGAAATTGCCGGGTCGAGAATATGTTTCGAGACCATCAAAAACAGCAATAACTAACCAACATTAAAATTTTATTGGACCGAACATTTCGCATTTAACTCTAGATGGGATTATTATTATTTCGAAATTACCGAATAAAACAATAAAATTAAATTGTTTATATACAAATGAGTCGAAAAATGTATAGTAATTCTAATATATATATATATATATATATATATATATATATATATATATATATATATATATATATATATATATATATATATATATATATCATATATATTTTCCATTTGAATAACATAGGATTTTTTACTTATTACATTTAATTTTTTTTTTCTCGTGAAAAAGTAGGGGGGTAACGGGGTCAGAGGGGTAGCGACTTATAAATTTCTTTGTCAAACCGCTTTGATGTGTTGCAAGACCCAGAGGAGATGGAAATAACAGAGCAGTATGAAAAATTAATCAACAATAATGTTTGAAATAGCAGCTGCAATAGAACCAGCAGAAACAAGTTTCAAACAGTCAAAAATCTCCAATGAAACTCTATTTAATGAAAAAACGGCGTACAATGAGGATGCAGGGAGTTTTTTGGCAATGACGAGTACGTTGAACTTTACAAAACTATAAGAAAACGTATTCGAGAAGAGACGTGTCGGTTCAACATGCAGCTAGTGCAAAATACACCACTAGAAGAAAACAAGGGAATAAGCAAAGCAAAACACAAGCTGAGAAATAAAAGGACACAAATGTATGCATTAATGGTTTAGAATGGCACAGTGTACAGGGAACGTACGGAAATGTTAGAGCTTATCAAAAGATTTTATTCCAAGTTATGTAAATATCAGAACCAGTTAAAGAGAGCAAAACCGACGGTAGAGCAAATGATAGATATCCTGTTGGATGCAGTGACAAATGCTATAGAAGCGCTGAAGAATGAAGAACCAACCTATGGAAAATTGCTGAAGTGATTCTTCCTCATAAAAAAGGAACACAAGAGGATTTGAAAAACTACCGCCCAATAAGCCTCCTGGCAGTATTGTACAAGGTTTTCACCAAGATAATATCTAAAAGAATATTGAGAACACTGAATGACGCACAACCAAGAGAGCAGGCAGGATTCAGAAGTGGATTCAGTACTATGCTTTTATTGACTATGGAAAGGCATTTGACTTAATATCAAAGCAAACCATAATGGATGCATTGCTTAACCAAAGGATAGACAAAGCTTATGAAATCTACTGAGATCCATGTATGATGAAGCTACAGCGACAGTTCACATGGATTATCTTGAAGTTAAAATCATTATAGAAAAGGGTGTACGGCAGGGTGATTCAATATCCCCTGTTCTTTTCTCAGCCTTCCTTGAAGAGGTATTCCGTAATCTAGATTTGGAACAGGACGGAATAAAAATAAATGAGGCGTACTTAACCCACCTGAGATTTGCAGATGATATCGTTCTAATGTCACAAGACCCAGATGAACTGCAAAGACACATTTGCAGAGAACCATTTGGCTTGAAAATAAACCTAAAAAAGAGACAGGTTATGTTCAACAAATTTAATGAAAACAAAAGAATATCTATTTCAGGAAGCGACTTAGAGGTGGTGGACCACTACATATATTTTGGCCAAAGGATTTCAATGGAGGGTGATGCCGTCCGGGAAGTGAAACAGCGCGTTAAGTGTGGCTGGCAGGCATTTGGCAGGCTCAACATAGTGTTTAAGAGCAGACTCCCACTTTGCCTGAAAAAAAAATTTCGATCAGTGCCTCCTACTCGTTCTGACATACAAAAGTGAAACATGGACATCACAGTTAATTCAAAGTCTTCGGGTAGCACAGAGGGGAATGGAAAGGTGTATGCTTGGTATTACAAAATGTGACAGCAAGACCTGCAAATGGATCAGTGATCAGACGAAAGTATGCGAAATCATTGCAAAGGTGAAGGACTTGAAATGGAGATGGGCAGGCCATATAGCGAGGCGATGTAACGGCAGATGGACCAAAGAAATCCTGGGATGAATACCGCTTGATCATAAGCATCCACGAAGAAGACATAAAACACGATGGATCGAGGACATCATTAAGTATATTGGACCCGAGTTACAGAGTAAAGCTCGGGACCGCGCGAGTTGTAAGCATGCTGAATGATGTTGAATGTTATGGTGTTCTCAAGAATTCAAATTTCACCATTCACAACGGATTGATACTCGATACTCGAAATGATGTACGCCCATATATATATATATATATATATATATATATATATATATATATATATATATATATATATATATATATATATATATATATATATATATATATATATATATATATATATGTATATATATACATATATATATATATATATATATATATATATATATATATATATATATATATATATATATATATATATATATATACATATATATATATATATATATATATATATATATATATATATATATATATATATATATATATTATATTTCCTTTTGATTTTTTAACATTCGACCATTGCGACCATTCACAAAACTAACAAATTGATAGCCGGAATGATTGCGATTGCGCCTATTCTCTACCATACGTGAAAATGTTCGATATAACATAGCAGTTTATCGTTTTCTTAATTTTTGTTTTCCAGTATATATTTTCAAATAATGCACATTCTGTATAAAATTCCCTAATGTCTGTAAATGGAAAATAAAATTACACAATTTTCAGGTATATATATATTTATTTATTTATTCTAACCTTCTACATAAATTACATTTGGTGCTAGTAAAGAGTATTAAAAAAAAATAGTTGTTTTCTCTCGTTCAGTACTCTGGTCATTCGGCTTCATTCCCATACAAGTTATTCTAAAGAGTTCTTGCCGTTGGAACTCTAAGTAAAAATTCTAAATTAATAAAAAACATTAATTTCAATTCAAAGTTCATCAAAATTATTAAAAAAATTCTATAAATGGGCGGTTTCTATCTTCTAATATCTATTAAAATATTAATAACAATTATAATAAAATTTAGTGAACAAAGTGAAATTCAGGATAGAGGCTGTTTCAGACACAAAGTTAACGTTTGGGAGGTTGACCAAAGAGAAAAATGTAGGAAGACCGCAACAACTTGGTTTGACGAAAAGAAAAAAGCTCATAGCGAAAGAATGAAATCAGAAAGGGGCGCAAAGGAAGGCTAACAACAACAAACGCCTCTAACTGTACTTCGCGAGGTCCACCAGGGCCCATACGTGAATAATAATAATAAAATGTATATTAATTTACATCCTATTAACTTACATCCTAACTTTTAATTTGTAAAATATAATTTATTTTAAACACTATTCCTTAAAATTTTAATCTTAAATTTAAAGTGAAATATAATAAAATGTTCAAAAACTCTTTAATCTGGCCGAAATCGTAAAGAAAAAAAGACGTCAAGAAAAATTAAGAAAACTGCATAACTCTTTTCTTGTCTCGAGGGAAAACGTTGAAAAATCACAGTTTAATTTCCTCCATTTTTCACGGAGCTGATTCTGACAGTCCCCATTATAAGAAAAAGTCCGTCCGGGGGTTGAAAGTGAAAAACTTATTTAAGGGCGGAGAGGGCGAGGGTAAAAATTAGCCCCCCTTTTCGTGAAGGGCGCTTCGATTGCCGACACTCGTTTTTTAGGGTTGGGCATTTCTTATTTCGTATCGATTTTTTATATAACTGGGTTTGGACGGTGTGTTTTGTGACAAACGATTGAAACTCGAAATAGGAAAAAAGTCGGCATAAACGAGCGTAAATAAATATTGTACGACTGAATAGTTGAAAACCATTCATAGGCAACTCATTTGAAGGGCACCACTACTGGTCCTTGTTCTTAGAAGCAAAAAGGTCATAATATCCCAATGAAGTTAAATTGTATAATGCAAGTTCTCTCAACACGCCATTTGGATATTATTTTTATTGGTTGTTTATATTTTGTGACTTGAACCAAATATTATATAATTGATTGATTCGTCCATTTCTTTGTCATCGTATATTTTAACTATGTGAAAAAAACACTTTATTTAATAATATTTGGCGTGACAGCCGTTTCGTGGTATTAACTGCATCATCGAGGCGCTTGAAAATGAATACCAACTAAAATTCTGTTTACTTTAATACGTATGGGTATCATAATTTTTTATCAAAGAGTTTTTTTTTCCTAAAAATATGAGGACCTAACCTACTTTTTAACGTCAAAGAAAAATAAAACCAATATAAAAAATCAGCTATTGCGTAGGGCAGACAGGCAGAAATTTTGAAACCAGGTTCCAAGAACATAAAGCTTCTTTTAATCTAAAAAAGAATACATCAAATTTCGCTAACCATTTTTTAAAAACTAACCACCATTTTCCAGATCAAGAAATATTACGATAGAACAGAAAGGCAAAAAATTAGACATACTAGAAAATATAGAAATATATAATTATAATAAAGATTAAAATGTAAACCTCTCCGCATACAAATAGATATAAGAAATTTCACATTCAACTATTATAAAAATGTATAAGAAAAAAGAAAAAGTCATCTAATAATTAGATACCCATACCGAATTTTAGTTTGTACCAATTTTCAAACGTCTCGATGATGTAGTTGTCACGCCACATATTAAATAAAGTGAAGTAAAACAAAGTTGAAGTGCTTTCTTTTACATAGTTAAAATGTTATATTATTAATCTTTGACCTTAAAAGCAAAAAAAGTCATAACATCCATTTAGAGTTTTTTCCTATTATGGAAACTCCATTCAGGATCTAATGGTGTAAACTCTGGAATGATGCAAATCATATCGACACGCCATTTCAACATTCTTCAGATTACACTCTTAAACAAAAGTTAGTTTTTTGTTATTTGAATAGAATCTTATGTAAAATTTAACATAAAAAAACAAAAAGATCTCAGAATTTTTCTATCACCCATATTTTTTTGCTGTAAAGTATTTGTTGTTATATCAAAATAAATTATAGCGATAGACGTCTTATTATTATTCATAATCTCATCTTAGAACTGAGGCTCCATTTACATTTATACCACTTCTCCATTACAGAAATGCCTCGGTGGAAGTAATGTTTACTTCACCTTGAAGGAGATTCTATCCTTTTTCTCTGGATTCTATTAGTTCTGACTGTGATTTTGATGAATTTTAAATGTTGAACTAAATCATTAAGTTCAAACTGTGAAATCAGATACGGTAACCGGTAACTTACTAATGGACGCAATCTGTATTGGAAGTATAACTTGTAGAGATAATAAACACGTCTTAACCAGTTATGTATGTCCAATAATCACTGCAGATAAACTCCATAAGGTTGAAGAAAATTCCGCATATTGCAAAATATAAATATGCGTGTTGGAGAAAACATGTAGGTGTTATTACCATACACCATAACCACATAAATATTGTTATCAGTGTTATTAGCGCGTTCAAAAAAAAAGTAAATGAAAAAAGTCAGATTGCACAAGATCTGGAATATATCCCGTGTTGTGATAGAAGATAGTTCATTTGCCAATATACAGTTTGACGGTGCCCTGCTGCAAAAAAAAACATGCTTTCAGACGACCCAAGCTGGATATGTTCAGTGTATTCAAGTTGGGCAACAACCGATGTCTGATACATACCTCTAAATGAACAGGGCCTTTCTGAAGAACCTGATTTATTTAAACATGGATTTCGTCATTGATTATCGAGGCGGCATCCCCTTCCATTGAAATCATCTGCCCAATTGTTCTGCGCTCTCTTCGACAGTTAATCCAAATTTTTGCTCGTACCATTCGGTGGTCACTTCCAACATTAAAATTGTTAAGGACAGTACAATGGGTAAATATTGTTTTATCGTTGATCATAATGTAGTCAATTTCACTTGTCCAGATGGACTTTTCCATGTCAATTTTCTGCTAATATTTTTCTTATAGAACGAATTCATAATATAAAGTTAATAGTCTACTTTATAGTAAAAAGTTGGAACCAAAAAATAGTAAACTCATTTTCAAAAACACTATATTATTAATCATAGCTAGTTAATAAAAATATTGTTTCGGGAGTTTAAATTTGCACCAACGAAAATTATACTTTAAAATTCCTCATTCAGAATTACAAATGCCAAATTTTAGATACTAAATTGGACTTGATAAATGATTTTCTTTTTGGACGCGAAATATTTCCAGTTTCCACCCTTTTTCTCTGGCAGGACATCGAATCATTAGCGGCGCAAAAATGTTTTTATCTAAATTATAAGCAATATTCTGTAAATAAATTTGAATTTTATTATTTGGTATCATTTAAATTGAATTGTTTTTAAGGACGGTTGTTGGTATTAAACAACAAATACCAAATATTAAAGGTAAAATGTTTAAACAAAATAGTGTGTATTATTTAAATTCGAAAAGAAAGCGAGTTCAAGGTCTTATGTAGGAGGTGCTTCGATCTTTATGTGTGGCCGTTCGGTAATAGCACAAATGAGTTAGCAAGAAATTTTAAAGCTGAACCTTAAACTGAATCCTTACAAGTTTCAATAGTAAACTGAATGAATAGTGAATATTGTAATTAAATAATGAATAGTGTAATGCCAGTACTAGGGCGAAAGAAATTCTCCATTGAATCATCAACAATCTCTTTGGAATTCTCAGTGAAATTGACTATATGAACAGCATGGCAGCAAGTGCGATAAGCTTTCATGCTAGTCTAAGAAAAGTCTAAAAAATAATTTATGCCAATGCAATTTATTTTAATGAATATTAACGTCGTTAGATAATTTCTGAATATCAATTAACTCACATGTAAACAACAACGAAATTTCTCTAAATTCTTCAAGCAAATTGTTGATTTATTTAAGTTAAAGACTCGTCAACATACTATGCGTTATTTCGTGACTGGACCTACAGATAAACGTTGGTTTCACTGAACTCCGCTACCTATTAACCCCGATCAGCAGGCCCCACCTTCAAGCTATCAATACTGGGTTTGAATTTAGCCTTAAATCTCTCGAAAAGCCTACCGACTGGTCAGTAACCGACGTAGAATAGCTCTCAGCTACCGATTAGCACCTGTCTGTAGCTCCTATCCGACAGGCAACCCCTCGCCCCACGCCTCTAGAGCTCTTGCTTGCACAATTCGTATAAATTATGTCCAAATCGGAAAATGTTGGGAAAGTTGGGAAATATTGAAGACAAAAAATACGATCAAAAAATCAGTAATACGAAAAATAAGAAGGTGTAAGAATCACCAACCGCCGAAATGTGATGTATTATAATTTTAGATATTCCATTCTACGAATCTTACGAAAGATATGTTTTCTTGTTATTTTGTCTTTATGATAAATCACCATAGGCTATATTAATCATTTAAAGCGTTTTCCATAGTATTTTTTAAATTTGTACCAAAACTTAATGTTGATTATTTGTTCTTTACTCAATTTTGGATTGATACATTACTACTGACACTTAAATGTACCGTGTCGTGGCTTCTATTAAATGAAATATGAATATTCTACAGTTTATTTAAAAAAGTTGGTAATTCAATCAATTTCCAGCCAAAACAGAGTCATTTCGGAAATTTTTGAGACAGAGGGTATAAATTAAAATAAATTTATAAACTTTCCTTTTATACAGTTCATGTATTAATTATACACTCAAGTTATATATAACAAACTTTGATCTACCATAAACAAAATTTCTTAACGGTTGGCGACAACGGAGCAATTTTTCATATATTTTCTTGAAAAACTACTTCATAATCCCAGCCGAATAAATTTCCTGAAAAGATTCCCGGGCCAGGCAATATCCTTAAGATAAAAAGTATAATAAATTATGGCATTCAGGAGATTGTCAAAAGTTATCTTTTCGATGGCGCATTTTAAAACACTGCAATTAGCCGGTAATGGCAACGAAACAGAATGGGTCGTTTTTCAAAATTGCTTTTCCTGCTGAATGGGCGACGTTTTGTTCCTTTTTGGTTTCGAAAATTGAGCGTGAGACAGGGAACGATTTAGGTCTGATATCAGCTAAGGGGTGTAAAGGGCAACTGTGAAAATTTTACGGTTTTTAATGGTGTTATTATTTGATAAAAAATTCGTTTTAATTGTAGAAATTTATATTCTAAAAATTCTTTCATAAAATAAAAAACTATATATAAACTGTATAATGCGTTTTCCATACACCCCAAAGCACATTGAAATTACTCGATGTGCATATCGCTAGTATATCGCTACTAAAAAACTAGTTTTCATTATCTTCTTGACGCGCGTCTAATAACTGCAATGTGTTTTGATATGTGTAGAAAAGTCGTTGAAAACGCAACACCGCGAAATATTGACTCTAGATTCAATAGATTGGCTAAATATAACAATATTCAACCACAATCTGTTCCCAAGCTTCATTCATTTTATTCGTGTAAAGTAAAGTAAAATATTCATATAATTCAATCATGTTAAGCTTTTCCACAGCATCTGTTAACTTTATCTTACCCAAACCAAATCTTACAAAAAGCATTACAATATAATACTGGCGATGATTGTGGAATTTTAAGCTCAATAAATCATCTGCCGGTGGTTAATGATTCTGGTTAAGTGGATCCATCCACTTCCTGGAAAATTACGGAATTTACCATAATAAGTGGACTTAATCATGGCTGAACCAGTTATGCGTTCATAATTGTTTCCGTAGCTTTAAAAATGAGTACCAAGTAAAACTGTAAAAGAACTAAAATTTTAGAATATTTAAAACTAAAAAACTTTATTCCCTACACGAAATTCATCTTCCAAAATGGATACCTAGACATTTTTTTCTGTGTAATTTTTTGTTTATGTTTCATTTTAATATTTATATTGGCGTGAAACGTAATAACACTATCGAGAATCGAGAGAATCGAGAATATCGGTGAACGCCAAAAGAGCCGGTCTAGAAATACCGGGTGTGGCGGTTAATAATTCTAGATTTTTTTAAAAGATGGCGCTGGAAA
This sequence comes from Cosmopolites sordidus, assembly GCA_031761425.1. NCBI lineage: Eukaryota > Metazoa > Arthropoda > Insecta > Coleoptera > Curculionidae > Cosmopolites > Cosmopolites sordidus. The sequence goes on from JARFXV010001269.1 coordinate 41,880, forward strand.
CATGTTTCAATTCAAGATCTAATTTCTTATGTCATTTTGTTGCTACGACAATACCTTTCAAAACTCCATTGATGCTTAAACGATTGCCAGTTAGTGCTATATTTTTTTCATGTGTTTCATTCAAATAAAGAGCATTCGCGGCACTTACTGTTTTTCCTGTTGAATCAAAAGAAAAACGTGAAATCCATTGTATACAATAATGTCCCAGCCCAAGACACTTATGGGCGTTTGTTTAGATGATTCAAAAGTGGCGATTTTGACTTGAAAGAGAAAGAAAGCCCAGATTAACCGAGACAAATTGTAGATGTCTGATTGCAAGCATTGTTGGAAGAAGACGATATGCAAACCCAACAACAAATGGCAGAGAGGTTAAATGTTGGTCATCAAAGGATTCGTGATCATCTGCGTGCCATGAAAAAGATTCAGAAAGCAGAAGAATGGGTACCACTCTGAACAATCAGTTGAACGACAGACACATAGAAAAGTGAAAAACTGTGTTCGAAATTATGCTTTCTCGGCAAAAATAGAATACTTTTTTTGCATCGAATTGTGACTGGATATGAAAAATGGACATATTTCAAGAACCTAAAATGCAATAATCATGCGTTGACCCAGGACAACCATCAACATCAACCGCAGGACCGAATCGCTTTGGAAAAAGCTGTGCATTTGGTGGGATCAGAACGAGTTTCTGAAACCGGGTGAAACAGTTAATACCGTTCACAAATGATCAATTTGAACCATGCATTGATCGAAGCAACCAAAATGGGCTACAAGGCAGGAAAAAGTGGTTTTGCAGTACAACCTGTCACACACAGCGAGAGCGGTCAGAGACACCATTTCTGCGTTTGGCTGGAAACTCATGTCTCACCCGCCGTAGTCACTAGACTTGGCCACTTCCGGCTACTACTTGTCTTCATCGATGATCTTATCTTTATCGCAAATTGTTTTGGAGGCAATCATTGGAGACATTGAAAGGGAAAGAAAAATGCCAATTGTTGTATCATTTTGAAATCTTCACTAAATGGGCCACCTTAAAGTTGAATGGCAATCTGTCTCTCTCTAATTCGTCGTCCAACAGCATCACTATCTATCTCACTCTATAACATCTGTCTATCTCACTTACACTGGTTAAGTCCATTTTTGGACACACAAAAATATTTTTTATCATGGTATGCGTTTTTTGAAATGGTGGTCCTTTTGCAAAAAAAATAAGCAATAATATTTTTGGTGGAAAGAAAAGTGCCAGTTTTTAAACCATTTTGAAATCTTGACTAATGTTTTATGTTCTTTTAAAATAACTTACAGATAGTGTAACACATGTTTTTTAAAGCTGAAGTGTCAAAGTTAGCTGACATAATTTTTTAAACCACGACTCAATGATACTTTTTTATTACTAAATTAACAACGTTCATTGTTTAATTTCTGACTGCGATTAATAGGATGGTAAAATAGAATGGTATAAAAAATAACACTGAACAATTGGGAAATTTGTGAACACAGTACCTAAAGATATAACCTAAGGTGTCGAATTTCAAGATTTTCAGAAATAACTTTACACGGTGACATGGACTTTTTTATTATTTTTACCAGAACTGGTATAACCTGTCCTTTCGCCCGGCACCAGCTTGGCGTTGATTTTCGGGACCTTATATATATTTATATATATATATATATATATATATATATATATATATATATATATATATATATATATATATATATATATATATATACATATATATTTATACATATATATAATTTTCATAATTCCTTTTTGATATTACATAAAATAACAATACTATACATTAACATTTCTATCCACTTAGAAATACTGTTAAAACTATGTAATTAATTTGGACAATTAAAGCAACACAGCTATTGAACATTCGTATACAGTAACGTAAGGAGACATTCCAGTCATATTATTGAAAAAAATAAATAGCAGCTACTCAGAATTGGACTTAAATTTAATGAAAAAATATGTAAACATTTCGAAAATGCAAATACAAAATTTTTTAAAAGAAAATTACAAAACAGTATTTTTTTAAATAATTTTCCAGTAAGAGCTAATCAAGTGTTTTTTCCTAGTACGTCACCATAGCATTCTAGCTTTTATTTCCTTATTTTCATTTTTATATTACACAAGATATCAATTACTGTGCATTACCATTTTTATTCACTTTATGGAGTTATTCTCTTAAAACTGTATAATCCATTTCGAAAATAAAAGCAAAGAAAACAAGGATCTCCATAAAGCTCGCTGCACTATCTGCAAATTAAAATTTTTATCTTTTCCTCTTCTTCAGCATTCGGCTAAGACTAATGGCTATCCATTTTCTATTATAATAGAAGCTTAATGGGCGGGCGATTCAAAATAGGGGCGAGAGTACAAATAGCAGCTAATAGCTTACTTGTCAATTGAATGCTGTATCATCGCGTGATTTAAAGGTTTTTGTTTTGGAATAACAACTTTTATCAGTGATGGAAGTCATTAGTTTCATTACAAACTTGTATTACAGGAGAGTTGTAAAGTCTCCTTAGTATCAAAAATGTATTGAAAAATAAAACAATTGTTAAAGTTTTCATTGCATAAATGAAAAAAAATATTAATATTTAATTCTAATCACCAAGAGATGATTCACTCGATTCACTCTAAATTCAATTCAATTCTAAAACTAAAAATGCTGCACACTGAATTTATAGCCCATTTACCCTTCTGCGATGCTTTTGTATGTGATTGCAAAAACTGATACAGGTTAGTATATTTCTAGATTAATGTACAGGGTGTAAAGGAAAGCACTTTCGTAAATTTAATCAACGATTCTTTAAATTTTTTTCGGGTTTTCTTAAAACATGTATTCAAAATGCAGAATGCATTTTGCCAAAAACAGGTCAGAAATGTTCTTAACAATTAGCAACGTAGCCAATTTTTATTTCGATCGATAGAATTCAGTGTTGTATTGACCTCTTAAGGTTTTATTTGAAAATAAAATGTAACATTTTTATAGCCATTTATTCCATACGTTTCAGTATAAATTTGATTAGTTTTGTTACAAAGAAAAAACGAAAACTTACACATTTTTGTCGTTTAATGTCAAACTTGAAATTACTAGTCCTAGTAGTTTTTACACAGTATAACACATTTTAAACGATTCACGTTACCTGATTATTTGTTTTATTAAATGTACAAATGGACAAATATTTGCCTAGCTGAAAGCGGAGTTTTCGAGGTATCGTTGTCAGTCTCTTACGGTCTTCACTTAAAATGCATTACTTAAGCCTAATCTCTCCTAGAAAGTAAGAAGTGACGTTGCTGTGATTTTTCACATAGATAAAAAAATTGGAATGGTTTATTGACCAAAATCAAAGGACTCCAAATATGTGTAGTACAATATTTTATCAACCGACAAAGCTTATTTTATCTGGAATGGGGGGGTCAACATTTTGAACAGTTAATTTAATAAAACAATTAATCATGTGTTTCTTATTATGACGTGAGTCGTTTAAAACGTATTATAGTGTGAAAAATTAGTTCTAGTAATTTCAACTTTGACATTGAATAAGAAAGGTGTTGCAGGTCGGAAAGGTTTTTTGCAGTAAAAAATATTTGCAAAATATTACAATTTATCTTTAATAATAATTTTAAGAGCGCGAAACAACAGAAACTGAGTTCTTTCAATCGCAATAAACACGACAATCGAAATAACAATTGCTACATTAAGCATATATATATATATATATATATATATATATATATATATATATATATATATATATATATATTATATATATATATATATATATATATATATATATATATATATATATATATATATATATATATATATATATATTAAACATATATATTAAGCATTTATATATTAAGCATATATATTAAGCATATATACTAAGCATATATAAATTAAGCATATAATGGAAACTGAGTTCTTTCAATCGCAATAAACACGACAATCGAAATAACAATTGCTACATTAAGCATATATATATATATATATATATATATATATATATATATATATATATATATATATATATATATATATATATATATATATATATATATATTAAACATATATATTAAGCATTTATATATTAAGCATATATATTAAGCATATATACTAAGCATATATAAATTAAGCATATATGTTAAGCATATATATATATATATATATATATATATATATATATATATATATATATATATATATATATATATATATATTAAACATATATACTGGGCATATATATTAAGCATAAATATTAACAATTGGCTTATTATGCAAATTTCGGACCTGTTCTGAAAAGTTTGACTAGTTTTCCACGGAAATGGTTGCATTTGGATACATCTTTTAACCATTTACCCTCTAGTGGTTTTACTGAGAAACCACAAATTTTAAAATGTTAAGTATTGTAGTGGTTGTCTATATACCCATCTACTTAATAATGCTTTATTATTTTATTCTGGACGTAAATGTCAGTCAGTGGAACGCATGATACATGTATTCATCTCTGCTTCTCTGTTTGGAGGTTATATTATTGAAGATATGCAGCCGGTTGTACATAACAGAACATAAATTGATTGAGAAAATGTTATGACTGATGATAACGCCTAGGAGGAAGAAGACAATATTCCTCAGTCTGAGTTTTGGAACAGAAAACTTGTTAAAAACAATCTAGGCGCAATCAACAGATTATTGTTTACCAATACTAAGGAATTTAAAGAAGAAACTGGTCTACAGATCCCTGATAATCTTGTGGACATCAGTGCATGTTTTTTTAAATTTCTTCCCTAAAACTTTGATTGATAAAATCGTATTCCAAACAAACACTATATGCGCTTCAGAGGCGTGAAATTTATACCAACAAATGCTAAGGAAATTGAAACTTTCATTGTCAAACATTTTAAAAAAGATAAAAAGATTTCCAGTTGTTGTGATTACTGGTCAATAAAACCAGAACTAAAAGATCATTACAATAGTTCAGTAATTACTAGAGATCGATTCGCTTGGCTTTTGGGAAACATACACCTAGCTGACTAGCTAAAACTCATTAATGCCTATTCGCAACTCTCCAGAGTATGATAAGCTGTATAAAGTTCGATTATTATTGGATATATTATGTCAAACCCTTTACATATCATACAACCTATCAAAATACCAATCAACTGATGAAAGTATGATCCGATTTAAATTTCGCGGCTTTCTAAAATAGTATATGCCCCTCAAACTTGATGAACATTGATACGTTTGACAATTCCAAATATATGCTGGCAAAATCAATTATCAATACGAGAAAGATTTGGGATGTAGGGTAATTTTAGATTTGACAAGAGATTTGGTAGGGAAAGGCTACCACATATATTTTGATATTTTTTTCAACTCTTTGCAACTACAAAAATCGCTTCAGAAGGAATTTATTTACGACTGTGGTACTGTAAGGGCTAATAGAAAAGGCCTTCCAAATAATATAAAAACTGCCAAAGAATTACAGACAAGGGGCCAATCTGACTGGAGAGTCAGTAAAGATGGACTTTGGAAACAATCGTTACCCTTCAAACGAGGCAACTGTCACCCGTAAACAAAATGGTGGAAGTTTACCCACTGTGCGATGTCTAATCACGATCAAGGACTAAACTCTTGCATTATATTTAAGCATAAAGTACAATCAGCAGTTCCAAATCTAAAATTATTTAGGGTATGAGTTGCTTCAGGGTTGATAGGTACTGGCATGAAGTCATGGCATAAAATTACATCGAAATTCTCATCCCATAGTAATAAATAATTTCAAACCTATAGTACCGTATGAATTACGATTTGACTAGTGCTAACACATCCCACAACATAGCACGTCAAGAGGATGCGCCCTTTGCTGCATAAATAAAGAGCCGCACAGAACAAAGGGGGTGTGCACCATATGTCAAGTGGGTTTATGCCTTTCTGAAAAAAGAACTGTTTTATGTTATATTATAAAAAAGAATGGTTTAGATTCCACATGTATTTCAAATAATAAAAATTTTGTTTAACTTCTATGATATCTATAATTTACACCTACTCTACTCTATTTTCTTAGCGATTGCATATTGAGATCATGATTTAAACAATTATCAAAGCAACAATTATCATAAAATATTTTTGTATATTCTATAAACATCTTCATGTTTACTTAAACTTTCTGGAAAAAATTATTGTAGGGAACAAAGGATTAAAGAAACTTAAAAGTACGATACAAATTTAATTTACGATAGTACTTTCCTTTACACCCTGTATAATAAAAAAGAAAATATGAGAAAAGTATACTGAAAAAGGATGTTAATTTATAATACATTTAATAACTTACCCACCTAAAAAGTTATTCTTCTATTTAATACACACATAATCTGTATCTCTTTAATAATAATAAAGTTTATAATCAAAAATAAAGAAAACTTTTTAATCGGCCCATTTAATGGTTTCCCAAAGCAATTATTCAGTCCCTCTCACTACTTTCGTTACAATAAAGGCGAAGGTTTTTTACAATTATTTTTTAAAAGTTTTATGATTCGGAAAAAGAAATAAAACTTTGTACCCGCTTTAGAAAAGTTCGAAGCGCCGAAAAACTATTAAAAGAAAAGTTAGCAAGTTTAAATTAATCTCCGGTAAAAACCGATAATCCTCGACGAAAAGCATCGAAAGCTCTACTTTCTTCTGAATCTGGGGTTACTGAATGTTAAAGAGAATGGAAAATTAATAATATAAGCACCTACAAAAATAATTATTGAGGGTCAGTTTAGGTATGACATTGGGTAACCCAATGTGTATTTAAAAAAACCACCAATTTTAGAAAAATAACATGCTGGCAGTTATGTTATAAAAATACTATTTTGCAAATATTACCCTCGGCTGCTTCTATGAATAAAATCGACAATAGCAATTTGGTTCACAAATAACTCGACCAATAACTTGACGCATGTTTTGCTTCAGGTCATTAATCGTCTACGAATTCTTAGAAAAGACTTTGTCCGTCAGGAAGCATACAGGAAAAAGTCGAGAGTAGGTTAGATCGCATGATCTTGCAAACCACTGAATATCACCATATCGAGAAATGACGCGGTCATGAAAACGTGTCTATAAAAAATCTAATGCACACCACACTGCTTCTTAAAAAGATGATCTAAAGGTTCTTTTACAGTCACACGAGGGTTTTCATTTCTCCAAATCTGACAATTTTGCTTATTCACCTAACATTTAAGGTGAAAGTGAGCTTCGTCGGAAATTGCTAAATTCTACATTAAACTTGAAGAGATTTACCACTAAACACCAAAACGCTTTTTTGAACTGCTCGACGCACGTTTCGCTAACCATGTTAGCATCATCAGGAGATGATTTAATCTCCAGATTAAAATAGTAAATCTAAAATAAAATCTTAAAATAGTGGTAAATCTCTTCACATTTAGTATTTCACACCAAAGGTTCCAACAGAAGAATTGAAATTCTACATTGTTCGAACTTCATTAAAGATAAAATTAGCTCGGCGCCTCCGGTGGTTTGAAGATATTAACTCTTGAGCTAGTTTATTCTTGATTAGAATTTTATATACGTCTGGGTACAGGGCGCCGCAAAAACAGTTTTAGGAAGGGATTTGGAGATCGTGAACCACTTTATATATCTTGGATAGAGGATTTCAATGGAGGGGGATACCGCCCGGGAGGTAGAACGACGCGTAAAATGGGGCTGGCAGGCTCAACATGGTGTTTAAGAGCAGACTCCCACTTTGCCTGAAAAAAAGTCTTTAATCAATGTATCCTACCCATTATGACATATGGAAATTAAACCTGGAGACTCACATCGTAATCAATTCAATAGCACAGGTAATTCAGGTAGCACAGAAGGGAATGGAAAAATGTACGCTTGGCATTACAAGACGAGACAGAAAGCTCTGTGCATGGATCACGGAACAAACGAAAGTCTGTGACATCATTGGAAGAGTAAAACAATTGAAATGGAGACAGGCAGGCCATATTGCGAGGCTATGGGACGATAGATGGACCAAGGCAATCCTGGAGTGGATAGGGTTTGATCGCAAACGTCCGCGGAGAAGATCGAATGCACGATGGACTGATGACATCGTTAAGTATATTAGACCCGAGAGGCATAGGAAAGTCCAGGACAGTCAAAGTTTGAGGCATGCTGAAGAGGCCTTCATCCTGCAGTGAATCGACATGAACTGATGGTGATATATATATATATATATATATATATATATATATATATATATATATATATATATATATATATATATATATATATATATATATATATATATATAGCCATCCTTGAACCTATATATATAGAACCTATAGGCTATATATATATAGCCATGAATTGAAACCACATATTTTCAGATCAATACCATTCCATTCAAATTCGGAAGTAAATAATCACTGATCATCATACTGCCAGCAACAGAGACGATATTTCTTTTGGAACGTACAGTTTTTGTCTCGTTTTTGGTTTAATATCTTAATATCAAGCTGCGTAAAATGTGTTCGGAATTTGTCTATATATATATATATATATATATATATATATATATATATATATATATATATATATATATATATATATATATATATATATATATATATATATATATATATATATATATATATATATATATATATATATATATATGAACACTTTTGTTGGTTGATTGACCGGGAATGACATTCATGTCAGGAGAATAAGCTTCCCACCTAACTTCTCTATTCCCTCCTAAATTTTGTACTGCTGCTGTTCGATGAGAAGGTGTATTGTCATTCATGAAAACAAATCCGTCCCCCCACTACGGAGCAGAAGCACCACAGCATTTAAAATTTCCTCGATGTACACAGCACCAGTGATACTTCTCTCCAGCACCAGTAGAGGTGTGCGTGTACCCCTCATAATATCACCTCAAAACATAACGCTCCCACCTTCAAATGGGATACGTGGTTCAGCTGTTTCTAGTCTTCGGTTTGTCGACCTGGGGCTTTTGAAACTAATGTTCTTCGTGAATTAGTAACCAAGCCAATGCTCGTCTCATCGGAGAACATTACGTTATACCAGTTAGAAGTATGATCCACCATTTCTCGAGCCCATTGCAATCTTACATTTTTTTGTTGAAAGATTAGTTTGGAAACACGTAAAGATGTTTTGCGATGCAAATTTGCCGGTTTCAATCTGAGTGTTGTAGCAAATTGTTATAACTTATAATGAAAATTAGTGTTTTGTGCGCCAAACTTATAGAGTTTTTTATGGTGAACATAATTGCCCAACCGAGCGATGTAATCTCTGAATTATCGACAAATTCCGAACACATTTTACGCTGTTTGATATTAAACCAAAAACTGTACGTTCCAAAGGAAATATCGTCGCTGTTGTTGGCAGTATTGATGAAGATCCAAATTTATCAATTCATTAATTAAAATAGTTACAGAATAAGATCGATGATTATTTAATTCCGAATTTGAATGGTACTGATCTGAAAAGTATGTGGTTGTAATAGGATGGCTCCACACATACAGCCAAAGCAAACAATCGATTTATTGAGGGAATTCGGTGAGAAAATTATTTCGAGGAACGGACCAGTTCATGACCAAGATCATGTGATAACGCCTTTAGATCATGTTCTTTGGACTTATGTTAAATCTTTAGACACCGATTGCTTGAAAAAGTGGTCGGTAATTGGAATGACAGAATGCGCTTTGTCGGAAGTAGCCACGGATAACATTTGTACTGCTAAAGTCAGAGCTCTGAATATCAATATTAAGAGGTGCCGCATCGCAAATTTCAATTTCCCATTTAAATAACAGGATTTTTTTTTAATTTTGGAATTTTATAGCTCTTCAGTGAAACATACTGTGGAAAGACCATTACATATCTTTGTAGGAAATTGAACTTTCTTCAAAAAAGGTTTCTTTTAAATTTTCAATAAATTTAGTTTTTCAAGTTATTCGAGGCTAAATTTGAATGCATAATAGATTTTTACATTTCCTCAATTTTGCGACGAAACCATCAATTTTATCGAACAATGTTATTCGACCTTTTTTGAAGGTCATTCCGTTTCCTATAAATATTCATAAATTTTTTAATACATTTTTCGAAACTGCGAAAGGATCATGAGTTATTTAAATTGAAACGTATTATCAAATCAAAATTATTAACAGTTTGTATATATATATATATATATATATATATATATATATATATATATATATATATATATATATATATATATCACGCCAGAATCAGGAATGGCATACTCCAACCTCATAACGGTCAGAAAGGCCGCAAAAAGCAAGCTAATTTATTTTTTTGAGCTGAGTTCCAGCATACATTCTTCAAGATTTAAAAATGGGTCTGTAATATTTTATGAATTAGGAGAGGAACCAAAATTAGATTTAAGGGTGGGTAGTATCAGAAAGTTTGGAAATTACTGCCATACGGTAAACATATACAGTTTGATTCAAATTGTATGCTTGCTGTAGAACTTTTCTTATTCCCCAGTATTTATCTCAATTTTTGTTTTATCTCTCCAAATATTTCGGGTAAAAACTTTAACCATGAACTTGTTTTCCATATTTACAAGAAACGAAGAGTACATGTTTTATAATGAGATATCATTATCATTTATTTTTTCTACAAAAGTAAATCGAAAATTGTATTTCACAAATTAAAACAGTTAGTGGAAAATTACTTTTAACTTTCGTAATTACCACGAAATTGCAAAGCGAACAAAAAAAATTGAATTGTCGATAGACCATTTTTAGCAATTTAAGTTTTTAATGAGACTGCCTTGTACTTTTCTTAAGGGCGAAAATTCTCTTAAAACTTTTTAATAGAAACTCACTCCGTTTCGCGCTTTTTCAATGAGATGAATTTTAATTTTACGAATAATTGGGACCGGTTATTTTCCAGAAAAGATTGAAAAAGAAAATCCGAAGGAAACGGAACTTTGCTTATAGGAAACAACTTTCAGGATTTTTTTGTGAAATATTTTTTTCTAATGTACGTTTAATCAAGTAAATTAAGGCGATCTTAATAAAAGGTAATTTTTTTATTGTGTCCGATCTTCCGATAGGGATCGGTGTCAAATCATCATGGTAAATGTCATCATGATAATCATCATGGCATATCAAATGTCTGGGAAATCATCATGGAACGTTTAGCATCGGAGCAACGCTTGCAAGATTTCAAAACTTATTATCAAAATATAGATATAGATATATAAATATAGAGCAACTTCGTGAATTTTATAGTGCACATAATCGCTCAACCGAGCGATGTATTCCCCGAATTATCGAGAAATTCCGAACGCATTTCGATATTAAAACAAAAACCAGACAAAGACTGTACGTGCCAGAGAAAATATCGCCGCTGTTAGTGGGAGTGTTAATGTAGATCCAATTTTATCAATTCGTTAATGAGGATCAGTGTTAATAATGATCCAAATTTATCAATTCGTTAATTGGGATCATTACAGAATAATGATTAATGATTATCTAGTTCAGAATTTAAGTGGTATTGATCTGGAGGAGATGTGGTTTCAATAGAATGGCTCCACTTGTCATACAGCCAAAGCAACAATTCAATGAATTGAAAAAGATTATTTGGAGGAACGGACCTATTAACTGGCCACCAAGGTCATGTGATTTAACGCCTTTAGATTATTTTTATTGGGGTTATGTTAAATCTTTAGACCCCAATTACTTAAAAAAGTAGTCGATAATTGGATTGACAGAATTCGTTTTGTCAGAAGTAGCCGCGGCTAACATTTGTCCGAAATTGTTTTCAAACATTAATGCCATTGAATGTCATGTCACATAAAATAAATAATTTCAAGGCATCTAATTTGGTTGTTGTCTAATTTGAATTTGTAGTTCGGACGCACTAAAAAAAATCATTCTATATGTAATGGGCTGTATCTTTTATGTGTAATGGGAAATGTTGTTATAAAGATTGATCCAATAAGAGTGTCAGAACTTTAAAATGCGGCACAATAATAACTACAAGTAATAATCCCGTAATTTTGACTTTATCTTGAAGAACAAATAATAGCATTATGTTTATTGTAAATAATGTCATTCAAATATCCTCCTTTCTTCTGGTGGAACGCATTCTGGGCACACAATTTTTTATTACTCTTTCACACATATCGCGTGGTATATTTTCAAATGGTAGCCTGAATGTTTCATTTAAGGTCAATAATCGTTCGGAATTTATAAATAATCCAAAAGCCTGAGATCGCATGATTTTGATAGCAAGTTGACATTATCATTTTGCGAAATAACGCGCCCAGAAAATTTTTCTTGCAATAAATATATCAGTTATTTGGTAAAGTGTGTGAGAAGTTGCACTGTCTTGTTGAAAGAAAATATTTTTTATATGTACATTTCTCAGTAACACGTTAAATGTGGATATTAATCACCCCTAACACGATTTCTATCATTGTATAAAAAAATAAATCCAATAACTCCTTCAGCCTAAAAATCGCATCAAACAATGACTTTCTGAGGAGGATGAGCTGGAGAAAAATTAACTATTGAATCACTTGACAATTGTTACTGGCTCAAATCGCGAAGTTATTTTTATTCACGAACTCATTAAGCCAGAAGTGTTTTTTATTTGAAAAGACTTTCCTTAACTTCCAATTTCTACGGGCTCTTGAATCATATATCTTTCTATAATGAATTTACACAATGCACTCCATACAGCAGTCTATGTGCTGTTTGTGCTCCTATTGTGCTGTTTGGTTTCAGAAACATAGTATCTCGAATTGTCCCCAACTTCATGCAGGTAGATATAAAATTAAGTTTCATCTCAGGTGCTATTTGGATAATTTGTTTTTCGGACCACTAAGGCCTGTGGCATTTTAAATATTTTTAATAACTGGGAGCTGTGATCCCCTGTAATCTGGCGATTCGGAAAAATCAGCGGATAATAGTGCTTGTACCCTTTGTATATGGTAAGTGCAGAGTAATTGTTATTTTGGTGTTAAATGTACAATCCAATGGGACACTTCAATACATTTCAGGTACTTCTAGTACAACCTCCTCAACAACATGTAAAATTTGTTTTTCGACTTTAGGACCGATGTACAAAGCATATCGTAATATTCGCGTACAGAACATATTTTTGATTTTAAATTCTAAATTTAAATTTTAAATCCTAAATTTAAATTTTAAAACTCAAAAGCACGCACTGAAACACAGAAATATATTTTTTGACAAAGTTCAAATTTGGTTTCATTGGTTGCAACATTATATTTTGTCGTTGATATTAATTCTTAATGTAAAAAATAGTTTTAATAATGTTCACTAGTTTATTTGCAGTTTATTATTCAACCTTTAAGGGGGAGCCCGGTCATTTGTTACGGCGGAGGTATCGTGTAACTTTAAAGACAGTTTAAAGATTTATGGGATTTATAAGACAAATAAAAAAAACTTGTTTATCTTGGACACATCAACTTTAAATTATGAAACAATTTAATAACAAGAAATGTACTTAAATATGAAATAAAATTGAATTTATATAATTATACCTTGGCGAGATCAAGTTATAAAAAACACAGCAGTTTTCATTATTTACCTATATTTATATGTTAGTTTTATGTTTAATTATACGTATACATATTTTCTTTGGATTAGGAAACATTTTAGCAGCATAACCCTTACTTAAAGGTAAAATAAATTCAAATTTGTAAAATTAACAAGTTTGATAATGAGATCAATGAAACAGTAACAAAAAAGTTTATTATCTGCCTATGTTTTATTCGTTATTTTAGGTTTAGTTTTCTTAATCATCAGTGTCTTTATCACGGCAACATTTATTGGAAAGAAATGTAGTTTGTTCCCGGCAAATATTCCTCAGACAAGCTGCACATTGTGTTTAGGATTACCCCCTCTTTTTCGCAGGACATAATTTGCAATTTCCTCTACATGCACTGTGCCCAGTTCGTTACATGAGTTTCCATTACTTATGTTTAAGTGGTCCATAATATTTCTTTTGAGTATTCTCGGAAGGTTAGCCATCGTATGTAACCTACTCTTTTATCAGCTGCATTCCCAATTAACGTAAATATGTTCGCCTTTTTTCATAACTATTTTATTTTTCCTCAAGATTAATGTAGCGTTTATTCCGGCAATATCTAGAAAACGAAAAAATATTTTGAAAGGCTATCTCTTATTTTTTCTTGGCGTCGAATACATTTTTGCTTTTTTATCAATTTCATCGACTCCTTTTGTTTTTGTAACTATTGGTTACATTTACTGCAACGAAGTTTATGTGTAGATTACGGACCATGCGCAGGAAGGAAATATAGTATTTTGACTACATAGTAAGCTTCTAAGGGCTACTAAAGATGGGAAATACTTGTGAAGTAGGTGTAAAATTTTATGATCGAAAATATATCAAGTGCGGTCGATTCGACACCTCGAGCCCGCTTGAAAGTTAAGTAATAATCAATTAATATTTTCTAAATATAACTTACACATATTTTTTTAAAATGTTGATTCTTATCATCGCTTTTCGATTGGTGAATGTGAAACTTTTTTTTTCTCAGGAACCTTTAGGTTTTTAGCCCTTGTAAGAAAAATTCTTCTTTTTAGGACAATTATGTAGATCTTAACGGTTTTTAGGCGTCTCGCGCGTTCATCATATTCAAGGGATATACGACCACGTATAAATTTAGCAGTTCACATTTTTACTGTCAAAAATGAAGGGAAACAATTCTTTAAAAGTGGAATAAAATTCTTCTTGTATCTTTATTGGGGTTAAATCCCATAAAACCCTCAAGTTGATTGAATGAAATCGGTCCTTGTCCCGGTACATGGTTCTCTTACATTTTTCTATTTGAATGCTTTCATACACAGCCAGAGCCCTATTATTATTTACACTTTTAACAATTTTTAAGTTACTAGTATCTATATTATGGTTATACTCGAGTGGATGTTGGGCAACAATTTTTCATTTCTCCCATAACTACTATGCCCAATTTGTATATCTGGTTAATATAGAACTTTTAGTTTACCCAATATACTTTCGATCACAATTTTGATAACTAATTTGACCATATCCCCGATTTTTCATGTTGTTCTACTCTATCATTTATCCTAGATAAACCTATTTTATGCTAATTTTTTAGAAAGGTTTAATACGCTTCTTTGGGCATGGTTGACATATAAATAGAACATAGTTTAGTTTTAGAATTATCCTAAATCATCTTCTTATGATGCTAACATGGTTAGCGAAACGCGCGTCGAGAAGTTAAAAAAAGTAATTTAGTAATTTAATAAATCTCTTCAAGTTTAGTGTTTCACATCGATGTTTCCAATAGAAGAATTGATTAAGCATACTTGACAAATAGTTAAGTTGGTCATATTTACCCCATCTCTAAATCAGATCAAGAACTCTTCGAACGACCCTGGTATTACGCTTTGCAAATCACAAAAAAGCATAAGCATTTCCAAGAAAAAAATACATATTTAATTTCAACTGTCCAAGCTTTTCTGGATGTACACAACGGTTCGAAGGTAGTTAGTCAAATAGTAAGTAAATAATTGTGAGTGCTATTTTCATTGTTCTTTTATTAAATTCCTCACATTTGGAATACTAAAACAAATGCTTTAAATGTAGTGTCCAGTATCAGTTCCGATTTCTGTTTCCAGATCTTTAAGTTGGCTCTCACGCCCTTACTTACATTGAAGGATTTTTTCCTCTAAGTTGAATAAGGAATGGAGATCATAGGGGTCATCTAGTTGTGCCAGGAAATTGTCAATGACTTTTTCTGTAGCTAGGGCAGGATAATGGCTGGTATTTGCTTTACTATAAGACTTTTTATCAGTGAAGAACTCTGAACTCAGAACTGAGAAACTTCGTGAAGACGAGATCAAAATACCTAAAAAATAGGAGAGTGTATTAAAAAAGACACTTAAGTTTTCGTTTTGAAATATCTAAATGCGTTTTACTAAAGTGCCTGGAAGAATTTTGACCAAAGTTAGGAACCATAAAGTAAAGCTTATGTTAGAGTTTTGATAGGATACTAAAGCTTGATAGTAATCCTAAAGGATACAGTAATTTGCATATACCATATCCTTTACAAAAATAGAACTAGATTTGAAGTTATAAGATATTAAAAATTATAGTTTGTAAAAGATGATCGTTGAGGTTATATATACGAGGAGTACCGATCTTCCGGTGTAATGTTGCTCCATGAATGCAAGGCCACATGTTTCTGCACATACACAAGGTCCAATCAGGCCTTTTAGATAGGGAAAACTGGATCATCCACCTTACAGTCCAGACCTTGCACTCAGTAATATTTAGTTGTTTCGGTACTAAAAGTAGTTCCTTGGTGGTCAACAGTTCAACGACGATGAAGAAATTTAAACTGCAGTAATGGATTGGGCTTCTTCACAGGCGATAGATTTTTTTGAATTTAAAAACTAGTTGAGCGGTATAACAAAATGTTTGAACAAAAATGAAAACTATGGAGAAAAGTTGATAAAAAGTGTGTAGAATATTGGAAAAAATTTCTTCTTACTAAAAAACGGACCTTTTTTAAAAAATATACCTCGTAAAATAAATTGTGCTGGTGCCAAGTTTGGACGTCTAAGATAAAAGGTGTTTAGTAACTGAGACTTAAATAACTCCTCCTGTATGGAGCTAAATCCTGAAGGCCGTCTCCGGAACAAAATAAAAATCCGGCCTACAGACCAATGTGATGTGGAAGTACTTGAATGAGATAGTTAAATCATTCCCAAAAGATTAAGGCACTAGGATACCAAAGCTGATCCTCTATGGCAAATTAACGAACAAGATCTATGGCTCTGAAGTCCAAAAAGAAGATACAAAGACGCCATAAAATTGTCAATCGGATAAGTATGGGTAAATTCTGAAGGAAACCCATCCCTAGGAAGATTTCTATCACTAGAAACTCATAAATAAGCCCAAGGCTCTCATAAGAACGGAAACGAGAGCAGCGAAATACTTGTTTCTCCGGAAAGCCTAGTGAATTTCCCTAGCCAATCCAGACGCCTGATGATGGAACGAATGTCTGCATAGAATTAGTATTCCTCGTTACGAAGAGAATATCTTCTTTGTATCGGTAATAGTATAACTGTACAAATGGTGTGTAAAATTGAATGGATATACATGGAAAATGTTTTATTTTTAAATAAAAATAAGTTTACTGGCGAAAATAATAAAAATGTTTATGTTTTTCCTTATAAGAATTATACTTCATTTCTAAGAGATCTAATCCGATTTCATCTTTTTGCCCCGACAAATAAACATTTCTACTTCAGTGATTCCACTGCGAAACATTCAGTCGACGGTTTTTAACAAAAACATTAAAAGGAGTGAAATAAGACATTATTTTATAAAAGGCTTCAAAGTGACCGACGCTGCTCGTGAGATTGGTGATGTAGAGGAAAAAGGTGCTGTATCAATCCACACCACTCATCTTTAGTTCAAAAAATTTAAGAAGGAAGACATGAGTTTTAAAAATAGGCGAAGATTAAACCGTCCACCCTCTCTTGATGCCTATGTTTTAAGAGCACCTGTGGCTGCAGATCCTATAACAAGTACTAGAAAACTCAAAGATGGGTTGAGGTCATCGAAAACAATGGCCTACACTTTGAGGAATAGCTTCCGCCTATGTTCTTTTAAACAATCAATAACTCAAAAGTACTCAAAAGTACCTAAAAAAGCAAATACTTTTTTTGCACCTTAGTATTCGTCGGTTATATTAATTCGGCTCATTAACAGCAGGGTGACATTTCCATGGAAAAAATTAAGATTGTTGTATCGGACCATAATTGGCTATTCTGTTCCCGAAAGTCGACGGCCCTTCACCGTCCTCCGCAATCCCCCCACCACCCTTTATCAGGTTCCTAACGACGATGTATTTTTCACCCAACTTTTCCCAACTTTTAATTAGGAAAACTCGATTTCAAATACTTTAAAAGGCTTAAATAATGCCCCTGCCCGTCGAACGACGAACAAAAAACAATTCGCCATTAATTAAAATTTTTGGAAATTTCTTTAATGAATCGATTAATTTTCCGGAGTAAAAAGTGTCCCGAACGCTCTCTTTATGTTCTGTTCTTAATAGCTGTTCCTCATTTGTTACTCCAAATAATGTGTTTTGTTTATAAATACAAACACTTTTAAAAAATGCTAGTCATTATTCAAGCAGACAAGAACAGTGATGATGAATAGAAAAATTATTCGTGCTTATATATTTAAAACACTTTCGTTAATAAGACCTTTTATGATGCCTTTTAAAGATGTCGGAAGTTCATCTAGATTTGTTACCCCAGTTAATAAGCTTTCCGGGAAACTAAAGGTTAAGCATAAACCAAAGATTAATAGTCCGAGGTAAATCGAGAGCTGATGACCGAGGTTTGGAGCATGCGTTAACATATATGTAAGTCCGTTCATTAAATAGCCAGAGATATTCACGCGCTTATTACTAAAAAGCATAAGACTCCCGTTAAATTCAATTAAATTTGAAACGTTGAACTTTCAAATGAATTTTTTACTATCCACATACAAAACGTCCTTGTGATGTCGAAAGTCTTTTTATTTTTCAACGATTTTCTCAACAATTTCCCCCCGTGTCTCAGTAACACCGTGTTTGTTTAATATACAATTTCATATTAAGATTCTTTACACTTCCCCACAAGACACTTCATATGCTAAACTCGAAGATATTTGTCACTAAACACGATCTTAGATTGAATCATCTCCTGATGATACTAACATGGTTAGCGAAACGCGCTTCGAAAAGTTAAAAAAATTGATTTGGTGTTTAGTTGTAAATCTCTTCAAGTTTAGTGTTTCACCTCGAGGTTTCAGTACAAGAATTAAAAGACTTCATATGATTTAGCCAACTTTCCACAAGACTAGGTAGATTTATCAGCCTATTAATTTAATTTAGCTGCCTTAACCATACGTGCACGTCGAATATTGCCGGTCGCGTTGGTGCGGCGGTAAGAGCGTCTGCTTTGCCGAATCTGCGCTGGAGCGGTAGCTGGTTCGATTCCAGCGCTCGGATGGTTATTTTTCTTTCTTCTGTCCGTTTATCTTTCCTAAATGTTTGTGATTGTTTCTAGGCAAGAGTGTAAAATCCGACTACGAATTACCCCTCAGTCACGCCAATTAAAGGCTGGGTAAGGCCGGATGCCTTATGTGAAGTGTTCTACGTTGGTCACTCGCCAGTCGGTAGGTTTCCTGATAGACTTATGGGTAGGCACATAACCAAGGGTTTATAGCCCGAGGGGGGTGCTGGCCTGGGTTTGTCGGAAGCTGATGACCGTGGTTCGGAACCCACGTTAAGCTGTAGGTCCAGTCGCTAAATACCCTAGTTGCTGCGCTAGTGATGCGCCTCTAACCCAAACACTTTACTTTACGTCGAATATTCGTTTTAATTCTAACACATCTTGTCTCAATGTAAAGAATATACGTACGATAAACGAATATTTAATTACAGGTACACTTGTAAACATCACGCCAAATTTTAGGACCATTTAACTTTTCTCAATAAACGCTTTAATTAACTCTTGTTTCCTAGTCATTTGTAATTGTATTAAATAAATTTGAAAAAGTAAACAATGTTATTTATAATAACAGTTAATTATGAGGTACATTAATGTCCACTATTTTTTTGTAATAGGTGTTTCGGTTAATAATGTCGATTTTTTCGCAAAATTTGAGCATTTATTTCCATAACAAAATAAATTACCTTAATATTCAAAGTATTGGCCATCGTTAGCTATTAGTTTTTCCCATCTTTCTATCAAAAAATGGATTCGGCGTTAAAAGAACTTTTGGTTTTTGAAGATAACCCTTCATCAAGCCAAATTTTCACTTTTTCGTAAGAATGCAAGTGTTGTTCTGAAAGTTTGTGCGGCATCGATCGAAATAAGTGGTAGTCCGAAGGGCCTAAGTTCGGTGAATATGACGGGTGAGATAGGACATCCCATTTAACATTTACCAAATAGTTTTTTTATACATTTTGCAACATGAGGCAGGTCAGAACATTATCATATTAAAAAATGACTTTACCGTGCTCTTTTTCCTTCAATGCTCGGTTCAATTTTGTCAATCATTTTCGGCATCGATCGCCAGTATATATGTATTTATTGACTTCATACATTTACATTTTAGTGTTTTTCCTTTTAACATATTTGCGCGAGAATTTTCATTTCAGCGGCTTCCAGTATGCTTCCAGTTTTTGAGGTCTCTTTTCTGCTTAATATGTCATAATATAAATATTTGGTTCTCTATATAGTATCTTGAAAGACAATAGCGACATGATTTGCTTTAGTAATCTCCACTTTAAATTCTTATAACATGATCTCTAAATATTCAAATTACTAGACATGTATGTATTGACAATGTATAACCTGTATTATTTTTTCCTCAAACCTCCTATTTTAAATACAAATGGCTTAATAATAAAGGGAAGATTAGAATCAGCGGAAACATTTAGGGTAGGACAACTTTAAATATTAAGCATTGCCGATGACTTATTTAAGTCTTGGAAGGATATCTTCGGCATTGATTTACTTACGACAAGAGCTTCTTCTATTGGGCCTCATTGATGTTATATGTCTTAAATAGAGGATACAAATCTTAAATGATTGAATTTTCATTTTAGGAAAAGGAAAAAGGCACAAAGACGCAGGTCTGGTGAATAAGGTGACTGCGGAACCAGAGTGATGTTTTTACTTGCCAAATTCCGTTAATCGTTAATTGAAATCGCTGTACGGCAAGATGCATTGTCGTGATTTCGCAATACCTGTTCTGAATGTTCGGTCTCGAATGACGAATGACCCTTTTTGAAAATATTTCGAAATAGCTGCTCAGTAACAATGCTGGTTTACTGTTTGGACTTGAGGTATACATTTCTTATAAACGATCCCCGGGTTATCAAAAAAGCTAATCAGCTTTTGTGACCGTGGGATGTTAGAGTGTGCCATTCCTGGCTCTGGCGCGTCTTTTCCAGGTCGTATTCAAAAATCCAAGATTCGTCACCAGTAATAACAGGTTTCCCAAAAAGACTCTCCAAAAAGTCAAGTTGTTTCCCTGCTGTTGTTGTCCTTTTAGTCCTGCGAAAGGTTTTTTAAATACATTTTCTCGCAGATTTTCTTCATCTTCAGTTCATTGGTTAAAAATGGTTCGGCGAGTCAAATTCAACACTTCTCTGATTATTCTGACCGTCAACCGATGATCAAGTAGAAACATCACTGGCAAGTAGAAACATCACCCTGGTTCCGCAGTCACCTTGTTCACCAAACCTGTGTCTTTGTGACTTTTTCCTTTTCCTAAAATTGAAAATTCAATAATTTAGGATTTGTATCCTCTATTTAAGACAAATAACACCAATCGAGGCCCAATGGAAGAAGCTCTTGATGTCCTTCCAAGACTTAAGTAAGTCATCGTCAATGTTTAATATTTAAAGTTGTTCCACCCAAAATGTATCCGCTGATTCTAATATTTCCTTTATTATTAAGCCATTTGTATTTAGAACAGGACATTTGAGGAAAAAATAATACAATTCATACATTGTCAATACATACAAGTCTAGTAATTCGAATATTTGGAAATCATGTTATAAGAATTTAAAGAAGAAAGTCAAAGTGGAGATTACTAAAGCAAATCACGTCGCTGCAAATTCAGCAAAAACGAGACCAGATACCTCAAAAACTGGAAGCATACTGGAAACCGGTGAAATAAAAATTCTCACGCAAATATGTGGCGAATAGAAGATATCGGCGAATAGAAGAGAATGAAAAAAATTGCTTATAGACTCGATAGGATAACAAGAGACCACTTTCCATTGCCAAGTCGAACAGTGAGGAAACCACGAAACTGATGGAATAATCAATATATTAAGAACGCACTAAAGAAAGACATTCAAAATGGTGCCTATATAAAAGAAGAAAAAAAGATTATTTAGAATGATAAAAACGATTTTACAGTTAGTTGGTGTTCTAAAAAATAGTTGTTTCGTTTTCTCCGTAAAATGTGTATAATAACTTGTATTCAGGATTCAAAAAATGCATATTCTATGATCACTCCGCCTTATTCTAAACTATTTCGATAACAGTAAACTATTTTAATAAAAACAATCTCAAAGTTATTAAGCACCCACTATAGTTAATGTCACAATGTGTGTCTAGAAAGGCAATATCAAAACGATCAGAAACTTGTTTACTCAATTTTAAAAATAGAGTAGGATACTCTCTGTTTATTTATTGAGAAAAAAAACCAAATAATTTACCACTTAGGAAATGTAAATTGTTCATTTAGTTGCCCATTAAAAGTTCCCTTTTTGAAACCGAATCCTAAAACGTTAATCTGAACTGCAACTCCCCACGCCATTTTTGTAGCACCCCATAAAAGTGGGGTAGATATCAGCCATGCTCACTCTTAAAGAATGATAAGAATCCGAGATAAAGAAAAGTATATTTCCTCTAGGTTATACTTTTAATCGGAGGGAGATTTATAGGAAAAGTAACCGGATTTGAAGGGGAATATCTGCCTTTAAAATATAGCTTTAAGTACAGCTAAGCAATTTAGTAAATCTCTTATTGATATTACTGTCAAATTTTACATAGGCAGTTGAATATTTACTATAATTTTTCGTGTTGAATATAATCCATAAAAACACAACCTTACAAAAAGTGACCTGGTTTATTTACTTTATTGTCTATTCGTCAGACAATATAGACCTAGTCAAATAATACAATTTAAAAAAAATAACCTCAGATTTTTCACCCATAGAACATTTATATATCTTGCTACAAGAAGATCTAGATTATCGAATTCGGTCCATACCTCGTAGAGTTTTAGATAACAGAGTAATATAGTAAACCTAAAAGTAATAATAGAGTATTATACCTCGTAGAATATTATAATAAACGTGATCAATCTACCTATTATATTTTTTTGTATTAAATGTAAATGAATGAAAAGCAAACTTGAGAACAACAAAATTATTAAGAGAAACATACAGGGTGGTCCAAAGGGTTATTAACTTTTTGAAATGAAATAAAAAAAAACAAGTTGATCAATATTAACACATTTATTCCTAAAATTAACAAATATTTTTGAAGATTAATTTTCTGAAG
Organism: Cosmopolites sordidus; assembly: GCA_031761425.1. Classification (NCBI taxonomy): domain Eukaryota; kingdom Metazoa; phylum Arthropoda; class Insecta; order Coleoptera; family Curculionidae; genus Cosmopolites; species Cosmopolites sordidus. The sequence goes on from JARFXV010001269.1 coordinate 65,059, forward strand.
ATTACACTGTCTAAGTGCGCGCCATTTCTATCCTGGTACTCTTGAACCCGATCTCTAAAATTAGTTATAACGCGGCGGTAAGTAATTGCTGAATCACAACAATACACCTTGCTGCACAGCGATTTCAATTAACGATTAACAAGTTCTGGCAAGTAAAAACATCACTCTGGTTCCGCAGTCACCTTGTTTACCAAACCTGTGTCTTTGTGACTTTTTTCTCTTCCTAAAATTGAAAAAACTATCATTTAAGATTTGTATCCTCTATTTAAAACAAATAACATCAATGAGACCCAATGGAAGAAGCTCTTGTCTGCAGTATTGGCTTCTATTTCTGGCCAAATATTCTTCTGTAGATCTTCTATAGTGGCGTAGCGGTTGTAGTACACTTTACTTTTAAGTTATCCCCATAAAAAAAGACCCCCAGAGGGGTCCGGGTTTTGGGGGCGGACCGCTGAATATCTCCTCTTAGAGAAATTAATTTTCTCGGAAAAAAAGCCTGAATGACGGACAAGAAGAGCAGGTGTGAAAAAAGTTTGAAGCATGTCAACATACCGCTGAGAATTCACCGTTATTGCGCGGCCTTGATGGTCTTCGAAAAAAACGAGACGATTTCAGATGCCGACATTAGCCCAAACTATGACCTTCGGTCTATGCAGAGGTCTTTCATGTTTCTTTTTAGGGATTTCTCCATACCAGCAGCGACAATTTTGATTATTAACATAGCCGTTAAGGTGGAAATGAGCCTCATCGGAGAATAAGATGTCGTCGACTGCTGGAAACCGGATCAACATTTCGTTAGCGAATAAAAGTCTATCAGCGGGATCCGGCGGCATCAATTATTGCACTAACTGAATCTTGTCCTTATGCATACGTGTGCTTATAGACAAAACAAAGGTGATAAAGATACAAAATAAACCAATCCAAAAAGGGAACAGAACTGGATAATCGGTGATGATAATATTGAAGTTACGTATTAAGGAATTTATGTATCTGGGAAGCAAACTTGACTAAAACAACATCACAGAATATATCAGAAATTGTATTATGAAGGGTAACAAAGTTACTTATTTCCTGCACTCTGTCCTAAGATCTGTACTTATTCAGCTAGTAGTCACTTATGACTGCGAGACGTAGACCCTCGCAAAAAAAAAGTAAATATATAAACTAAAGAAAAAATCTTGCAATATTTGGAAGAAGACTACTCAGAAAAATTTTTGGTGCTGAAAATGGCAAAAGGTTAATTTTTCATTTTAATATATGTAGTGGGGCAAAACGTATTAACAGGATCGAAAACATTATTAAGAGAGATATTTAATGAAATAAAAGTGAACGCCCACAGAGCCGATTTGTAAATGAATGTAAACACGACAATGGTGATGAAAAAAAGAACCAATCCCAGAAGAGAACAGAACTGGATAACCGGCGATGACAACATTGAAGTTGTGAAGGAATTTACGTATTTAGGAAGCAAGGTTGATGGAAACAACATCGCAGGACATATCAGAAATCGTATTATGAAGTGTAACAAAGTTACTTGTTCCCTGGATTCTGTCTAAAATCTAAACTTATTCAAAGCAACACGAAAGTTAGGATATTCAAAGCAACACGAAAGTTAGTATGTATAAAATACTAATTCTGCTAGTAGTCATTTATGGGTGCGAGAAATCAAGGCTCATAAAGAAAACAGAAGATACACTTGGATTATTTAAAAGAGGAGTATTCAGAAAATATTTTGGTGCTGTGAATGACAATAAAATTTGGAGAATAAGGTATAAGTTCGAATTCGAACAATTATAGAAAGATCTGGCTATTGTAGGCTATGTGAGTGTTCAACGACTCCAATCTGGGCGACACGTAATGAGAAGTGGAGGGTCGAACAGTCAGTCATAGAAAACGAGATAAACCGAAGATACGATGATAATGTAAGAAGAGATGATGAAGAACTATTGCACTTCATAAGAAGAAGTTGATGTTGAAGAAGGCCAAGACTATAGTACCGCAGGAAAAAGAAGAAGAAAAGTATTATATTTATAAAAAAGTATATAAAAATTATTATATACATAAAATAAATATATTTTTGATACTGTTGTAACTTATTTTTTAATTCTTGAGTACAAGCTTATACTTATTTTTGTATAATATTTAGCAATTTGATATTTTAGTATTTCCGAAGAAACCACTTTCTATTGTATAAATACGAACATTGATGATGGTTTAAAGTCAATTTAAAAAAGATTTATCATTTCGCCACCTATTACTCCAACCATTAGTTTGACCTACTGACTACTATTAAAATAACGGTTGTTTTTTAGTGTGTCCGAATTTTCAATAGGGGTCGCTGCCAAACGAACTGTGAGTATGCGCGCCTCTAGTGTCAAAATTATTGAGTATAGTCTGGCAAATCATCATGGAACGTTTAACATCAGAGCAACGCTTGCAAAATTGTCGAAATTTATTATCAAAATCAACGTTCTGTGCACCAAACTTATAGAGCACTTCGTGAATGTTATCGTGCATATAATCGCCCAATCGAGCGATATATTCGCCGAATTATCGACACATTCACACGCTGCTCGATGTTAAAACAATAACAAGGCAATAAACAGTGCATTCCAAAGGAAATATCGCAGCTGTTGATAGCAGTGTTGATGAAGATCCAAATTTTTCAATTCGTCACCGTTCGCAGGAAGGTGGACTTTGTTATTCTACTATTCTACTATGTGGAAAATTATACGTAAAGATTTTGGTCTAACGCCTTACAAGCTTGTCCAAGAATTCAAGCCGTAAGACCATTGTTTGCATCGTACGTTCAGTGAATGGGCTCAAAATCTATTAGAACTTCACCCAGTTAACGTTACCGTTAATTACGATCGTTACAGAGTGATGATCGATAATTATTTCATTCCGAATTTCAATGGTATTAATCTGGAGGAAATGTGGTTCCAACAGTACGGCTGCACATGTTATACAGCCAAAGCAGAAATTTAATTATTGAGGAGACAATTCACTGATAAATTTATTTGGAGAAAAGGAAGTTGGTGGTAAGTAAATAAAGCAAGAAATCTACTAAACAATTCGAACAGAACACATCGACAGAAAAAAATCAAATCAAAGGACCCAGACGGTAGACTTATTATAGATAATTTGGAGCAAGCAAGTATAAGCTCTAGTAAGTTGATAAAGCAAAATCTCATTAGAGATTTCTAATAAAATGTTCTTTCAGATTATTAATCAAAATACTTATTGTTCCTTTTAAATATATTTAAAAAAAAATAGATGATATAATTAATTAACAATACTATGATCGTAAAAAAAAGGCCTGTTAAACTCTAGCCCATTTAGTTAAACTTCCTACGTGCTTTCCTAAACAGTTATAATATCTTGAAACATCTCTAAAGGATCAACACTCTAAATCTTTGATCTTAGTAGAGATTAGGGGCATCATCCCCCTTTTCTCAGCTTTTTTATTTATTTTTGCTAAAGGAAAAATTGGCTTTCTTTGATGTAGTCGTCTGGAGAATCTAGAGATACATATTTCCCCAATAATTTAAATTGTAAATAGGCAAAGACGGGGCGAGTAATTAAAAATAAATACAGGGGATGAGAATGAAAGGCTTTTGTAACGTTTTTTGGACTTGATTACTATGTATATACTGTTATACTTAATGTTTTACTTGTTTTATTTAAGAAGATTTATGTTTCAATAACACTGTCAAGATTCGAACAATTAGCAAAATGCAATCAATATATCATATTGATTACATTTTCTGAAAATGAATAAAATTACAAATTTGTCCAATTACACAGTTAGAGATTAGATGAAATTACAACATTTAAAATATTTAAATATACATTTCTGTATAACTTTGCTTCACTTCGAATTTGAATGACCATGCATAACTTCGAACTCAAGCAATTATACAAAGATCTGGATTTTGTAGAATATATGAAGGTTCAAGAGGTTAACGGTAGAGGTTGAAGGAGGTCAGGGATCACTGACGGGCTGTAGTACCACAGTAAGAAGAAAAAGAAGAACTAACTGAGTTTAAGACTATTTTATTAACTGTATTTAATTTTGTATAGGAGCATATTTATGTACAGTCATCCACTATTTATATAAAAACCTTATCCCATAAGGAAAAGAAAATGAATACAGAAATGAGCAATGGAAATGTAGAGCAAAACAATTAGTTACTGAATTTAAACGTGGTTATACAAGCATCGAAACAGAACCACTTTGTGAACGTTCAAAAAATGACACAACACGAAAAATTGCAAATAATATCTTGTTTTTGGTTTTGGAAAGTAGGCGATAGAAGGTGTATTAGAAAGCTGAGTTTATAGGCTTCTCTTTTTATATAGTGCTACACCTGTCAATGAGCCTTAACCTCATTCAACCTTCCCCTTCATACTGATCAATCTCATGCTGTTCCCAGCCCTTCCCAGTTTTTGATTGAACTCCTCTTACATTATCCTGCTAACAGTTCTATGGTCTACTTGTCTATCTATTACCCACCAAGTATTCAAATTTTTGAGACGCAGAATCATCGCATATTCTACAATATCCAGATCATTGCGTATTTTTTCAAATTATCGTTATAGACCCATCGACTATTCTGGCTACTAAATGTCCATTTTTCCATCCCTAGTGACTAGCGCATCCAACCACATCGGCAGGTCTTTGCATAATTGCTTGATTTCGAAGTTATACCTGATCGTCCAAGTTTCATTATCAATAAACAGTATAGTGCGTTTCAAGATATATCGTTGGTCGATTGACTACAATACACTCTTAACAACCCCTGCCGTAACGAAACCCGGCAAAATTGCAAGAAATGCAAACAAATTTGTAAAAATGTAAACATACTAATAAAATAACAGATAAAAAAATAAAATTAATTTTATACCTGGTTTAGTAGTTTCGAAATATTTTAGTTTGGTTCGCATTATTTTCTTAAACAGTACAGTTCTATAATTTTGATCGTATTTTTTGTTATTCCAAACGTGCTAAAAATGTGGCGTTCTTGGCAAGATAATGATCATTGTGTCTCCAGTAGTGCTAATTTTAAAAGAAAACATTTATCGCCCGATGCTAAGCAAATTGTTAAAAATGTCTTTTTATTGAATAGGGGGTTTAATGTAAATGCAGCCGCAACAGAAACATCTTCATTAACGAAAACTCCGTTGTCTACAGTTAAAGATATTGTGATGAAGCCAATTAAAGCCAAAAAAATAGTGATTCTGGTTATGTGTTGACGAAAAGAACAAAGACTTAATCCAAAACAAAATGTATACTATGTATAACATTCTTTGCAACAGAACTAACCTCCGAAGAATATTATCTCAAATGGGATTTGCATATCGGACCATTAATAAAAGACAAATATTAACGGAATATAATAACCATTGCGACGATGGCGGTTTGGCTACTTAAACTGTATAAAAAATATAGATTAAAAAATCGTCCCATTATCTACTTTGATGAAACATAGTTTGATACCCATGAGACGCCAGCAAAAGGATGGGTAGATACATCAAGAAAATACCAAACCAAAGCCCCAGTGAACAAGGGAAAAAGAATTACAATTGTACATGCTGGTTCCGACGATGTATGGGTTCCAAATTGTTTACGGTTGTCTTCCAAAACTATTAAACATTTATCTTTGGACTACCATGACGACATTATAGCAGAACTCTTTGAAGATTGGTTTATAAACAGCCTTTTGCCCAATGTACCTAAGGAAAGCGTAATTGTAATAGACAATGCTAGTTATCATAACCGCCAAAAAAATTAAGTTCCTAATGCAAATAACACTAAATTGGAAATTCAGACCTATAAGTTAAAAAACGACATATACTTCGAAAATACATATAAAAAATGTGATCTAGAAATATTAAAGACATTTAATGTTAAAAAGGAATATGTATGTAATACCATTGCTGCTGATTTGGGACATACGGTTTTATGCCTTCCCCCGTATTACTGTATATTTAATCCAATTGAGCATATGTGTCATGAGGTAAAATCCAATGTTATAGCAGAAAACATTTATCCAACTCTAAGTGCAAGTGCTGCAATATTAATTAGAAAAGTTGTAGATAGTATTTCCAAAGAAATTTGGATAAATTCGATTAGCCATGTTATTAAAATAGAAGATTCCTATGTATCATTTACTAATAATACAGTACCACTTATTATTAATGTAGATCAAAGTGACAGTGTGAGCGAAACCGAATTAAATGTATAAATAAATTTAAGTTATAATTTTTATTGTACTAATAGATATTTTTTTTTATTTCTTTATTTATTTTTATTGTACCAATAAATTCAAAATACATAAACCAATAAACAATGTTTTAGTCATACATAATAATAATAATAATAATTTATTCATAATTTAATAATAATTTATTAATATTTAACTTTTCCCAAAATTATTCAGAAGTTAAGCCACTCCAGCTCTGACGCCTTTTAAGAAACTAGGAATCTTTTTATTGAAATTTATTGGGGCAATTATCACTTTGCCAAAGGGCAACGAAATATCTTGAAACGGACTTTACCAAAAATTCTTCTGAATACCCTTCTTTTAAATTGTGCAAGCATTTATTTCATTATAACTCCCTCTTAATAATCTTTTTGATCATGTTAATATGATTAGGTCATCTGCATACCCTGGTATCTATTTTTCTTCTGTTCCATTTACATCTACGTCTATTTCGCTGACGAATGTTAACATAGCTATTTCACTGAGTTAAACATCGTCATCCAATAAGATTAGCTGGTATCTCCATATCCTGTAGGACCTCGTATACTTCTGATCTTTGTACGCAGTCATATACCTGTCTAAAGTCTATAAACATCTGGAATGAAGGAGTATCAAATTCTGTTGTTTTTTTTTTAACAAACTGACATATGTTGTCTTCGTTGTCCGTAAATCCCTGAACTATCTAACAGTAATCACTTGGAATCTGTATCTTTACATCTACATCTGCAAGAATAATATTGTTGGGATCAACTACTATTGGCGAATAGGTAATATAAAATTGTAGTGCATGTGGAATAAACAATTCTACCACTTAGTTAAATTTATCTTTCTTGAGTAAATATTAAAATTCAATTATCTTCACTATTTTTAAAGCAAATTAATTGATATTTTAAACAATGATACAAAAAAACATAATTATCCTTTGGGCAATCCACTTAAAAAAAATAAAGATTTAGGCAGTATTAAAAGAAAACTAAAAAATGGGCAACGCAGAATGAAAAATCTTTTGCACTTTCTCAAAAGGATTTCTGCCCAGGACAATCTAAATCCCGTATCAATAATTACAACCCTTCCTCTTAAGAGGGCTCTATTTCTCTCGAAACAAAAGCTTTGCGAATGTAAATAGCGTTTTTGTGATATCTTTTTAACGTAGTCGGCCTTTTCTTCTCTCTTCGTCTCAGTGGCACCGGTAAGGACCTGAAAGAATGGGAAAGAATTGCATTATTTTATCTCAATAGAAAGCATAAGGGTTATAAATTTAAAAAATGTATACAGCAAAATATAAATATTTACAATCTGTATCAAAATATTAAACACATTATAGAAATTTTAAAAATGTAAATATAATTAAGTATAATAATATTATTCCTATATGTTTGAAATGAAATGTTTAGGAATATTTATTAGTAAATATTCAGTTTTTTTGGGCATCAAAATGTTAGATACGCTTGTTTATATTTAAGATTTCTCAATTCTCTAATAGTTCTATCACAATTTATCAGTTGAGTTCAGTTATTATTCAGTTTAATCTTGTGGAATTATACAGAAAAAAATAAATATTTGCAATTTATTATGGAAAAAATAGTTTTTCAGAAGAAAGACGATTCATTTTTTTGATCCACGCAGAATGGACGAGTTATATGAACACAGGACACCTATTAAAACGGAATTTTTCTTCGGTTGCTAAGTTGATTTGGTTCGGCGACACAAATGGAACTCATTGTTCAACTGGAAGACTACCTGCTCTGTCAAGAAAAGAAGAAAAAAACACTCATTCTGAGAGTTGCAGCGAATTCCTATAATTCCTTCCTTAAATACTCGCCACAAATTAGCCCGAATTGATTTCGCTTAAAACGTCAAGTCAGAGAGTGAGAAGTGGACGAAAATCAACAAACAGTTATTTTTTCAGAATATGAGTGAAGCTTCGCCAGTGTTTCAACAAAATGTCGGCCCCGTTCATTCGGCAAAAATTATGACGAATTGGGATCGAGCAAATCAATATTTCAATGGTCAGATGCCGCTCAAAATTTGAAAATCAAAAAAATATGTTTGGGCAATGCTTTCTAGACGAGTTTATAATGAATTTAGATAATTTACAAATATGGTATATTTGTAAAGTGCTATTTAGATTTCTTGGAAAGAATTTCCACGACAAACAATAAAACAGTTGTACTATTCATTGGCAAAAAGAATGTTTGATTTAATAAAAGGTGGAGGTTTCCTTTTGTTAATTTTTCTCTTTTCTATAAAACTGAAGATGTATCTAACAATTTGACCCATCTAAAATCCATTAATAAGTTAAAAATATTGTTGTTAAGCTTTGTTGAGAAACACTTTGAGAAACGTCTTCAGTTCAACTTAGGATGAATAAAAATTAATTTTACTGCAGTTTCCAGATAAATATGTTATTTTGAATAGTCTTAAATAATAATCGTTCAAGACTGTTAAACATTTGGGCACTGTGTGTAGATACAAACTATAATTTAATTTAATGCCGGCACAAAGTTTCCATGGATTGATACGAACTATACTTATATCAATGATTGACAACCGGTAGTGTTATATGGCCATAAGCTATGGACTCTGAACGAAACAGAAGAAAATAATAGTTTCGGTTATCGATTTTACTAAAAGACGCTATGGCGTTTTGGAGGGTAAGGACATATACACACACACACACACACACACATATATATATATATATATATATATATATATATATATATATATATATATATATATATATATATATATATATATATATGTTAGTTCGTAGTGTTTCGCGGATGGAAGAATACGCTAGACTATTAGTCCGGGAGTACATCCGATCGTTTGTGTTCCGTTTGTTAGGAACGTGCAGACGTTTCGCCAAGGTCACACTTGGCATTTTCAATGCTTGTCTGAAGACTGTCCTCAGACAAGCATTGAGAATGCCCGTTTGTTGGGAACGTGCAGACGTTTCGCCAAGGTCACACTTGGCCAAGTGTGAAGCCAAGTGTGACCTTGGCGAAACGTCTGCACGTTCCCAACAAACGATCGGATGTACTCCCGGACTAATAGTCTAGCATATATATATATATATATATATATATATATATATATATATATATATATATATATATATATATATATATATATATATATATATATATACCAGTGCGCAATGTAGATGGCAAGAAAGCTTTGTTGTGTATTTGGTAGGATAGTAGGGAAGCTGTGTATTACGAACTGCTGAAACCAGATGAAACGATTACTAGCAATCGATACCGACAAAATTAATAAAATTAAATCGAGCATTGAAGGAAAAACCACCAGAATACGCCTAAATACACAATAAAGTCAATTTTCAACATGACAGTGCTCGACCCCATGTTGCAAAATGTGTAAAAAAGTATTTTCAAAACGTTAAATTGGGACGTGACTTAGCCTCTTCGGACTACTACATATTTCGATCGATGCAGCACGGATTTTCAGAACAACACTTACATTTTTAAAAAGAAGTGAAAATTTGGCTTGAGGAATGGTTGGCAGAAAAATGGGAAAAAATAATAGCTAACGATGGCCAATAATTTGATTATTAAGGTAATCTATTTTGTTATGGAAATAAACGCTCAAATTTTGCAAAATAATCGACATTATTAACCAAAACACCTGATAAATAATTGAAATATGATGCAAAAAAATCGTTTGGAGAATATATGGAATAACTTAACACAGTGTTTGCGACATAGTGATTTTTAGATATTTATGGAGTAATTTGATAAGCTGAAACCAAATCTGTAAACACAATTTTTTCATTTCATCCATAAATTTACAATCACCCATTCCTATTTATAAAATCTACGAAGTAAAAAGGGTCTACCATTAGAGATGATAGAACTTTGACAGCTCATGGCAGCCATATTTGTTTACCGATTTTTAACTTGTCTTTTCAGTTGTTTTCTGAAAGGTTTACAATTAAATCATTATTAATTTCACCTTAGAAGAATGTTTGGAAATTGTCCAATTCTATTACGCAAATTCGTAGTCATGTCGTGCTACTCAATTCAGACCAATCGTGGTATTCGCCGCGGTGATCCTTCTGAACAGGTTATTGAACGTGTTATTAGAAAATTTGAAAGTGAGTTTACTGTTCACGATAATTTGGTACTTGTACGACAAAAAAAAGCCAGAAGTGTCAAGCCAGAAAAGCCAAAAATGACAACGTCTCGGTTACCCACCGCTCGCAATAGTTAGACCTCTCGCCAATGATAAGCTGGCGAATTTTGAGGTTGGACTCCGTGTATGATGGTACTGGCACAAGAATTGAAACCAACCGACCGAACCGACCATCGTATTCCTCGTGAATTTGTCGATTTGGCCCTCCAAATGATGGAAGCTGACCATAATTTTTATCGCAAAATCATCTTCTCCAATGAGGTTCATTTCTAGCACAATGGTTTCGTTAATAAACAAAATTGTCGGTATTGGTGCGAATTTAATCCAGAGGTGATACATAAGAGTCTTTTGCACCCGCAAAAGATCACAGTTTGGTGTGGATTTTGACATGGAGGAGTAATCGGTCTTTTTTTCTTTAAAAATAAGAAAGCAGCAACCGTTATTATCAATACCGAGCACTACAAGGCAATGCTAGACGATTTTTTTCCCCGAATTTGATGAAATCTATTCGGATGACCTTTATTTTCAACAGGGTGGTGCACCACCGCATATTTTCCCCGTAAACATGGGCTATTGCAAGGCAAGTTCGGCAACTCGTTAATTTCACGAAATGGCCCCATCGCTTGGCCGCCAAGATTGTGCGATTTAACTCCTTTAGATTATTTTCTTTAGGTAAAATGTAATGTAAAAACATAGGTTTATAGCAGTAAATCCGCGACTATTGGAGACTTGGAAACTAACATTCATCTAGCCATAGTCGCCATACACCCCGAAGTGGGCGTCAGCGTCATCGATAATTGGCGCGAGCAGATGCTTGTCTGCAAAAAGAGCCATGGTGGCCACTTGGCTGAAATGTTGTTCAAATCATAAATTGCATATCTAAATATCTTAAATAAAGCAATCGGCAAAGTTATAATTAGTATTTGTATTTCATTGTGATTAATTTTTAATTAAATGCCTAGGCAGTATATAAATAATATAAACACTTTTTGTTATACGAGCGGAGAGAAAATCGAAAACGATCATTTTTTGATGTTCTGAGATGTTCAAGAGAGCCGCATCTGATTTAACAGCCTGAACTTAACGATTTAATTCCAAAATTGAAACTATCAAAATCACAGGCAAAACTTCTAACATCCAGATTAAAAGGGTAGAATCTCCCGCAAGGTGATATAAACGTTACTTACACCATGAGATTTTTATTATGAAAATGATATCATCGAAAATGGAGCACCGGATTACCATACTTTCTGATTACCGCTGGATATTAATAAGAAAATGCCCAGTAACAAAATATAATCGTACTTGAACAAATGCATTCTAAGGTTATATTACGATTACTGATAACATATCTTTCTTTATAGTTTATTATAATTGCTATAATACCTTATAGTAAAAAAAATATTTTCTGTTTATAGATCAAACTTTATATAAGATACACTATGATTTCTTCACATCACAAAAAAATAAAGTAAAAAAAAATTTTTGCTTACCAGTGTAATTGGTCAAGATACAGAAGAGAGATATGGAAGAATAGATAAAGGAAGATAGCAAAAAGAAAGATGAGATCTGCTAGTCAGATGATTAGAACTTGAATAAGGGGACCAGAAGAAAGAACAGTAAGAAAAGTACTAAAAGAAGAAACAAACACGAAGAAAACGAAAGAAAGTCATAGTGGAAAGTGAAGGAATGCTTAAAGAGAATCAGCGCTAGTAGAAAAATATTACAAAAAGCAAAAATGCATGGAGAAGTATCACTAATCAAGCCTTAAGTGTACAAGATCTCTAGATACCAACGAGACCATTCCTCGAAACGGAATAATACATTGTAAATAATTTCAAAAATATTTTTCGTAGTAACGCCACTGTCGACATTCATTTATTTCTTTGCCGGAGCGTCGTCCGTCCGCCGTTACTCTTTTGTTTCTCCCAAACAAAACACAACCTTAACTACCTTTTGTCCAAGTGTCACTTTCTTTTGTTTCTTCGAGCTTCTTCTGTTTTTAAGAGATCGTCGTTTGTCGTAAAAGTTTTACGGTGCAGGTTTTTATCGGGGTTGGATAAAATCGGGGTAGGGGGTTAAGAAAAACGGGGTTCTTTATGTAAATTGGAAGATTTCGGATCGGCTAAGGGGAGCGACACTGGGCACGTTTTCAGAGTGTGTTTTGGATTCGAACTATTCCTAGAATTATCTCGAAAAATGTTCAGTAACCCTCTTAAATTTTCCTTCTTCCATTTTACTTCTAAAGCTAGCATTATTACAATCTGACATTATACCGCATGTTCTCAAAGTTGACTTATTTATTTTAACAAGTTCTAGAACTCAAAAATAAAAGTAATTTTACCAAAAATTATTTATATATAAGTTGCAAAATATAGAAGTTATTAACAGTTACAAAATTTTAAAACAGACCTGACTTTTTGATATTCTCGAACACTGCGTTGTAAACAAATAAAGTATTTGTTTACTGCTGATACTGGGTATGAGTAGTTTTTCGTATTCTTGTACGATATTCATTTTAAGTTCGATGTTTGATTTTACCAGTGGTAATAATTCCTTAATACAGCCTGTTTAATTTTTGGGTAATTTCTGCAATTAAATATCGTTTGTACGCGAGACTTTGCGATACAGGGTACTTAAAAGCATAACGAGGAGGTCACGCTGGAAGACCTCCTCCACACGAAATGGTAGAGACTGAAGAAGAAATTATATAAGTTGTCGAAAACGAACCAACAACGAGCACTATGCCTATAACAGGTCAAGTTGAAGTTGGTTGACTATACGACAAGAACACTTTTATCCCTATCATTATCAAAGGGTACAAGCGTTACAACCCGAAGATTGTCCTAGAAGAGTTGAATTTTGTCAGTGGCTTTTACATCAGCACAACAAAAACTAAACTTTTACCAAATTTATTTTGGCCACCGATGAGGTCACATTTACAAGAAATGGAGTAAATAATTTCCACAACAACCCCATTTGGGCGGTAGAAAAACCGCATGCTGTGAAAAGAACCCATTTTCAGCACAAATTTCAGTAAATGTTTGGGCTGGCGTAGTAAATCCAAGTCTAGAACTTGCCATTTTATATAAAATCGACTTAAACACTTGACTGTACTGTAAACGAGACAGAAACAAACTAAACTATAGAAAACAATAATACTGCCCATAAAAATTTGTAGAATACTGTCGAAAAACCCCCTGTACGCTTTTGTGGTAATTCCTACATTGTCCAGTCCAGAGTCAGGTACAAATAATTTCAATGAGCCCATAATATAAAGGAGAAGCAAGTACTTGACAATGGGAAAATGGGGTTCTGTGAAAAGGTGTTTTAATAACTACCTAAATGAAATGCAAAAAGGCATTCGCATCGATGTCATAAAAATCATATCGACCAGTGTTACTAATCAGTAATAAGTCATCATATTCACTATCATTAAAATTAAATTACGAGAAATAATTGTACCAAATTATTGTTTACCCCCAATAAATACTACTAATTTGATTATCTTAATCAGAAAGAACAGTTTTTTTTTTATTATTTTATGTAAATCGAGTTCGTACATTTGTCAAAAACCGATCAAATGAATAACTAATAACAAGACTGAACTGTTATCGCCTTGAAATTTTAATCAAGTAACTTAAAAAATTGCTCCGTTTTCATCTCGTCTCAAGATGGGGGTACAAAAAATTAATGGGATCCTTGTTTTTATTGATTTTCTCGAAATATCGAGACGGAATATTAAAAAGCTTTTCTTATTTTAACTCTGAGCTGGCTCGCGGCAAGAAAAACTTCCCTCCAGGACCTTAATGGCAATTTTCGCATTTCGCGATGTCGATTTAATTCGATGGTCGATCTGAACGAGTCGCAGTCGCGTTCGGAAAAAGTCATGAGCGCAGTTCTTCAATATAAACCAACAGATAAAACTATATTTAGTTTTAAAAGTTTTATTGTTTGGTTAGGTTATATTTATTTATATAATTCTTCTCAACGCTTAGGGTGTTATTTCGTAACTGGCCAATAACTTAATATGGGTTCAAACCACATTTATAACTTTGATCAGCTCCAACTTGGATCGGCAATAACTTTGATCAGTATCTCCAAGAACTCTCAACTCTGTGTATTCTTAATATTTATTAAAACCACCCGACTGACGAGTACCTAACAAAGAGTCTCGAATTGGTGTGACTGAAGGGCGAATCCTTGACCTTGATTTTGCGCTCTTGCATCCTGCAATACCGTACACCAACAACCACCCAATTAAGAGATTAAATTGGTCATCATCATAATCAAGCATCATCAGGAGATTATTCAATGAGCTTGAATCATCCTCCAATAGTACTAGTATGGTGAGCGAAACTAGCTAAAGTAAGACGAATATGGCCTCAATATAAGTGTACAATGGTTAAATCATCTAAGGTATGCCGACGACGTAGCCTTCGTAGATAAAATCGCCGAGATACAGAAAATGTTGAAGATACTGGATGCAACAACAAAACTACTGACGAACGCAGACTAAGACGCCACTGTAAGAACAGAAAATAAAACTATCAACACTGAAGAATATGAAAATGTAGGAAAGGAAGGGGAGACCGCAGATGAGATAGACGGATGATATGAAGATTCATGCAAGATAAACAGGAGTGGTAACGGGGAGGGAGAAATGAAATCATCTAAGGTAAGCCTATGTTCAAAGAGATTATATTTATTGTAGGAATAACATGTTCCAAGCAGATAGGCGTAGCTACACCAATAGTGGCTACAACAATACACCAGTCCTCAAAAGCATCGCTATTTATCAGTTTTTAGCTCAAAACTTTGCTGTAATACTGGATAATTTATCTTATTTGCTTAACTTACCACCTTGTGGTTATTTTTATACACAAAGTTTTCTCTGAATCAAAATCATGGCCGTTTCTTATAGTAAATTGTTCAGGTCGCCGTGAGGGCAATGCTGAACAAAGTGTCGAGAAAAAAGCTGCAAAAAACTTTTGAAATGCCAATTGTGGACATTCTTTTTTCTTCAAGAATAATTACTTCAGATGTATTCACAGGTTACTAATTCAATTCTCAGACATATATCTCTGACATATATGAAAAAGATGACGAAAATTTACATAAAAAAAAAGGCTCTCTTGCATCAAAATTTGTTTCAAAAGAAATATATTCAAATTATTATTTCTATTTAGCGCAATAATTTAATTTTTCGCAAATACTTTAAACCAAAGCATCTCAAAATCACTTCTACTATTCACGTCCTTCAACCTAACCGGATTTCTTTTACCCGGGGGTTAGATTACCCCGTGACATTTCTGGTAGGTGCAATCTCCATTACCTCCGTGACATTTCTGGTAATGCAAGTTCCCGTGAATAATTCACTTTAAAACCACTATCTCCTCTTTCTTGTTGTTTCCGCAGCTTGACTGCCGACGGGGTGGGCCAAAGTCTTCGCACCACTTCCTCTCTACTGGACAAATACCAGAAGGCGGTGTTACCTGAAGTTAGTATTTCATCTATCACTTTTGCCGATAAAGTTTTTCTAATGGAGCCTACGGTGTGTAATTAAAACTCGAAGACATTTACCACTAAACACCAAATAACCATCTGCAGATGATCTCAAAATCTCTTTTTGCGTTAATATTGATACATCAAAAGCTCTTACAAAGAAATAAAATACTAGGGCCACTCTAAAAAAAATGTTTGATGCGATAGACAAACTGTATGCAACAAGTATACTGGCTATTCAACGGAATCCCCTACAGCGACTAGTATTTAAAATTAGAGTCAAAAAATAATTATTATGGCAGTTTCGATCGTCTCATCTAAAACAAACTGGCGATACATTTTTTTTTAAATAAAGTAATAATCAGAACTCATTGCAAGGTCAAAAATTGCAAAGTTTAAAGTCTCTGCGACACTATAAGTGGCCTTATCGTGACCTAAATTGCGAAAGTTCAAGCAGAAAAGTTATGTGTATCAAAATTCAAAAATAGTTCTTTCAAATTTAAAAATTTACAAACCCTATATTACGATTTAGTTTTATTTATATTATAGTTTATAGTTATAGATGATAACGTGGTTGATTATTGAATCATATATCACCATCAAATAAAACAGAACTGACAGGTTATAACAGCCGCTGACATATCTATAATCTACTTCAACGCATACGTAATTACTGTTTATTAATATAATTAGTTCTTAATTAAATACTTCCCCGTTAAAAAATTGGTGTGACCTTAATAAAGAAATATACAACAAAATAACTTTCTACATATTTTGAAAGCAAACAATAAATAAATATTTTTCCACAAGCTTCATATTCTTCATATACACTTAATTATAATGAATGGTCTTCCAATGTGTGTTACTTGTTGAATGTTGATCCGTGCCCTTTCGAAATATTTCAAAACATATAAAGACAGTGCACGGGCGTAGCCAAGTTTGGAACCCCCCCTCCCCCCTTCGCTCCCCCCCCCCCCCCATGTAAGCCAAATATTACCTAATATTATACCGAAAAAATACGAGGAGTGAAGAGAGTTAAATTATTACATTTGAAGTTTCATTTAAAGTTAAGAACTTTATAAATATGTCGTAATTTTTCCGATGCATATATATATATATATATATATATATATATATATATATATATATATATATATATATATATATATATATATATATATATATGTTAAATTTCATGTAAGTATATTTTTGTTGTTTTATTTACTTCAAACTAACCCCCCCCCCCCCCCCCAAACTAAATCCCGATTACGCCCGTAGTCAAGGGGGGGGGGGGTGTTCAAACCCCCCCGAAATAAGCCAAATATTACCTAATATTATACCGAAAAAATACGAGGAGTGAAGATAGTTAAATTATTACATTTGAATTGAATATATATCCGAACTAGTGGACGTTGCGCACAGTAACGCCATCTCTTGTCATTTCATTTTATGTAAGTATATTTTTGTTGTTTTATTTACTTCAAATTAACGCCCCTCCCCCAAACGAAATCCTGGCTACGCCCGTGATATATATATATATATATATATATATATATATATATATATATATATATATATATATATATATATATATATATATATAACGTGTATGTATCTAAGATTGTCACAGTTGTTAAAGAAAAATCTAAATTAAACGTAAAAAATATTACGATAATCGACATGCATTTCACTACCGCTCTGTCGTTTCCTATCCAACTCCCTCCATCATCCCTTTTTGTACGATTAATTTCTTTACTTTGCTTTTAAAATGCCATTAATTCCCCGAAGAATTAGAACAAATTACGAATCGTTTTCGGACGGCTCGGAGACGGAAAACTTTTTTTCGCTGGGAAAGATTTGCGTCAAAATTAGATTCGAGTTTTTGTCTCGAAAACCTTTTATGCTAATAGCGCAAGGTAGTTTTAATCAGACTTATGGCCAAGTATTTTTAACTCTACCCTTTAATGGCAGATAATAATACTTAAAGTATATTTACAGTATATAATATTTCCAAAAAATACTTAAAAAAGTGAAGAGTTTAATAGTAAGTAGATCGTGCACGATAAAATGTTCGATATTGAAAAGGATGAGGGTGGTTTAAGAATTATTGACTTTAATGCACTAACACTTGAAGAACAAATAAAAAATCTCGAGTTATTATTTATTGATGTACAAGGGAACAAAAAAGTGCAACCCTCAGTGAACATTTTTGAATCACACTGAAAACATACGCACTATAGGGCACATTTTGAACATACAGCAGATGCACTTTTTGCCTTTGTACCTTTATGGGATTAAATGTGGCAAATTAAACAGTTTTAAAAAACCTTTTTGTTCTGTTGTGAAGTATATATAGTGAGATAGAGGAACACTTCCAAGGAGCAGTTTTATACAAATTATTAAACTATGAAAAGGAAAATAACGATGATATGGTATTGCTACTTATATCATCATAAGGATATTTAGTTGAGATGGTTATACCTTTTTATAGTCAAATAAACTTATTCGAACATTTTTCGTCCTTGAAACAGTTTTTATGATATATTCTTGACTTCTGATATTTCCTTTAAAGCGACCGTCGAATTATCTTCAAAACGCGCTCTCAACTCAAAACGCCGTCCAAAAAATTGTTTGCTTCATTCAAGGAAACGGAAAAAAGTCAGGCGGTATCATATCGGGTGATTCTAGTGGTTTTTGGACGGTGTTTGATGTTTCACAAAAAATTGACGAATAATTATTGCGGTGTGGGATGGTCTGTTTTCGTTATGCAAAAACGTTTTTTATGAATTGACTGACTCCAATTTTGCGAAAAAGTCGATATTATTAACCGAAACACCAATTAAGTTGATGTATTATTTCCCGCATTTTACTAGTGTGTAACAAACGTATTTGCGTTTGTGATGTTGATATGCATCGTAGCGTCAATCAGCGAAATGGGATACTCCTAATTCCCCTGAAAACTTCCTAGTCGTAGTTTTAGAATCTGCAACAGGAGACCAATCCTTATCTTCAAAATCCATATTTCTCTTCCGCAACTTTTTAAACTAGAAATCAGTGGTTCGAAATGGTATGACACCTTCTCCCTCTACTTCTCTCTACTCTTTATTTTTTAAATAATGTTTTAAAATTACCCTAATTTCGCGATTTATTTCATGCATTTTAACAGTTTTGTTAAAAACCGTCGACTGAATATTTCACAACGAAATCACTTTAATGCCAAAGAAGGAATGTTTATTTCCCAGGAAAAAAAGCTGAAATTAGATTAAATCTCTGAGGAGTGAAATATAATCCTTTATTTATAAACAAAGGCAAGAACACACATACTTTTATTACCCGTTAATATCTGTATTTGATGCTTCCTCTTCTACCACTTAATCTTGATCTACCGTTTGGTATCACTAATTTTGTCTGTCCGTCCCTCCTTCCTGAATTAAGCAACTCTTTAAAATGTGTTTTCCATTTTGTAATTATCTCTGCACCTGTATATCGACATCAAAAACAGCCATGCCAACTTACTTTCAAAGTCACCTTACTTTTTGATCATAGTATTTTTTGTTCAACATCAGGGTTGATGTTTCTTTTAGCAACTAATGTTGATGCACAACTTTCACTAAATTCGTCATTGAGACGTGTGTGAAGACTTTTGGAATTGATTGGATGGAATGCAAATGGATTGGATGGATTGAAATGGAAATAGGCAGGCCATATAGCGAGGCAATGCAACGATAGATGGACCAAAGCAATCCTGGAATGGATACCGCTTGATCATAAACGCCCACGAAGAAGACCCAAAACACGATGGACAGATGACATCGTCATGTATATTGGACCCGAGTGACAGAGGATAGCTCAGGACCGGGCGAGTTGGAAGTATGCTAGGGAGGCCTTCATCCTGCAGTGGATAGACAATGGCGGAATGATGATGATGATATATATAACGGGTTTCTTACAGTAGCCGTTCGTTAGAAGTTTTAGTGATTAAAAAAAAACTTAGAATTCTGAATTTTTGGATTTCAGAGTTATTTAAGATTCTCTTTCATTTTAAAATATTTTCAAGGTCATAGCACTTCCGGTTATCCCGGAAAGCGCCAGTAACTTCCTTATTTTACATGGAACACCCGGTATATTATTTCATTTTTGGATTACTGAAAAAATTTTATGATGAGTTTCAACAGGTTTTCCCATATCTATTTTAAACTGTTTCTTAAATATCCTAATTCTTTTAAAACTTTCGAAAGATATAACCTTATTTTCAACACCGCCTTTTACCCATTTTCGACTGGTGCTAAGCGCTTCTGGGGTAAACGGAAGGACAAGAATGATACTTTCGAAATCCACATTGATAATTAATTTATTGCATACAGGGTGTCCAAAATTTGATGACCAAATATATTATTTTCAAACTTAAGAAAGTTCGTTCTTTCAAATGTGACACTCTATAAATTATTGGATGGTCGGTGCATTCGACCGGTCGATTCGCTATAACTTTCCCCATACCTATTTCCAATGGGTTTCTTGTTAATCCAAATGTATTTTTTATCAAAAACTGATGAAACTCCAAAAGTCCTATCTAGTAAGCCTTGATATTGATAGGAATTGAAACATGTTGATATTATGTCAAAGCAGTATCAGCTCGCAAATTCGTGAGATATATCTACTTACAGTTTTAGTGATTTTGATAATTTTTTCAAGTACAGTTTATAATGGAGAATAATGAAGGATATCCCAATACTGATTTGTTAAATTAATTTTTTCACGAAATCACCTATAGCCCGTAATAATTAATGAAGATAACGAGGTGAATGTGTTGGCTTATTTTCAAGCTTTTCCACGCAGTTCAACTCCAGCAGCAGCGCTGGATTTGAGTATTTCAAGAGCATCAATCCACAGAATATTAAGAAAACATAAGATGTATTCCTTTTCTGAGATAATTGTACACAGATTACGTCTTGGTGATGAGATAAGACTAGTCAACTTTTACGAGTTCATGTGCATAAAAATGACCGAGGATGCGAGATTTCTTCATAAGATTATGTGGACTGATGAATCAAAATTCAGCAGGCAAGGTATTATAAATCGCCGAAATAACCACTACTGGGCACAAGACAATCCACATGTCATAAGGGAACTTAATCACTAGGACCACTTTAGTTTTAATGTTTTTGTTTGATTATGGATAATAAATTGGTATATCAAGTGTAAAATAAAAATTTGAATAAGGCTAGATATCTAGAGATACTTAGAGGGTTTGTTAGTGATTTCCTAACTGTTCTACCTCCACGTGACAAAGCAAACTGTATCAGCTGGATGATGCTCCAGCACATTCCACTGTAGCTGTGCACCAGCAGTTGACTTTGATGATCGAGGATCGATAGATTGACCTACAGGGACTCTGCAACTGGCCACCCAAATCACCCGATTTGACACCCTTGGATTTTCACCTCTGGGGCCGTATAAAAGAACTAGTGTACTCTAGGCCTGTACAAACTAGAGAGGAATTATTGAACCGTGTTCGCGTTGCATTTATTAATCTAAGTCCAGGCGAAATTCGGAGGTCTGTTTCGCGAAGTGTATATGACAGAGTTATTCAGTGTTTGAACCAAAATGGCGGTCATATAGAACAATTATTGTAATTTTTCATTTATTATTTCTTGTAATTATGTTCCAATTTTATTATATTTTTCATTTGTTATTACGTTCTAAATTTTGTTATGTTCCTGTTTTGTTTTTAATGTTCTAATTAAAGTGAATTTCTGCCGTTTCAGTCATGTTTATTTTGTTTCGAAAAACAAACGATGGCGATGTATCGGTTTCTGTCAAAAATCACATTAAAATAGAAAATATGGATTAACAAGAAAACCGTTCAAGATAGGTATAAAGAAAGTTACAGCGAATCGATGCAGAATCAAATTCTGCATCCGACATCCAATAATATACAGAGTGTCACATTTAAAAGAACAAACTTTTTCTACTTTGAAAATAATGTCATCAAATTTTGGACATCCTGTATGCAATTGACAGCTAATAATTTTGGACATCCTGTCACATATGAAAAATTATCTATAAACTAAACTATTTGCCATCTTTTTGAACTATCAGTGATATTTACTATAAAAATATCAAATTTCATGATAATAACACTAACAGAATTGCCTGATCGCAGAAATTATTGAAGTGACCTACTTATCCAAAATATATGTAAAAAGTAATACTATGTATAAATTTATCAAGTGTCTGCTTTCTATTTAAGTTTCGTACTGTCCATGTTTAACTTTAATATTTTTTATTAGTTATAATTTCCAGTCAATGGAAATAAAATTTTTGTCGGACAGAAAACACAGAAAGGCTTTCCAGATTTAAATTTGTAAAATAAAACATTCTTCTCCGAGGAGCGGCGTTCCGTATTCTTCTAATAAAGAATTAGCGAAAAGGCTTTTAAAAGATTTGCTTTGATGCTGGAATATTTATATTTCTCTTTTGGAAAACGGACTCGAATGCTTTAAATTAATGTTGGAGAACAGTACGGAATTGTTTCGCGGGCTTTTTCTAGAAAAAAAATAAAGAAAGAAAAAAGAAAAAATGGCCGTTATTTTAAATTACAAAATATATATTTTTTTATTTCAGTATTAACTTATAACAAAATTATAGTTTTAACAATAGAATCATAGTGCTATTAAAGTTCTACAAGATATAAAAGCATTATATCTGTTTATTACTTATATACTCTTTAAAAATAAAGGGGTCCAATAAGATTATCAGAATTTTAAAATGAGGCACAATGATAACTACAAGTGATAATCCGATAATATTTATTTAATTTGAAGAATGGCATTATGTTTTGGAAGTAATGTCATTCAAATGTCCCTAAGGCTTCGTCTGGTGGAAAACATTCTGCAAATCCAATTTTGAAGAAAAAAAATCATTACGTTTGGTATGGTTTTTCGGCCAAAGGAGTGATAAGACGATATTTTTTGAAGACGATGATGGAAATCGTGGTGGATGATGGAAATCATTAATATTGAATAGAATAGGAATATGCTAACGATATATCTTCGGCCAGAACTAATAAATGTGAATATAAAAAATGTTGTTTTCTTTCAACAAGACGATACGACTTGTCACACATCTCACCAGACAATCGATTTATTGTAAAAAACGTTTCCTGGGTGTATTATTTCGCCTTCAAGGACATGCGATACATTGCACCACACAAAGCCAAAAGGGACATTTGAACTACATTATTTTCAAAATATAATGCCGGTATTTATTCTTCAAGATAAAATATAAATTATTAAAAGAGATAACATTGTGCCTTATTTTAAAGTTCTGACACTGTGATTGGAAACCAATTTATTAATCAAAAATAGTGAATTAAAACTGAATTGATTCTGTTATTCTTATAAACATGCAAATCTTAATTTCGGTAAAATAAATAAATTCAGTAATATATAAAAAAATTGAAAATTAAAAAATGTGTAAAAATTTAAAAGAAAAATAGTTTTTAATAATAATTAAAAAAATTGCCACCGAGTATTTACTCAAAAAAGGAATAACCAGTCAGGACGCTTATCCCGATTTGGTAAATGTATTAGGAAAGACAGGGCTCTTTCGCATGTATGAGGGTTGCTAAGTATGTATCCAGAATAATAAATATAAACAAATATTTATAATTGAAACTAGTTTTATGGTTTTTTCGTATCACTTTTTCCATTCCGATTTAGGTATTTCCAAAACATGCATTTTAAATGTATCAACCCCCTCTTCTGGTGTCGAAAATCATTGACCACGTGATTTATTTTCACGAACGGGAACAAAAAGAAATCATTGGGTGGCAAATCAGGACTGTGCGCCGGATGACCAATAAATTCGATGTTTTGGGTGGTTTAATATAGAGTTCAATTCTTCTATTGGAACCATGTTAGCATCATCAGGAGATGATTTAATCTAAAATCAGATTAAATCATCTTTATCAAATTTAATATTGAGTTGTCCCGTTCGATGTGTGAGAGCTCGCGTTGTCATGGTGAAGAATGATTTCTTCAAAGACTTCTGGCAAACAAATGGTTGTGTACCATTCAGAATTGACAGTTCTACGATTCTCTAATGGCACTGTAACCACATTTACCATTACCCCAAAACAAAAACAGGCGACCATTTGCTTGTTGCGCGAACAACTTTTGTTGGGTTTGGCTCATTTTGAAAGACCCATACAGTCAACTGCTGGTTACTTTCGGGCTCATACGCATAGATCCAAGATTCTTGGATCTATTGATTGATAGAAAGATTATTGACTTTTGACTCACCATGATTGTATGTTTAACATTTTTTGAGCATTCCTTTGCACCAATCGACACGATCTTTTTTTGAGAGATTGCCAATTAATGCGGAATCTACGCGCACAAAGCTTGCCATACTAAAGCCCAGGAATGCCTCGATTTCACGGTATGTCGCATGACGATCTTGCTTTATCAGTTCGCGCATAATATCGAGGTTTTCTGGCACAACAACTGATTTTGGACGACCTTGTTTAAATTCATCGGTGAGCGAACGACGGCCATGATTAAGACATCGCACGAATATTCTCACGAGTTAATTCCATTTTTTGACAGAGATGAAATTTGCACTAAAGTTACTAAGTCATTAAACAATACAAATAGCATACATATGACAAAACGTGCTAAATACGTATTCAGTCATCAATGTCAAACTTTACTTGTCATTGTATTTACATATATGTCAGATGGCGCCTAGCAACACTAACCTAGCACCACCAACAGTTAAGAATAGGGTAACTAAATTTAAATATGATCTAGGCCCATAAAAAATTGAAAAGTGGCCAAAACAATGTCTCAAAATACCTGAATTTTTTAATAAAATGTTATTTATAATTTTAAAGGGCAGAGGGCGCATCAGATACAATACGAATATCTTCAATAGTTTTCAATATTATTCTTTCCGATCGATGTCTTTCTTTCCACCAAGAACTTAATACTGATATATTGTTTCATCGCATCTTTTTTCGACAAAAGCACAAACCAACTCTGCGTATAAAAGATCACAACTCTTGGTCAGTTAATTGAAATACAAAACTGATACACTAAGACAGAAATGACTTGATTATATTTCAAAACGACCAAAACCTTATTGTGTAAAAGAGCTACAACTGTAACCAAGCTATTATAAAATAGACAAAACAAGCAAAGAGAATGATTATATTAATTATCAAAAATCAAACTCTTTAATTAAGAAACTCATTGAAGCGGGAAAGATTTGTGCAGACGCTTCAAAAAGTCGGAAGCCCTCGCCCTCTCCCCGTAAAGAAATTCGGCAATTGATCAAAAATGGGGGGTGGCAAGTCTCTTATTAAACAAGGGCTGTGAGAGCCGGCCAAAAAATGAAAAGGGTTGTAGCTGATTTAAAATGGATGATGCCCTTCGCAAATCGATAAATATGGCTGACGTGACGGTTTTTAAATTATGGAATTATTTCTGTCTGACGTTTTGCGGGGATATCGGACTTGGACCCTTCACTCTTGGTTATTTTGATTTTCTTGGAAGAAAATTATATTTTGTAAAATCAACAAACCAACATTTTTTGTTCCTGAATCCTTCAGTATTGAATAAAAACTTTAATACATGTTTTCTACGCACACGATACGCGTTTCGCTAACCAAGTTATCATCATCAGGAAATTATTTACCACCTACTATGAGCAACACTCCGCGAGAATTCCAGAAAACCCTAACGATAGTTTTACCTAGTCCCAACCACTATTTAGACATAGAGACGTTGAATCGTCAGGATTTATTTTAAAACAAAAAAACGCAAATAGTTTATGGAAACATTTATTTAATCTATTTTGTAATGGCCACAGTAGCGGCTCGTGAGTGAAGGCGTTGGGGCGCTGCCCCTCCAGCATTTATCACAGTTAACAATTTTTCAGAGCAAAACACCATATTTTTTTTCGGTTCAGTTTCTTTCCTATAACTTATTTTTCTGGTTCAGCTCCTGTATTATTAGGTTTCAATAGCACAGAAAGTAAAAAGCAGGAAGGGGAAAGCAAAAAAAAAATTCAGCAGCACTATTTTCTTCTACGCCCTTCCACTTTAAAAATCCACAAGACTCCATTATTGAATGGCCATTATTATTTACAACCTTTTTCCAACATAGTGGTAGGCCCATAATGCCTTTTTGGCAAAAATTAGCAACTTTATCTAATTTTATTTAACAAAAAAATTACTTGTTTTTCACCTCTGCTACTGAATTATCATCGGCTACTGAAATGGAGCCTTAAATTTCTTTTTCAAGAAAAGATCTCACAAAGATATTCGGTCCAGCAGATTCGCTCACTAAGCTCATGAGAGGCCCCCAAAAATGGCATTGGCACAAAAATGGCATTAGTCTTGGATTAGTAATATTTAAATAAATATAGTAATATTTAAATAAATATTACTAATCCAAGACAAATTTTTGTTTACAAGCGTTAAAAGAACAACTAATGGAAAATCCCTAATGACTTTCCGGACTATTCGATATTTCTGCTGAAAAGGAATATTTGGACTAAACAAAATGGTTTGTGTAAAAATTTCTGTACTATTATTGGTTTTTTTTACCATTCTGGTAAATTTTAGGAGAGAAAAATGAAATAAAAAAATGAAAGAATTAATATTTTTTATAAAAATTCGAAAAAATAAATACTATTTCCTTTGTTTGTGCAGTCAGATATTCCTATAAATTCATTCTATTCCTTTATAACATCAGCTATGCTAATTAAACCACTCTGCTACACGTTAGTTTCCTAATATTCGTTTGCATTTCAATTTTTTCTTGTTTAATTAGTTTTAGGGTTAGTATAAACAAAAGCGAAAACGAATTCAACATCAAGAGTCACCCTTCAATTCTGAATTAAAACTTGCGGTTTGTTCGCGTTAACTAACGATAATTATACGCGAAACACAATAAAATACAAAGGCGAACGACAGTTTTCGAAATAATTATCCGACGACATCTAGCCGCAGCACGGCCGGTGGTCAGTCGTGGTGGGGTTCACTTTTTAAAGGACACCCTTTACGGAGCAGTTAATTACGACGACAATGGACCTGGAGGTGGTCTAGTGCAGTCACCTGGGTTATACTAAAGATTAGATGAAATAACGAACAAAACAAATCGTACATTTGATATATTATATGTAGTACATATAATGAATTTAATGAGATTGGGATTTTTTTTTCAAAATTGAAATTTTTGGTTAACTGGTATACTCAAACTGATTTTATATATAGGTTGTCCGGAAAGTTGGTGGGATTTTTTTAAGAAAAAAAGCAAATAGTTTGTGGAAATATTTAATTAGTCTATTATGTAATTATCAGCTGCAAGAGCGAACCGCATCCCATCGAATATCAGATCTCGATAACTAAAATTAAGTGACGTCTATCGTGGTTAATATGAGCGATCCTAATATAGGCAATCCAAGAAACCTTCCGACACGTAGCGGTATAATGGATATCTGATTTAAAATAAAAAATTATAATTATTGACAACTTTTTATCAACATAGTGGTAGGTTCATAATAGCTTTTTGCTAAAAATTACCATTTTCATTGCCAAAAAATATCAACATCAACATTGTTTTTCGCCTCTTCTTTATATTTTGAAAGATTTTCCATTTAAACAATTTTGGAGGGAGCGAAATAGATGGTAGTCTGAGAGTGCGATATCCAGTGAGTTAGGAGGATGGGGCAAAACATCCCAACTGAAGCTCAACGATTTTTGCCGTGTCTTAATAAAAACGTTTGCTGCCATGTGCATTGTCATGATAAAATACCCCTTCCTGCTTGTTAATTCTGGCCATCTTTCTTCAATTGGATTTTTGAATAAAAAATAATTATCGATTTTTTTACTTTATTTTAAAACTATTGAAAATCGATGCGAAAAACTTTTAAAAAATTGTTTGCAATTAATTATAAAAGAATTCAAATTTATAAATTTTAAAATAAAATCACGTGACTACGAAAGCACTGATGATTTCACGTAAGCAAATGATTTCAAGTAAGTACTGCCAACGGCTTTTACCTGTGAATATACTGTAAAAATTATTGAAGTTTAGTGCAAAAAATATTATTGGTAGTAATATAGTAATGTATGACAAAGGGTTCATAAAAACCAATTCTGATTGGTGGATATACCTGGTGTGGGTATTTTAATGGTCACTGATTTTCTCAAAAATAACATTCGGTTCAGTTCAGTTGACGTTCGAGATCCTAACATCAATTTGAGTTTTTAAAAAATAATAATGTAAATGTAAATAAGAAATAAACTTCTACTTCTATTAAATATAATTAAATTATTTGTTGGGTGTCACACGAAAGTTACGGTGGCAGGGCTATAGGTTATGTTCATTTTAACCGCAAAAATTGTATTTGCACATTGAAAGGACGTGTATGTCCAGAACATAAAGTTTTGAGCAAAGCTTATACAATTACCATAATTATTAATAAAAAAACTAAATAAAGTCACAATGCAATGTCACAATTGTGTAGCTTCAGCAGATAATAAATACTCAAACATAAAAAAATTGATATGTTATAAATAATAATCTTTGTATATATTTGATGACAGGTGGTTGTAAAAATTTGATATTGCTTTAAGATTAATACGTCGTGCTTCTTGAAACCATTGATTTCAACGTTTAACATCTTGTGGCACATTTAAAAACACTTTTCGGGAGTTATTGTTGTAATATTCGTATAAAATGGTACGAAACAGGCACGATAACTATTTTACATTATAATAAATGTATCAATACACTGATGATAAATAATAACAAGAATAAGTTGAGTAAAAACTAAAACACTCTTGTCAGCTGTAATAAACATTGTGATGTCACACGCGCTCGCGTTTTTGCGAGAACTGCCGGCGCGTCATCGGAACTAGGTTTAAAAATGCATTTTTAATGTGATATAACTTTTTAATTATAATGAAAAAAATCAAATTATAATTGTTTTGTTATAAAATTTATATATGATCTTTCCATGTATGACAATTTCTTTTTCAAAACCCTAATTGCTGCCTTCAGTCCATCTAATTGTGAGCAGTAGGGTTTACTGCTGATGATTTGATTGCGTGGAAGAGACTCAAAGTGTATGGGTTACTTCCAATCCCACCAAATTCAAAGCTTAATTTTCGTCGGATGAAAACCGTTTTTCGCCGTACTTAAAACCGCTGACCCTGGCAAACCCAATATTTTTTTTTTGCACGTTGTTGTACACAATCCACCGTTCATGACCAATTACCATCCGCTTCAGAAATATAGCATTTTTGAGAAATGGAGAATTTTTTAGCAAGAGATCGCTCGCAGAGGTTTTTTCAGATGGTCAAAAACGACCGATTTGCCAATATTTAACTTATCTGCTATCTCATGGTGCATAGATCTTCAGCTATTTTGGTCTTTATTTCCTCGACCTCACTGTTTGAAGGACGGTAAAAACGATTCCGGTCTTCCAAGTTTTTATTAATAATTGCAATAAAGCATAGTGTATGACATTTAAACACAAAAGACAATATCTGCGAAATGACCACCTCTTGCAGCTCGAACACAGACAAAATTTTGAATGATATTTTGGCGTAACCGTTGTTCTATCTTACCAATGACTCAAATAATTTTATTCTTTTAGCTCAAGAATCGATTGTGGATTGTTCTTATTTCTCCAAAAAAATGTTGGCCTATTTTAGCAGAGCCAAGTGTAGCACCAACCTGTTGGAACCACATATCCTCCAGATCAATATTATTCAATTCAGCCCACAAAAAATCCAATTATCTCACAATATCTAACACAATTCACAGTAACAGCTTCACCAACAGCATTCTGAAAGAAATACAGCCCAGTTACACCTCCTGACCATAATACCCACCATACAGTGACTCATTTAGGGTGTAAAGATTTCTTATTTTTATAATCGTGGATTTTCCTTACCTTACCCGAATGCGGCAATTTTATTTATTAGCATAGCCACCAATTTTAAAATATACTTCATCTGAAAAGATGATTTTTTAAGAAAAATCATCTGTTTGTTTTTTGATCCAGTTGACAAATGCACTATGATTTGAATAATTCAGTGGCTTAGTGTTATTTGAACCATATATGCCTTCAAAACTATATCCTTTCATAAACTACGCCATGTTGTGGATTCATTGAGTCCAAATTGTTGTGAAAGTCGACTAATGGAAATTTCTGGGTCTTCAGCAACACTTTTACCAGTGAATTTTCTTATTTTTAGTTTAATATTTTTTATTAGAGAATGAGCACTATGACTATATATTACTCTTCTTTTATCTTTCACCTAACCAGTTTCTTCAAATTCGATTGATAGTGCTCTCAGATGGACGATTGTGCAAACCATAAATATCACGTAATTATCTAAAAACATTTTTTACTGAACACCCATTTTTATAAAATCATTGAACAATTTTTAACGCATTGTTGAATTGAATGCGCCTCTATTCTTATAAATGTCATACATTACACTTCTGAAATGAGACTAAACCTATGCAAATTCACAAAGCCATCTCTGTTTTATTCTAGAATTTAAAAAACAGCTTAAGTTGAAAAACCTGTTACCTTATTGTTAGGAATTTTACCGTTGTCTATCGACCCATTAATTTACTTACAACTGTTTGTTTATCGACCTCAAGTGTATTCTGCCGATTTTTAAAATGGATAAAAATATCTAGCATAGAGTTTGCATCAAATGATGTGTTACCAACAATACTTCTTGTGCTGAATCATTGAAAATGTTGTATAAGGTCTACAGTAAATCAGCTTTATCGAAAACACGACCATACGAGTGCCACAAAGGATTCAATGAAATTAGTGATAAAAAATCGTCATTTATTTGTCATTAATTCATTCGTCAAATCGTCATTTCAGATTTCAATATCTCTCAGGAATACAATATTGCTGGTTGCTTGCCACAAACAACTTGCTGGAAATAGTTCTTCGAAAACAAGCCAAAACCGAAAAAACACATCAAAGTCGCTCGAAAATCGAACTTATATTGACTGTTCACTAACTATTATAGAGTTGTTTATTCGAACTTCTTTCCGAAAGCATAAATAGTCAACAAATAATTGATTTAAGTCGTTTGAAAGGGAATTATTCTTACTAACTAAATATGGCCCCCGCAAGGTGGTTTTAATTCGTCAAACTAAAGTTGCCACTTCGTGGAAGACGTTTTTAGTTCATTAAAGCCATACCATAAAGTATCTATAAGGAATATTTCCGTGACTAGATTATTCGCTTCCATAAATGTCATTGGATCAAATGGAGATTATTTTGAAGGCCACAAAATAAAATTTAATGATTAAACCAATATTTTGTGTTTTCTTGAATCAATTTGACCCATGATTTCTTCTATATAACTGAAACTTTTTGTCCGATATTTTGCTGAAAAAAATTCTGATGCTTCACTTCAAAATAATCATGGGAGTTGTTAGGGTCGGCGGTTTTAAATACGGCAAAAGACGGCCTTCATCTGAAGCGAATTATGCTTTGCATTTGGTGGGACTACTTGGTGGAGATACACTTTGAGCTTCTTCCACACACCAATCTCTATAGTTCACAACTAGATGGACTGAAGGTATCAATTGAAGAAAAATGTTCACAATTCGCAAACAGCAAAGGCGCGTATGTTTCGTCATGACAATGCACGACTCACGTTTACGGACCCAACAAAGATTCTTGAGCTTCAATTGGGATGTTTTGCTCCCACCTCCTTACAAAATTGTTTAAATAAGAAATATTTTAAAACGAGAGAAGTAATGAAAAGCAATAAACATGCCCATTTTTGGCAAAAAAGCCTTATAAACCTCTAAATTCGTTGGTAAAAATTTGCAGATAATAATTGTGAGTACATAATAGACTTAATAAATATTTACATAAAATATTTACATTTCTCTTTCTTTCTTTTTCTCTTTCTTTTCGAACAACCTGATATTTTCTGTGAATATATCATAAAATGTATTGCAATTCTTCTATTGGAAACTTCAGTTTGAGACACGACACTCAACTCGAAAAGGTTTAACACGAAACACCAAATCATTTTTTATTATACTTTTCGAAGCGTTTCACTAACCATATTAACATCATCAGGAGATGATTATTATTTGAATCAAGTTTAGTCACAAAATGTCGTGATTTAAAAAAATAAAATTTCTTTAAAAAACATAAAAAATAACACTGGGACTTGTAAGTTTTAATTTTAAAAAACGACCATTCCATCTATTTTAATTTCCGGACCGGCAGAAAGTTTGTCCTGCTCCAGTGATCCGTTCTGCGAAAACTCTTTTTCCCCAGTTCCCAGGGCCCGATAAAAAGTCTCCTTCGCTTTTCTTTCGAGAAAAGAGCGGGTCCGTTCGGCGTGGACCAATGAGGAAAGCGCGGCTCGAAAACTGAATTAAAATGAAAAATTAAAACGGAGAATAGCCGTCTTTATTGCGCGAAATTTAAAACGGAATATATTAAGGGCGAAAAATTTACATTATTGCTAAGGGTTCTGTTTTGCTGATGCCTTATTCTTTATTCTTTGTTTCTTTTTGTCTTCTCTCGTTCGTGGCCTCGAGCGAGACGGCCGTCACTACGTCGGCCTCTTTTTTTTCGCCCCCCTTTTGTTTTTCAACTTTTTATGAATATTAAGCGGACGAAAAAAAACAGTTTTCCGATAAAAATTCACAGATTGAGTTTTGTTATCAGTTAGTTAGTTGTATTCAATTGTGCCAATATTACTTGAATTTTACCTATTGGAATAGTGCATACTTGCTTTGAAATAAGATATATAGATATATTACTATAATCAAAAAGTAGGGTAACTTGTCTTAAAAGCTTCGCGAGCTTTTTACATTTGAATAATCGATAAGACTATTTATGACATCTGATAGAAGCTTCATATCATTTCGCTTGTAAAGTTAAAAATTAGCGTCTTTTGCAATTGTTAAACAGTTTTGCCGCCAATTTTTCAAAATAAATAATTTATATTATATTTCCATTAAATGTTTGACCAAAAAACAAAATTCTTATACGGAAGCATTAAAGAGGTTAAGAAAGTATTACGGAGATGAAGCTGTCTACAAAATAATGGCATAAGAACATTGGAGACTTAAGAACTTTATATAGGCATAAGAACTTTAGAGATCGTAGCGAAGTAATTGAGATCCTGCCAGACATGGCACCGTGTGACTTTTTTGATACCTCTATTAAAAAAACCACTACGTGCACGCCGTTTTGAATCCATAAAAGCCATTCAAGAGAGTTCATTGGTAGCTTTCGAGTAATTACCAAAAATCGAGTATAAAAGCTGCTTCAAAGACAAAAAATTAACGTTGGACTAAGTATATTGCAGTAAGAGGCGATTACTTTGGAGAAGACAAAATACATTTGGATAAAAAGTCACCTTACTTTTTGATCATAGTAATGTTTGTTCAGCTTTGCGAATAAAACGCTGGTTGAAAAATATGAGCATATTAGAGCTGTTCAAAAATTTCTAAGCTGATGTTGTGGATAGCAGGAATCGACACAAAACTATTATTCACTCACCACATCGTGGTGAAAAAAGAACGCCTTGGTTCGCCTTTCTTCACCTTTTTTTGCTATTGCTTCATAAAATTGTATTGAGATATGCTTGCTATAAATAACCTAGAAGAAAAGCCTTTCAAAATTCCAAAAAATTACACTTTGATCTTGCAAGCGAAAACTCTGGGTCAATGTAATGGATCCAGCTTACAACAACCAGCATAAATATTCCTTAATATTTATCCCCAACTATGGAATGATGGATGAAATATTTTTGGATCTAGGATTGGAGAGTACAAATAAAGTCAAATTAAAAAAATATATTAACTTCAAACTGGCCAGTAGTTTTTGAAATATTCCAACAAAAGTGGATTAATGGGGAACTGGCAAATTAATTTGTGAAATTTTATGAACCAAAAAACAAAAGGTGTCTTAACCTACCCCACCTTCTCCTATATATATATATATATATATATATATATATATATATATATATATATATATATATATATATATATATATATATATATACTGGGTAAAGATAACCAAGAGTCTATTATACCGTTGAAAAACTAGAGGTCATACCATCACTTCGATAATAAACGTTTTTCGATTTTCCAGAAGCCCAAAAAAATTGTTGAAAACCTGAGAAAATGAAAAAAATATATATTTAATGTTTCTGAATTCAATGGCCAAATTTAAAATTTACTCTTTTGTTTATTTCGTCAAATGACCTAAAAAAACAAAATAATGAATGATCTGTCATTCGATTTCTCCGATTTAACATCCTAACCTGAGTCACAATTCACACAAGTGTAAAAACATCGTGAACCCATGTATGCACAATTCAAATGAATTGATATGCTGCACGTATTGCATGCAATGGTGTTGTGGCGGGTCTGCTTCGATGGCATTATCAGATCGCAAATCATACACAGCTCATCACCCGAATCAAAAGATGACGCTGATGTTAATCGCTTCCTCAATTTTTTCGATGCCGATTTCTTTGGTGATTTCTTCGGGGTCTTGGATTCGTCGCGCATTCGTTTCCATTCCTTCAATTCCGAAATTCTTTTCGCTGAAGTTGTAATGCCACTTTTCATTGGCTTTCGCCCACGGTTCGATTTTTTGGCAGGTTTAGTTGCTTGCTCTGGACTAATTTCAGTCAAAATCTAAAAGAGGCTTGACGCACGAGACAGATGACAAAACATAGATGGCAAAAAATTTTTACAGGAAGTCTTTTACACGTAAAATACATGTAATTTATATCACAATGATGGTATTAACCTTAAAAAACTGTTCATTAACCTTAAAAAATTCATGCTCAATTTTTTTATTTCAAAAGTCGATTACAACTCCGATTTCGAAAATATTAAATCAATGCAATCAATGCATTGTGTCTTGATAACTCAGATAATTCTAGAAGAAGCTTATTCAAATCTAATGCTTTACATAAGTAACATCCATAAATGTCATGTTTTTATAATAGTGGATGCCAGTGGAAAAAGCAAAGTGAACTTGTTCTAATATTTTGAGAAAGATATTCCGATTTAGCATCAGTATCTTAAAGTATCAGGCGTAAAATCAAAAAACAATTTCGGAAAATTAAACATGATAAATATGTGCAGGGAATATTTAAAAAATCCGACTATACCCAATATGTTTCATTGAAGGTTCCAAGAAACATTGAATATGTATTTAGAAATTAATAAAAATATAACTAAACATATAACATGGAAAAGATTTTTTTTAATAAATTACAAATATAAGTACAGTCAAGGGGAAGGTGTTCAAATTCAAAGAAGTAGAGACATTTACATACCTAGGCACAGAATTTAGTAAAAAAACAAATATACGAGGTGAAATAAAGAAAAACAATATATGTAAATACTGTATAGCAAAGTAAATTGTATAACAAAATGTATAACAAAACACTGTCCAGGAGAATAAAGGTGCGAATACATAAATATTTTAAAAAACCACTAGTACTGTTTGGTACCAAAGTTTAGATATAGAGTGAAACAGAATAGAAAATACTTGCGATGTAGTTAAGGAAAAATATACGAATAATATATAAAGCTAAACAAGTAGAAGATAGATAAAAAGAGGAAAATAAATAATGAGTGACGACAATTATAAAAGACTGAGGATGAGATGGAAATGGCCGTGTAACAAGAATGAGTAACGTACCGATATCCAAGAAACTTTTTGAAAACAAATTAGGGAGAACAAAAAGACGAGAGAAACCTAGATTGAGGTGGAGGGATAAGGTGCGAAAGGATTTAGTATACTTAAATATTGCCAAGTAGTAAGGAATCGAAGATAAAAAAACAAGATGCTGCATCTCAATATTTCACAAGATTGTTTTTGCAAGGTTTTATAGAGGGATAGAGAGGTAAAATAAACTCACTGAGAGGGCCAACAAGGTTCTCAGACATCAGCCTTCTTGAGGAAGGAGGATTTAAAAAATGCTAAAAAAAAAGATAATACATGAGTGTCGACTAATTTTTAACTCTACTTTTTATTGGACTTTATATTTTAATTGGACATAGGTGTAACTATAAAAAGGAGGATTTTAAAATGTAAAGAAATATCCATAATTTTTGGAATATCCTATATGCATATATCCTATTAAAAATGCGCAACTACACAAATTGTTCATAAAAAAATATTGAAAAATATTGTTTGTTCGATTTATTTCACATTTCGCCCTGTATAAAATGCCATAGAAAATATATATTATTACAGCAAATGCTAAGAATTGGTTCTTTCTATAACCAATCGCACTACACCCTCCCAACCGAATGGAGAAAAAAATCGCCCAATCGATAAAACTTTATACAGGCTTCAAACATTAAAATCCTCTTTTATGATGCATTCACAACCGTCCCACAATCGGCGTCTCTCTCCACTACGTACCGTGACCAACGTCGCTCTCTTCTTCTAAACGGAATAATTTCAGACCCTTTTTAGAAGTGTAAAAGTAGGGTGAAAAAGAATAAAAGAGGGATTCTAAAACTGGGGGCGAGTGGGTGGTTTGGGGGTGGAAAAAAGGGACTAAAAAGGGACCGAATTTACATCGGAAAGAGCTGATTGCTTGGCGGCCATCTTAGGTCTCGAAATTGGCCATTGTTTCGGAATAAAAATTTTTAAGGAAAAGTCCGCTGGAAATTGTATAATTTTCTTCTTTTTGAAAGTGATTAAAATTTAGAATTATGATGGTTAGGCGATTAGAATACACCCAACTTAAACACAAAATTCATGCAAAATATACGCACCCTAAAATATAAGTGCTATTACAATAGCAAAAATGGTGATTTAGGATTAGATGGCAATCAGCAACTGCCCTACAGCGTAATATGGACTTGAACCACGACCATGAGCTACCAATTAACGCCCTTCAGGCTATCAATATTTAATTTTTAACTTAACCGACTGGCAACTGACCAACGTAGAATACTGGTATGATTGAGGGGAAATTCCTTGTGGGATTTTTCACTCTTGCCTGTTAAAATACAGTCCGCAAGCCTGATCTCTCCTCAAACGGGTCACTCATCCACATACTAACCCGCAACAAGTGACACTGAATTTCGACCTTCGAGCCGCCCGATTACAGGAAAGGCCAATCTCCCAATTTTGTGAAAAGTATAATTATGGCTACAGATTATCTTTTTCTTCCTATCGAACCATCTTCAAACGAAGGTTTGCGACCATCATGACTATTTTCACTTACAGTTTACAGCTGCTCTAAATAACTGGTTCAATGTACAATGGAATCATTTTCCCAAATGACATTTTTCGTCTTCCAATACTCTCTTCCCTTTTATCTTTCCCTACATAATCACTCTCAACCGTTTACAACGTTCTCCTCTGATTACGTGACCACTTAGTTGCATGGATGTACAAATCAGCCATTCATGTAAGTTTCTATGTCATGATATTCATTGTTCTGTCAATACTCTACCTGGCCATTATATTTCCTGGAGTAATTATTAAGAGCAGGCGATAAGGATATCCTCTCATATCATATCCTAATATATATTATTAAGTATTCCAATACATAAATATTCTAATGTTCTCACTCTGACCGCCTTTATAATTTCCATCCCCTTTTGTAAGCCTGTTCGTCTAAGATATTTTCAAGACTCTATGGTTTAACCACATCTCAAAAACTTCTTCTTTATTACTCTATTCCTTTTAAGTGTGAGTGCTGCAATACCACTCAGCAAAAATGAGAAGTCATAACATCACATAATGCTTATTTACGTGTTATCAATCAAAACATAACAGCATGCTTGTGCGGTCAATTAAAAATTGCGTGCGATTAATTGACAGAAAATCTTGTATATTTAAAACAATTTGTAAAAAATGATAAATGACATAAGAATTTATCAAACATTTTTCATAATAAAGAATAAAGATATGAAAATTAAGATTTAACGTAGCGTAACCAAGCTTTATTGATATTTACTGAATAATATTCTATAAGTTCAAAGCAATAGGTATTGAGCATAATACCAGTTAAGTGAATGAGTATAATACCATTTGCTTCTCAAAAGAAACACAAAAAAGCTTCGATTTTTCCAATATAAGCTGATAAATTTATCTTTATTGCATATTATATTGATCATTTATTTGAAACCTAGCGTAAATAAACTATCCTCTTTTCTTATCTGTATCATAAAAAATACACTACGAATCATAAGTGTATATTTCAGATGTATCATAAATTTTATATACGAGAAGAATTCAAGAATTATTCTTCTTAACATAGAAGGAGAAATCGGAGACGTTTGAAACAATATCGATGCATATGAAAATGAGCATTTTCTCAGTCAAATAATTGATATTTATAGCAGCAATTTATAGCAGCATTTTTGTCGTAAAAAAAAACGAATTGAAATTAAACCATGTTCGGAGAATGGAGGGGGTATTCAGATATATTGAAACCAACATTGTAAATTACAGGCAATGAAACGCATTTTTTGGAAATATTATCCTGGTGAAACAAAACACCTCTGCTTAATAATGCACGTATTTTTTATCTCATTGGTTCACTCACAAACATTCCGTATAATGATCCATAATGATACCTAATTGTGTATGTAAGCCCCTCAATGGTCTAAAATACTGTCGCCACAATCTTAACACCGAAAGGAATAACCACACATTTTCCTGGAGTTGATCAATCTAAAATTCATTCACTTTCACAAATCTTTCATAAAAAATTCCGAATCTATTTTGTAAAATTTACCTGAACTTGCTATGCTTTTGATAAATGTGTTTTTGATCAGTTGTTAACTTTCTGACGCAGTGCATTTTTTTTTCAAGTCTCCCTATCAGTTTATGTTTTGTTCATATAAAGGGACAGAGTTACCTAATCAATTTCTACATATTATTATAATATTCCCGTGTCAAAAAACCCTTTTGCAGAGATATTTTATAACAGCTCCCATATTTTACATGTAAAAACCTTTTTCTTAAGTCCTGGAATTACATGAAACGATCTGGAATACTGGAATTACATGAGCAATTTATAAGTTAAATGTTTTACTTATATCCCTATATAAAAAAATAACTGTCTGTCCAATCGTCTTAACACAGTTATACCGCAATTGAGAAGAATTTTCCACAAAGCACAAAATCGCATATTTGCTTTTTCCTGAGAGATGTCACTAAAGGATTATACTTCACTCCTTAAAGGTTTAATTCGATTTCAAATTTTTTCTCCAACAAAAAAAATCTTTCTTCGATATTAAACTGATTCCCCTGTGAAATATCCAGTCGGCGGTTTGTAACAAAAAAGTTAAAGTGAGCGAACAAATGGCGAAATTAAGGCAATTTTAAGACACTATTTTAGAAAAGGCCTCAGAGTAACTGAGCCGCTCATAAGATTTGCAGAGTAGAAATGGAAGGATTCAAATAAAAAAAATTAAGAAAACCATGAACTGGGATAAAGGACCTATTCCGTTCACTCAACATTTTCTATTATTAATGTAACGCTCAGTAAACTTCACGTTTCATGATTTTTACACGCTTCACTAGGTACGGTTATCATATCATATAGTTTTAGAATTCAATTAAATCATCTCCTGATGATGTTAACATGGTTAGCGAAACGTACATCGAGAAGTTTAAAAAAGTAATTTGGTGTTTAGTAGTAAATCTCTACGAGCTTATACAGTAGGACACAAAGATAGAACACTTGTTTATCTTATAAATTGTATATCTTTCTTTTATCGAAGCGAAAATGCATTATGAGACGTTTAGAATGTTTTACCCCTTGTGAGAAAAAAGAATTTATAAATGCATAAACGAAGAATGTCCATTTCGAAAATCTCGCGATGTACAGATAGGAGTCGACACTTAATAGCTAATTTTATTAAAGATCCTAAAGGATAGAGAAAGAAAAGGATTATTGGAAGACCCTCTGTATGAACTGACAGACAAAAACGTGTAGTCTTTCTTGCCGCTTCTAATAGCACATTGACATCTCGACAGATAGTGCATAAAGCAGATGTCATTACCAACATTAAAAACATTATAAGAGGCTATCAATCAGCTTCATATAGTCAAAGGAAGAAAATGAAGACAGCCCGCTCTCATATATGTTCATAAAGAACATTTTAACAAGAATACAGTTCGCTCGCAACCATGTTCGTTGGGACAAAGAATGGCAGCAAATAATGTTCTCTGACGAAAACGAATTTAATTTTGACTGGCTGGCTAGCTGCTTTTACCACTTCCATGATTTGAGAAAGGAAGAAAATTGTTTCTGAAAACCACAAATGAGCGGTGGTAGCGTCATAGCTTAGACAGACATCGGATATGAAAAAAATACTGACATTGTTTTAATTTCTAATCAAATGAACAGTCAGGACTAGTTACTTACTTAACAAGACAATACTCTCGTACATACAGCTCGGTTTCTTAAAAATATTGTTAACGGGAAAATATCCGCATTTTAGACTGGCCATCAAGATTCCCTGATCTAAACATCATTGAAAATGTTTAGGCACAGTTAACCAGAGAATTATACAAAGGTTAGAGGTAATTTTACACTTAAGAGGAGTTAAAAAAGCCAATTGACGAAGAATGGGCCAGAATAAATAGAATAATATGGAACAAAAGTCCTATCTTTTTGTCCCGGACCTTAAATTATGCAGCCATTGAAACAGTAACTTTAAGAAAATGAAGTGGTCGTTAAGCCTTTGCGAGAGTTCGGTTGCTTCAAAGGACATGTCACTAAACAAATTGACCAGTACGGGATCAGAAGATATGAAAGTGAAAATTCCAGACATTTGAAATTATAGGGTGTGTTTAGTATCACAAATAACAAAAAAACAAATAATGCGATATCATCACAAATATTAAAGAACTGTGATGAAAACAAACAAATTACTAGATATTATTTTCAAAAAAAAAATGAAACTAGTCAACTAATAATTTTTAAACTGTAAACTTTTTGTTTTACTGTAACGTATACATATAAAAGATATATATCCTAAACTTACTATATATATGTATTATTAAATTTCATTGTTTCCTCTTTTAATTGAAATAATTTCACTACTCATCACAGTAACTTCTCAATTTAACATCACGAACCAACAACTTATACACGAATACCAACCAGCAATTAGGGAAACAATCCCAGAAGCAATCCAGGTCTGATCCCGGACGGTCAGTCTTGAAAAAAGGGTTAAAAAAGGGTCAGCTGCCCTTTGATCGTTAATCGTCCTTTCGAGGTGCCGCGTCCTGAGAACTGGTCAGACCGGTATGTTAATTTTACCGGCCGTTTTTCAATAGGAGGTCAGCGCATTGTGATGGACCATGGGCCCGTGGCTACCTTCATCGACGGTGCCCAGCTGGCTAGATTTTTGTTTTCGTTCGCAAAGAAAAGGGTTAAATAAGTGTGAACAATGGCTCATGGGTATGTTGCGAGATTATCGTCGAATCGTTAGAAGTATACTTCCGTGATTTCAAATATATAAAAGGGCAAGGGGCATCGAGCAAGTACAGATTGTCAAAATTGGTTTGGTCAATATAAATATACAACAATGATCAAAAAGTAAAGAGACTTTTGTTTTAAAAATTACGCGCGCTTAAAACAAATACGTAACGATACAATCATTTAATTTTATGTTGACATGTCTGTCATTAACATGTATCAGAGGTTTAATATCATTTTGTTGATTGAATTTGAAATTATACCAATTATAGCATCAAAAAATTTAACAGGGGATTTTTTAAAATATCGTATTAAATGTTGTCTAGAAAACGAAATTTCTTGTGAATTAAAAATGTTAAGAAAGTTTAACGACAACGAAGCTATGTCAAAAATAATGTTTACAAATGGTACAATAACTTTAGTGATGGTAGAGTAGCATGTGAAGATGAACCTCGTTCAGGAAGACTTTTCATGTCATCCAATAAAGAAAACATAAACAAAATCATTCATTCGAAAACAACATCCAGATTTGTAGAGAAACAATGAATGGTTTTTCCATCACGACAACGCACTATTAATAGTTCGTCTATTTTTCGCTAAAAATGAAAAAAACACTGTAGCACAAGTACAAATACCATATTCACCAGATATGACACCGTGTGAGTTTTTAGCAGTCCCCTCGATTGAAGAAACTACTTCGTAGACGACATTTTAAACCTATAAGAACCATTCAAGTAAATTATAACTAAATACTTTGTGTATTATTTTAAAAAATCAGTAATGTATATGCAGTGCTAAAGTTCTTTGGACGGCGTCGAATGAGGTTTCCAAGGGAGCTTAATATTAGATGGGTTGGGCGAACAAAGCGACTTGTAACTGCCCCAATTGTTTACCGCCACAAAAGGTAATTTTGACTGTTAAATATATCGATGCCAACAACGCTAGTGGTGTAGATTCTACGATACATAGTGATTTTATTTAAGTAGACCTCATAACCAGAGAAGGCTTAAACAACGAAGTGTAGAAAGTCGTCTATCTTAATTTGATATTGAACGACATATGGCAGATCTAATTTTTCGATAAGAAAATACACTGCAGCATTTTGCCAGTATATATGATGTCATATCCAATAAGATCTCAAAACGTTTTTCTCATAGAAAATATGTGGGATATAATCAGTAGAAGGCTACGAAATATGCCGCAGCCTCTAGAGACTTTAGAGAATCTAAGACATAAAATACAAATAGCTTACACTAACACCTTTTTGACAATATCTTTGAGGATCTTTCCTGTTTTCCCAAATTTTAATTCTCTTGTTCCATATATATTTCAATTCTGGGAGAGCACTTAGATGATATAGAAAATGTATTTTATTCAAGACTGGCCCACTAAAAACAACTGGTCCGCTAATAACAGTTTCCAGTACATTTTTTGTAAAGGCCCATCACATCAACTTCCTCATACCTTCGCATAATACATCCGCAAGCCACAACACAAACATTTTTAATCAGTTTTACCTGCGTCCATGAACAATAGACTTACCCCTGCATCTTCCAGACTCCGGATGACCCCTTGAACTAAAAATATACAGAAACCGGTTGACCATCTCGGCAAAGGGTTAAATTTTTTAAATTTTAGTGACCCTTCATTTGCATACTGGTCTGACCACTGTGGGAAAATCGTGATGGATGTTTAAGGGGTAATCAGAGGGTAGTTTTTTCTGGGCACGGTCAAATTTTAACGGTCTTTACAAAGGTGTGGATGGACTGTCTACTCTAAGCCAATATTTAATTATATATACTGAGTGTTATATATACTAAGTGTTATATATAATGAGTGTAATATCGGGTTACCGATATAATTATTTAAATAATTGAAGTCAAACTTTTTTTTTCAACTTTGGATTACTAATAATCAAGCACTCGACCAAAGATCTGGTCGAGTCACTCACTCGACCAAAGATCTACAATGTATGACATTTCTGAACTTGAAATTAACAAAGTTATTTTTCTTACAGAATTTGCCTTTGTATCTAGAATACATATTTTTTAATAAAAATTTTCTATCTTATAGCGTCAAAATTCTCATACATATATGTATGTAAACAAAAATGCGCTGTTGCCACATCTTTTTTGTCGAACCGCGTGTATTAATAATAACGAAGTCAATGAGCTACTTTTTGTAGCTATAACTAAATTTTTTTAATAATTATAAAGTTTGTTTTAGTATTATAACTAAAAATTGTGAATTTCTGTAACTATTTTTAAGTTTCAGAAAAACAAAAAAAATTAATCATAGTTTGACTTATACGTACAGCTCGTACTTCCTTAAGAGTTGAGAATTTTTTCATGGCTTAGTTTATTGTGTTGCCTATATTACGGTCACTCATTCAGGTAGCGATCGCGACCGATGTCGCTTA
Organism: Cosmopolites sordidus; assembly: GCA_031761425.1. NCBI lineage: Eukaryota > Metazoa > Arthropoda > Insecta > Coleoptera > Curculionidae > Cosmopolites > Cosmopolites sordidus. The sequence continues at coordinate 108,920 of JARFXV010001269.1, forward strand.
ATGTATGTTATCGAGAATTGATGGTCGAAGCAATATGGCTATTCCGACCCCATACGAACAGAACTTATAACCTTGGGAAAGGTCCTAATCAATTGGTTATCATCACTGGCTATTATTAACAATCACTATTGTGGATAGTCAACATATTTTAATTTATTAAAAATAATTTAATAAATCAATCTAAAATTATTTTGATGATTCAAAAATATATATTACCTTCCAACCCAATCTTACCATTGGAACATTTCAAACAATGAAACAAAGGATTTGACAATATTAAAACTATAATTTCAACGAAAACTGTTAAAAATAGCAATAAAGTCTTCAGATATATCACTTTGGGATATTTCGACTTAATATTAACCTTTTTAAAAAGGCTCAATACATAATAGTCCAACTGGTTCAGATCTAGACTGTTAAAAAGTAAAGGAAAGGGATTTAGAGTTAGAAGCGCATCAGCACCTAAGGCTATTTAGCAACTGGACCTACAGTTTAGCGTAGGTTCCGAACCATGGTCATCAGCCACCGACAAACCCAGACCAGCAACCAGCAACAAATGCATCTCTTTCATCATGGTTTCCTCGTGACACATAAAATTCGATGACATGACATTATCGTCACTTGATTTTTCTCCGAAAATGTAAACAATTTCCGGAAATTTCGCCCTCACAATTAAGCAGACAACTTCATAATCGTGAGCAACTAAGCGGTCGTTTTCATAATTGAATAAAAATAGTTGCGTAAAAATTTATTTTCTTCTCAGACTATATTTATCATCGAACACAAAAGTAAACTGCCGCAAGGAATTCGAGGGTTGCTATTTATGTATACAGAATGAATAACAATGGTGTTACTAGGCGTCATCTGACATATACATCGAAAAGTTAAGTTTGATATTGTTAACGGTATACGTACTCAGAACGTTTTGTCATACGGACGTTATTTGTGTTGTTTAGTGTCTTGAAAATTTCGTCTTAGTGAGAAAATTAAATTAACACGTGAGAATCTTCGTGCAATGATTTACTACCACTTTCGACGTGGATTATCTCAACAACAGTGCATCGATGAAACTCTCTTCGACATTTGGGGATAAACCACCATCTAAAACCATTGTATATCACTGGTTTAGAGAATTAAATCGTGGCCGTCGTTCGGTCACGGGCGAATTTAAAGAAGGTCATCCAAAATCGGTTGTCGTGCTAGAAAACATCGATACTGTGCGCGAACTAATAAAGCAAGATCGTTATGTGACATACTATGAGATTGAAGCATATAGCATACACAAGATTTTAAATGAACATTTAGGAGTGAAAAAGATTTTTACGCATTGGATTCCACACAATTTGATATTCGCTCAAAAAAGGGCTTGTGTCGATTGGTGCAAATAAAAGCTCAAAAAATACGATCGTGGTGCGTTAAAAGCCGCTTATAACATCTACACGGGTGACGAATCTCTTGGATCTATGCGTGTGGGCCCGAAAGTAAACAGCAGTCTACTGTATAGGTCTTTCAAAATGAGCCAAACCCAACAAAAGTTGTTCGCGCAAAAAGCACTTCGAAGTCAATTCTGAAAGGTATGCAGCCATTTGTTTGCCAGAAGTTATTGAAGAAATAAGAAAAACAACTAGCGACTCAGGATCATTATTCACCATGACAACGCGAACTTTCACATATCGGGCCGAACAACTCAATATTTGACCGGAGTTAAATCGAAAGTCTCGGAAGTACTGTTTTTAAAAACTTTATTTAAATTTACACAGTGGCGTGAATCACACTACACTATTCAAACTTGGTTAGAAAAATACAGTGGAGCGTACTGCGCTACTTGCATTAGGTGAAAAATGATAAGGTGTTGTTTCCTTGGTTTTTATACAATTAAAAATGTTGAATAAACACTAAGGCTGCTAATAGGCGTTTTAATGGTGCTTTTTCATATATATTGTATATATATAGTTAGCTAAATGCTAGATATAACTCCGGTCAAAACATTGAATTGATGGGTCATCCGTCGTACACTCCTGATTTGTCACCCAATAATTTCTTTTTGTTCCAGTCCGTGAAGAATAAACTACGTGGTCAACGATTTTCAACGCCATAAGAGGCGATTGATGCGTTCAAAATGCACGTTTTGGAGATACCTCAATCGAAATAAAAAAATGCTATGAAAATTGGTTCAAACGTATGCAGAATTGTATTGATCATCACAGAGAGTATTTTGAAAAACACTAAAACCATTTTGAATAATAAATATTTGTTTTTATTTATTATTCCGGATACATAAATAGCAACCCTCGTTTACTCTATTCTGAGAGCCTTGGAAAGTATATGTCGCACCCTAATCGTATATGACTTTTGGCGTGCCAATTTCCACAAAATTTTGCCAGGATAATATAAAACATGCGCATGATCTTTTTCGAGAACTATAAGGATCCTTATCAACCCATCACGTTTCCAAAATGCCATATCTCGCAACAGTGTGGTGATTGATTGTAATAATAATTGATAATAATAATAGGACTTTGGATGCATATGAAAGCATTTAAATAGAAAAATGTAAGAAAACCATGAACCGAGATAAAGGATCTATCCCGTTCAGTCAACTTTTTCAATTATTAATGTAAGGCTTAGTAAACTTCACGGTTCATGATTTTTACACGCTTTGTTAGGTAGGGTTTTTTATATAAATAGAACATAGTTTAGTTTTAGAATTAAATTAAATCATCTCTTGATGAAGCTAACATGGTTAGCGAAACGTGCGTCGAACAGTTAAAAAAAAATGGTTTAGTGGTAAATCTCTTCATGTTTAGTTCAAGTTTCACACCAAAGTTTCCAACAGAGGAATTCGTTATATGTGCTAAACGAAAAAAGAAATAATAACTGAAAAAAAACTCCAAACGTGTTAATCATTACTCACTTGTCATGTTGGTTGTTCACCTTTATAAGCCACGTGAGTTTCAAGAATAAATTAAGACTGTATATCGATCGCGATGACAATTATCGGAACCATTTAATTATATTCCGCATTCGATTTTATACTATATCGTGGAAAACTCAAATTGAAAATTGTCCAAATATTGGTGACACATCCTATAAACTATATATTTATGTAAGATAATAATACGAGAGCTTTTACCAATTTCTTTTTTTTATTTCATATATATTTGTAAAACTTAAATAAGTCGTATATTCAAAAGATTTACATATTTTTGCAGCCACTATATAAACGGCTAAATATTCAGGAAAATTTTATTGTCTAGTTTTAATTTAGAGCTAATTAGAAGTTTGGCGGCTTTAACAAACACGAATATTAGCAGAAGTAGAAATCTGCTTTGGACACACCATTTTGCAGATATCTATTAAATTCAACTAGTTAAGCTACCCCCCGCCTAAAAATGTTGTCGCCACCTTACGGATACATCATTAGTTATAGTATACACCACCAATGTAATTGTCGCCACTATACGGAATGTAACTATTTTGGACATAATAGTAAAGCGTGACACCTAGCGGTTCTAAACAAATATGAATGTATGTTATAACAGATATCTGTTTTTATTATTTCATTGTATTGCTTCAGTTTTCTTTAAGCTAGTTTTTAAGTTGGCTTTTCGATCTATACTTTTACGAAAGTGATTTAATCCAAATTGGGGTATGAATATTGAAGGGTTTCAGGCTGGCCCAGAATGTTACCGGTTTCTATCTCGTGGCTAGGGTAAGAGGGCGAGTATATTGCTAACGAAAGGGTTGTCATGCCACGAAGAACATAAATAAGACTTCTCGAAAGATATTTCGACGGGCTGAAAAAACGGACTCCGAAAAAGGATACCGAAACTGAAATTATTGGATTACGCAGGCCATGTGGCAAGTACAACAGATAACAGATTGAAGATCTTTCAATAGAGACTACGGAAGGGAAAAAGGAACAGAGGTAGGCCGGTGATGAGATGGTATGATGATCTGAAGGAGGTTTACTATGGATGAAAATTGTACAAGTTCCGGATGAGTGGAAACACATGAAGGAGGCATATACTCAGTGTTGGGTGACGTAAAGGCTGAAAGAAGAACACCGAAATGATGTACAAATAAAATTACAAAGTTGATCCAAAAACATATATTTTAATCATTAATTTAAAACTAAAAACTAAAAAATACCAAAGCCGGTTATGCGATATATAAAAATTCCCCTTTTTATACTGTTGTGCGGGAAATCCTATATTATAACTTATCCACATATTTAGAGAACGTCATCCACATATTTAGAGATTTTACTAGACATTATATTAGAGATTTCATTAAAGATTTTATTAGTATTTAAAGATTTTATCGCGAAATGGATTTTGATTTTCGAATTAATAGAAGATTCACATATATACATTAATTTATATGAATATTTACAAATACTACTGACCTAGTAGAAACTATTTTATTTCACTTCACTGTACTTTTATGGGCTATTTTTCATTGCTTACCTTAGGTTTTGCGAGATTTGATTATACATTTCGTACTGATAGTTCACAAAATACTTACTCGAAATTCACTACTGCGAAGAATTGACTCTAACGTACAACTTTCCTCACTTCTTCCTCAAAAACTTCTACGTGCTGTTAGCGTGTAATCTCTCATCGAACTCTTTCCAAAAACCACTCGACTCGAACGATCTCTTAACTTTCTACATGAAAGCTTATCTCCAAATTTCTACGTGAAGAGATTACACAGGATCTCACTTCGAACTCTCCCCATCAACCTTTCACCTCGAAGTCTCAACTCTGGATGTCCATTCGAATTTTTACCCCCAACTCGAGAGGTGTAAACTATAAAAACCATCTATCCTGTTATTTTATCTTTTTTTGGGTTTTTCCCAAGTGCCTCACTTTCACGCTTTACCCTTTCTAGCGCCAACCATCCATTCGTTTATCCAAAATGCTTTTGTCTTACTACAGGAAGGATTTACCATCGGCCAAAGCTAAGAATTTTTTGGAAAGAACAGCATGTTGAGGGAGTCTCAAATTGAGCTGAGTAGAGTTCTGAATTTATCGCTCTACCATCAAACACCAAATCAAAGTGAATTACTCCTTCAAAATTCCACCAAATACAGAGCATAACCTTTTTAACAAATCTTTCTCGCCTTGATACCAGAGGAGCTAGTTGCTCGAGCATAATCCACTACTTTACGTCATTAGTATTGTTGATATAAACCCATATTTCATCGCAGGACATAATCCATTTGATGATATAAAAATCAGTAGAGTTTTTAATAAACGTTTTACACACTTCGACATAACGCGTTGTCTGCTTTGGCACCATTTCTATAGGTCGCAATTTCCAGTTAACGGTAATGGGGGATATTCCTAATTCCCTTGCAAGTTTCCTATTGCTATCGAAGCAATATTTCAAACAAGCAATTGTTCTAGAATATGTAATCCAGTTGTCAGTTGCAACCAGAAGGTCAGCATCTAGAGACCGTGGACGATCTGATCTTTCCCTATCTTTAAGATTCATGTCCGCTCCACCCCGAGCGCCTTTTTGAATTAGAGCTGAGCGAGAGGTGCAGATGCGATATCATTCTCCTCTACTTCGCAAAACTCACGAGCGGTGGTAGTCGCTTTAAATCCTTTTTTAAAATTGTCTTAAGTTCGCAACTTATTTCACTCAATTTAACGTTTTTGTTAATAACTGCCGACTGAATATTTACCAGTGAAATCACTTTAATACTGAAAAAGATTATATTTATTTATCGGAACACAAAGTTGAAATCCGAATAAACCTCAGAGAAGTAAAATATAATCTGTTATTTACAAAGGACAAATCGCAAATACTTTTGTTACACCTTAATATTATACCAATAACCTCATCTAAAGAATATGTCGTCAAGTTGTTCGGAAAATAATATTTTTAATTTTTTTGCTTTAAATACGTCAAATAGTCAATTTACTTTGAAATTTGGAGAAATAATAATTTAAAATAATCAGAAAGATATAAAAAAAATCCTTAATGAGTATTTATTTGAAATAATTAATTCATGACGAACATTAGATATATATTATTAAATATAATAATAATAGAATGGTGCTATCGCAATACGATAGTACTGACGGCAATATCATGAATACTTCGTAAATTTTAAGTTTTAACTCTAACTTAATTACCTAATGTATTCCATATTTTATCAAACTGCACCTAATAATGAGCGTAATAGTTTTGATCATTTTCTTCAGCGTTGTCGATAATTCAACTGCACGCATAATTTCAAATGACTGGTTATATCATAAAAGTAAATGATTCAGATCATATTGATATAACTACCATTCTTCTTTAATATATCAGCCCATCCTTACTAATGAATGTTTCTTTTCTGTTGAATGTTTTCTTATTAAAACAGTTTTGAATGGTGCGAAAAAGAAGCTAGTATTCAGTTTTCCTTTATTGTACAAAGATAGCAGAAAAAGTCGGATACTTTTCTGATATATGGGGAAAGATGGTTACATTTTTGAAGAAAAACTTTCTTTCTAGTAAGGCTTCATAAATTTCAAGCCAATATGACATTTAGTTTTGTTTTGACAGTCTTCGAAAGCAGATAAGTTCGAGATTTTTGCTATCATAGAAATGAGTGAATTTCGTGTGTTGATTAAACACTGCTTTTTATATGAAAAACCATCGCGCAAACCGAAGTCTTTACTTTGGTTTGCTGCAGCTTTCTGCAGCAAAAGTATTATGGATACTCTGCTTCTTTACATTTCATAATTCATAAGGGAGTTAACTAAGATTCGATGTGATCAAACTAGCAGAAGTGACGCTCTGCACTCAAGATACCCCGTTAAAGTTACCACGGAAGTTACCACGTTATTTTACTTCCGTCAGGTAACTCTATTGTGTTGGTTTTTGCACTAGGTCTACTTGTTCCAGGAGAAGAAATAACTGGAATATATTTTGTTCTTTTTTTAATAGAATATATAATTTTCCTTGATATTTTTAATGCCGCCGCAACTCTAAAAAATATATTACAATGTGATAATGTAAAATAAATAAAACGTAATCCATCCTTTTTCCTATTTCGAAATACTCATAAATATTGAACACAATTTGTTGAGCTTACAATTTAAATGTTTTTCCCGACATTATGTGAAAGCATACAAAAATCTTAAAATATAAAAATTATTAAGAAAAAAACCTTCACCATATTGTCATATATTGATGAAAATTTACAATAGTTTCTGGTTATATCTGATCACCTATGGAAAAAGTTAATAATAATTTTATATAAACTTAACGGTTCAATCGGTGTAACAATGTATTCCTTGTATTGACTATTAATAAATTGTGTGTTATATGATATATTTTCTAGAACAGATGTTACTCAAAATATACAAAAATTATTGTTACTATCAAGAAAGAGTGAAAATTTTTCTTAAAAAAGGACATGAGAATTTATATATGACATGAGAAATTAATTTATATTATAATTTCTTGTTCGATTATAATTTTTAAAAATTAATACTTCGCCATATTATCGAAAAGCCAATTATATTAGATCAAGAAAGCCATAATAAGTCTGTTCACATTGAATTAAAAAGTCCTTTAATAACAGAATCAATGCATCCTTCAGAATTATAAGAGTGATGTAATAAATTAAGCCGGATGACTGCAAGTCAGTTTAAAATAATGTGGTGTATGTTATTTTTTTAATTCCATATTTTTTAAAATATTTCAATGCATTTTTTTTGCTTTATGCCTTGGAAATAACTACATTGTATTACAATTATTTATTATTGTAACGTCATTTATTGCAACCAATCATTATTAGTGCATACATCTAGAAAAAATCTATTAAAAATATTACAAAAATGGTATTTTCAAAGAAAATTATCACCACTTGAAATTTTATCTGAATGTTTATTTCCTTGTTATTCCTGACTTAGAACTCCATAAATTAGAAATTTAGTAATTGTGTTGTAATCTATTTGGGAAATAACGCAATCCTCCCATTTCCCTATAGAAATTATTAGAAACTGTTTTAGATATATACTCTTAGTGTCAAAATGTTATTTATACATACCATAGAAATTTCACCAAATTTAAATATAATTAAGTGTTATCATTCTTTTTTTAAATTTCTTTCAAATACATCTTAAAATATTGAAAAAGAGAAAAAGTTTTTAATTGACCTTGATCAGACTTTAATTACAAAACAATCTAAGCACTGCTCTTCTCTCTTAGTTATGGCCTAGGTTGCTAACCCATACATTTAGACAGGTTTTAGAGTCCGGATATGTCTTAGATGTTAATTGAGGGAGAAATCTGTAGTAACACCTATTGGTCATTATTTTGGATTACCATCGAGCCAAGATACACCACGATCCAACAACACATCACCTGTTCTGTTATAACATAAAAGATTATCCACTTTGTGTTTCGGAAAGTAAAATTATAAAAAGCATACCAAGAATTGAGATTTCGATGAAATTCTTGTTTAATTATATTGCTTAGACTTTGCCATTAAGTGTGAAACATAACATTATTTAAATACCCTCCACGTGACCGCTTGCACGACTCAATCCATTTGAGGTAATGTTTGATAACTTTTCCGCACATTTCGGCTGGTATCTCGACCATGACTTGACAAATGTTGGTTTTCCACTGCTCAAGACTTTGAGGATTGTGTACATAAACACGATATTTCGCGTACCGCCACAAAAAATCCAACAGCATCAAATCACATGATCTCGGCAACCAACTGACATCACCAAATCTCGATACTACGCAGTCGGGAAACTTCTCGCGCAATAAAACCAAAATTGGTCGTGTTGTGTGGCTTGTGGTTCCGTCTTGTTGGAAGCACACATCGCTCAGATCAAAATCTTCAATTTCTGGTCAAAAATCATACGGCTATAAGGTACATGCACGTAAGACGGCCCAGTGTCTAACATGACCCACATTAAAGAAAACTACTTCGAATATTCTTAATTAATTTAAATTTCGCGTTAATACGTGTTTATACCCTTAGACAAAAATGCAACCCTACGCCAAGGTCAGCGCGTCGCCATTTTGAAATTTTCGACCAGTATATCATTAACGTGCCCGCTATACAGCGTTTTATAACCTCTATCGTCCGATTCTTTTTTATTTTCTCTCAAAAAACGGATAGTTTCTGTTCTTTTTGAGCAGTGATTCGCTTTAACAACTATATATGTCTCCAATTTAGAGGTAAGTACCATTAAATATAGTTTTTTTTTAAATCGATATTTCTTGTGTGACTATGCAAAATACGCTATGATGGTCCTTAGTGTGGTTACTTAAGATGGCCCGGGCCTTACTAGGACTATTAAAACTAACATTTCTTTTTTCATGCTGAAATAAAAAGTTGTAATTTACAATTTGATATAACATAATTGTTACATAAGATAAATATACTTACAATTGTGTATTTTTTTGCACACAGCCTCAGTTAAAGTGGAGCCACCTGTCAAGAAGAAGAGGGACACATATACAGAGAATCAGCTTCGACTAGCTCTCGATGCTAGTCGTCTCGATGATAGTCGTCAATTGTCAAAGAGAGCAGCTGAAGCAAGGTACAGTATTCCACGAAGAACTTCATTAAGAAATCATTTAAAATCTGAAAGCAAGAAAAAGGTTACTGGTCTACTAGCTACTTTAACCGAATCAGAGGAAACGCAATTAGTGAAAAGAATACATAAGCTCGCCAAAATTGGGATCTCTTTGCGACCTAAACTCGTTCCCAAGCAAAAGTATGAATTTTGTATGGAAAATGGAATGGAAAACAGGTTCAATGATAAAAGAAGCACTGCGGGGAAAAGATGGTTTAAGAGTTTTTGAAACAAAATCCTGATGTTTGTATTCAAAAGTCTCAAATTATGAATCCCGCGATGGCACAGAAGGCCATCGTTCAGCAACATTTCAAGAAAGTCACTCAAGAAAGTTTTTGATGAACTGGATATCTCCAATCATCCAAAGCGTCTGTACAACATTGACGAGAAAAGCTGTTGACTTACATTGCACCATCAGCAGAAAGTTCTAGCTCCAAAGGACTCCAAATGAGTTCATTTTATAACTCAGGAACATGCAGAGAATGTTACAATTGATATTACAATTGACAAAGATACAAAAGATATTCCAAAATAAGTAAAACCCAATCTAGCGATAAAGTTATACGGTTGAGTAAAGTAAAAGAAAAGCCAAAACGAAGTACAGAAAGACTGTAACATAATACTAATAAAAAAACTGATAAAACACTTAGAGAAGAAAGAAGAAAATCTAGCGAGACACAAAAAAACAAAGTACAAAAAGCGAAGACAAGAAGTAGTAAAGGGAAATACTAAAACAGGTAGCGATAAATTATGATATTGCCAAGCTTGCAAGACAAAACGTGTTGTTGATATGCGACAATGAATGTGTGGGCTTAACTAAAGAAGACGAAGAGCAATTTACGTGCCCATGTTGTAACTAAACTTAGGAAAAACAGAGGTGATAGTAATTTAGATTAATAATATTAATAATAGTTTTTCATAGACTTGTTTCTTGTTATCTTGTTAAATATAAATGATAAAAGATTTTTCTGTGTTTGATATTTAGTTTATTTTTAGCTCTGTTTTCTTTAGTTCTCGTTTTGTTTAGTTTACTTCGTTTGTTTACTTTTATTATTTTTATTGAACATTTTTATAGTAACTTCATAATTATAGTTGTTTGTTTTGAGATCTCTAAAGCTGTTGTACCTTTTATGAGGCGGAAGAGCCCATTTTAAATTTGTTTAAATACTTTTTTTTGTCTCTTTAAAAACTAAATGTTTTCATTTCCAATATTATCTTTATTATTGAAGTTGACTGTTATTTACGGCACGGAAGATACACACTTTTTGGTTATTTAATTACTTACATTATTTACTAGACCTATTACATATATCAAGAATGTAAAATTGATGTATGAGAATAATTACTATCTTTAAAGGTTAGGTTAGGTTAGGTTAGGTTAGGCTAGGTTTGTTAGGTACAATTTCATTTTTTTTTCATAGATCTAAGATGACTCAACAGACTTTAGTCATGAAAATCAAGGTCTGAAAAAATAATTTTTTCTTATGTTCCTATTAGAAACTTATGTGCCTAATTATTAAAAATAAAAATAACTTTTGAACGTAGTTTTCATTTTATTGCAGGTTCTAGCTATGATACACCTAAGATATCCCAGGCGCCATTTTTTTTAATTAATGATTAAAATTAGTAGCCAGTAAATTATCTTTAGTCATTTTATATAATAATATAATATAACATAAATATAAAAAGTTAAATTTAATGTTATAAGTATATATATATATATATATATATATATATATATATATATATATATATATATATATATATATATATATATATATATATATATATATATATTAATGTAATTATACACACGCAAAAACTGAGCTTTCTTAAGAAACCGAGTATCTAACATGGCCCAACGCAGACCTTTTTAAATACTATTTTTTTTGCATTAAATTATATAAAAGAATTAAATTTTGTTGTAAATATTAAAAACTAAAATACATTAATGTATCAAAACAACAAGAGTGTATTCAAATAAATGGAAATTGGTTGATTTATTAAGGTTTTGCAAAAAGTGGGCCTTATAAGGTTCCCGTAACCATAACACGCACCAAACAGTCACCTTTTGCGGATGCAACGGACTTTCCACAATCATTTGTGGGTTTTTAGAGCCCCATATACGGCAATTTTGCTTATTCAACCAAATTGGTATTCGCTGAGCGAGAAATGAGCCTAATCGCTGAAAAAGATTTTGTTCGAAAACTCACCTGAATATTCAAGCACCCAATCGGCCTATGTTCGGCGGACTTCAATTCTTGCGTGAGTTGAACTTTGTAAGGATGAAGATGCAAGTCCAAATGCAAAATACGAGATAATGCGCCGTAAGACTAGCCAACAGACTGGGAACGCCAAGGAATCGATAAATTTGGATCTTCAGCCACATTTTCACTACCAGCAGCGATATTCTCCATCGGGCGAGCGTTACGAGCGTTATTCAATCGAGCGAGAGATTTGACGTCTACATTCTGCTTGTAAAATTCGAAACGTGGCTAAGGCAGAATCACCATTTTTATAAAAACTTTCTAAACGACTAAAAGATCCATATTGTAAAATGGCAAACCTTAAATTAAACAAATCACACTTTAGTTTACTTTAGACATTTAAGTTTAACAGTTGTAAAAATACATACAAAACAGACATGGATGTGAATGGAACAGTGGTAAATACAGAAAAACAGATAGTAGGGTATGTAGACGACCTAACACAATCGTAAAGATTATTAAAAGAGACCTATAAAGAAATAAAGGTGAAAGCCTGAAGACTCGGTCTACAAATAAATATAGATGAAACAAACGTGATCGAAATCGAAAAAGAGAACAGCACTTGACTATCGGTGATAATATCATTGATGTTGCGAATGAATTTACTTATCTGGTAAGCAAACTAGACAAAAGAACAAAATCACAGAAGAAAACACAAATAGTATTATGAAGGTTAACAAAGATACTTACTCCATGCAGTCTGTTCTAAGATCCAAACTAACACAAAGGAACACGAAAGTTGGGATCTATAATACACGTCAAGATATCATTCGGTCATTAATTACTAATGGCTGTGAAAAGTGGACCCTCACAAAGAAAAGAGAAGAGATTCTTGTGGTATTTAAAAGGAGAGTGCTCAGAAGAATGTCTGGTGGTGTGAATGATAATGGTCAAAGGTCATGGCCAAGACCAAAGACTCAAACTACTAAGGGGCTGCTGGAGATTGATCCTAATGGAGGCGAAGGCTGAAGAAGATCAAGTCTCACTAATAGTGTGTAGCACCGCAGGAAGAATAAGACCTAGTATCGGGCTTAATAGAAGCTAAAAGAACATATTCCAAATATTAGGAAATAGATGAATAAGAAAACCCCTTTATGAACCTTATTTCTGCTTTATATATAAGAACGCATAATTTGCTACAAAAAAAATCATCGTTTAATTGAAACAGATTTTCCACAAAACATTCTTTTAGTAATCCCTGAAAGTGAAGTTAGAATCGTCAATAGTTGGTTACAACCAATTCTAAGGCTCAGCTATTTTCTATTTATGAAGCTTGTAAAAGACATGAAGCTTAAAGAATTAATTAGTTATTAATTCGATTAAATTTAATTAAACTGGAATTTCATTAAAAACAAATTTTAAGGCAGATCGCCATATAAAATAGACTCTCAATATAAATCTTCATAATATTTAATGAGACCAAACAATACCAGTATCAAACAATATCTCCAAATTGACTAAATCTCTTCCATTAATAATTATTTTGTTTTAATTTAAAATGCCCTGCTATTTTTCAGCATTTATACATGTTTTTTACTTTATACCTCGAAAATAATTATTTAAGTTGTAATAAAAATAGTAATTATTTTAATATCTCCTACAGCAATCAATCATCATTAATATTATATTTTATTATAAGCTATAACATTGTCGATTTACACAGTATGCAAGAGAGGAAAAATGCATATAGACAATCACTTTTTTCACTTTTACTTCACTTTTTTAAGTTATAGTAAGATTACGTAGGGCCAAATAAAATTTGCATTTTTTTGTGTCTAAATTTAGAGTGTGAGCTTTTGCATTATATTTCAAGAATATCTAGAAATATCCAAATAATTTACCTTAGTTATTTTAAGTACAAGGTTTGCAAAACTCAGCAATTAATCGAAATACCTTATTTACAAGGTTTGAAATATACAACATTACAGAAGAAGTATTTTATTTTTTAAAGACGCATGAAAGGCGAGAGTGAATGTATGCCTGAGGGGAATAAAATTGTCGATAATTGGGGTATATGGCCCGAATGAGGACGCGAGAGTTGAAGAAAAGGAAAATTTCTATAAACAACTGGAGGACGTAATATCAAATATAGGACCCTCTAGAGAGATCTTAATACTCGGAGACATAAATGCCAGAACGGGAAAGAAAACACAGAATTTAGTGGTTGGACCTCATGGAGAAGAGACACTGAATGATAATGGGGTAAGATTGATTGAACTATGTCAGCATCAATCATTAACAATAACGAATGGCTTTTATGCACATAAAAATATCCACAAATATACTTGGATCCAAAGGACCAGAAACCTGAAGTCGATAATTGACTATCTAATTATCAAGCAAAAATCAAGTATTAAAATACATGACGTCCGGGTATGCAGAGGAGCTGAATGCGGAAGTGATCACTATCTCCTAAAAGGAAAAATAATTTTACCAATATATAAGCAAACCAAAGGAAACAGCCATCGACAACCTGAAAATGAAAATCTGGAAAGCAATACAGATCCTCGATACAATCTATCAAGCCTAGAAAATGAAAGTACGAGAACCTTATATAAGAATAGACTAGATGGAAGATTAATAAAGGTTCCCGAGAATAGTTCAACTGAATCTCTACTTAAAAATGTAACAGAAGGAATACACCAAGCAGCCAAAGAATCCCTAGGAATTAAACAAACATATCCCAAAGCTAGGAAGTACTGGTGGAACGATCAACTACAACAAATGAAGAACAAAAAACAAAAGCTCCATGAAAAATGGATGAGTTCAAAGAGGCAAGAAGACAGACAGAAATACAAAGAAGCTACATCGATATTCAAACAAGCTGTGGTTCAGGCAAAGAATCAAATTTGGGAAAACAAATGCCAAGAATTAGATGGATATATAGGTGGGCGTAAATCTAGTGAATCATGGAGATTTATAAAGAATCTAAGGTCACAAACGAGAAATGAAATAAATATAAACCCAATTACAGCCCAACAATGGGAGGAGCAATATAAATCACTTCTGACAGAGCAAAGAACAGAATATATGAACAAGCCTCAAAAGAAAATCCGAATTGTTGGAGAACCCATAGCTCTTGATCTGGACAGGACAAAGAAAGCCATATACTTATTAAAAAATGGTCGGGCCGCAGGCCCGGAAGGTATCCCTGCAGAACTAATAAAAAATGGAACGGAACAACTTTTTAAGATCCTGACAGAAATTTTCAACCGATGTTTAAATGGGAAACCAGTTCCACAATGCTGGAAAGAAGGCTGGTTTACATCTATACATAAAAAGGGCAACAAAAAGAACTGCAACAACTATCGAGGTATAACGGTGACGAGTACATTAAGTCGACTTTATGGAAAAATATTAAAGGATCTCATATGTGAAGAATATAATCCCTACGAATCTGAAGAACAAAACGGCTTTAGGGCAGGTAGATCAACAATAGACAATATTTTCTGCCTAACACAAATTATTGAAAAGAAGACAGTGCGGTCACAAGATGTACACCTACTTCTAGTAGATCTAACAAAAGCATACGATACGGTCCCTATTGTGAAACTATGGGAAGTCCTAGAGAAATCTAATATTAATGTGACTATTACAGATGCCATTAAGGAATTCTATAGAAACACAACATCTAGAATAAAAATGGGTAATAAACTTTCAAAAGGCTTCAACGTAACTAAAGGCTTACGCCAGGGATGTTCTTTGTCACCTACCCTATTTAATATATACATCGATGAAGCGCTGAGGTTATGGAAACGGAAGTGTAATGGCATGGGAATAACAATAGAGGATACAACTCTATATATATTACACTACGCTGATGATCAGGTGGTGATCGCCCAGGATAAGGAAGACCTGGAATATATGGCGCGGAAACTATTCGAAGAATACAGGAGATGGGGATTGCAAATTAACACAGAGAAGACACAATATTTGAACATTGGACAAGAACAACTACCAGGAGATCTGATTCTGGACAACGAATATATCAAGTGCTGCGAGGAATACGTATATCTGGGCTCAAGACTCAACAAGACTGGCCGAAACAACGAAACAATAAAAGACAGAATAACAAAGGGAAAGAAGGTTATAGGAGCATTGAACTCAATATTATGGCAAAAAAATATTAGAGCACAGACAAAAAAGAAAATCTATAACTCTATATTACAACCCACACTGATTTATGGCTCGGAAGTATGGCAGCTGACAAACAAGCAAAAAAACAGCCTACTTGCAGTGGAAATGGATTTCTGGAGAAGATCGGCAGGTAAATCTAGACTTGAACATGTTAGAAATGAGGCCGTCAGAAATTTAATGAGGGTAGAACACACAATAATTGATGACATCGAAAGGAAACAACTGGGCTGGTATGGACATGTGAGGCGAATGCCAAGGGAAAGACTACCTAAAAGGATTCTGGAGTGGATGCCTACGGAAAGGAGGAAAAGAGGAAGACCGCCCATAACATGGTTGCATGGAATAACAAAAGCTATGTCGGCAAGGAATCTCTCGGAGGATGACTGGGAGGATAGAAATAACTGGCGATTAGGAGCCCAAAGGCGGATAGCGCTATAAACGGGATATATGATGATGAAAGGCGAGAAATGATCCGTCTCTTCATAAACACTAGTAACATCCCAATTGCATATTATTCATTACATACTGCAACAGTTCTACTGGAATTCGGGTTATTTATTCAGTGAGAAGAAACTACTTTACAGGATACTAAGTAAAATTGAATATATGTTGTTGTCTGTTTTAATTATAAAGTCACCTTACTTTTTGATCATAATATTACATTTAGTTATATAAATAGAAAATACTAAGGAAGTTTCCGGAAGAGTACACACATCATGTACACAACTTCAAATTAAGATGGTTTATAATTTCATAGGAGGACGTGGACCCAGTAATCCCACTCCTGAAAACAATTCTTGCGAAACCTGATGCGAGGTGTAAAGATAGAACAATGAGATTTTTTTTTTATGCAATTGACATCTAAATTTTCTCCTTCAAAGTAAAGTTGCCTTGAGAAGTCACACACCACTGAAGCCGGTTTGTTCAATCTTCATAGTAGTGTTGGAACCCACACTGCCGATATCCAATCCAAATCAAGTTAAGGAAGAAAATCAAAACTTTCTGGGATTAAAACAGAAGTCTTACCCATCTCATTATTCTGAACATTAGAAAAGATAATAGAAGAGTGCCATAAATAGTGCCATAGTGCCATGACTAGAAAACATAAAATAAATACTAAAGCAGTTGGTTGACCTTCGTGGATAGTAAAGGTATTTTTACAGACTCCGTTGAAATAACAATTATCCAAATCAAAACCTTTCAATCCATAGCCATCCATACAAAACCGATCTTCAGTTATCTTAGCAAGGCATGACCAACTTCATGATCAACAATTCAACGGCATCAGAATATATTTCATTCGCCAACAACATCCAAAAAATGAAAAAGAATACTTAGGGGGGAGGATCAGTCAAGATTTAAAACATTTTTATTCGGAGAGCTTTGCTTTATCAAAAGGAGTGTATAAAATCAAAGCAAAACTAAGACACCATGACAGAGTACTAAAACCCAATGTTCTTTACACCGTAAAAATCCTAACTACAAAAAAAAACAAAACTAATTTTTACGGACAACTGGAAAGAAGGAAATAATCAAGACTAATCTGTCTCATCCATAGAGCTAAATCGTGAAAAAAACATAATATCGTTTTGATACAAATAGGTCAAAGAAGATATCCAAACTTTAATCACCCCTAAAAGACAAATACATGATATTAGATTGATGCAAAAGTTCGTTCCATTATTTTTTTGTAAATCGAAGAAATTTACTAAAATTACATTTAATTAATGTAGTATGTGCCGTTCTGTTCGATAGCCTATCTCCATATCTCCGATAGCTGTAAAATTCCCCGATCATAGAAAGTTTGAGGTTTCTGGATAAAGAACTAATTCAGTTGATTTTTCATGTCTGCCAAGAACGTAAAGTTTTAAAACTTTTTGAAGCGATCTAAATTAATGGTAATCGAAGGTCGAGGAAGAACAGTTGATGGACCAAAATATCCCAGTCAAGTTGTAAAAGTTGAGAGTAAAATGTCGAGTGACCAAAGTCATGCCCGTTGGTTAATTCAGGCCACTTCCGGTCGACTGTTCGCTTTAATTCACTTAGTCTTCAAATTAATGGTCTAGTTTTCAGATAACAGCTCATTCCCTTCCAATTCTACCAAATGAATAGCATGATCAATGCGCAATGATTCAATTTTGTCTAATGTAAAAAATTCACAAATCAGGTTATGACGAAATAGACCAGAAAACACTAAACAACAACAAAGGCAAAGAATGAAAAAGATAAAGGCAAGGAAGAACACTCTCAAAAATGTACAAACAATCCCAAGAATTTAAGCTTTAAAATGAATTAGATTAACTTGTAGTTTATAGTTGGCTTATCCTAGGAGGAAGAAAAAATTTATTTCAAACAATATTATTTACTGACACTCAAACAGCATTTTTTATTAAAAAAAACTGCAATAATTAATAATATTACTTAAAAGAATCATTGTATATTGTATATTGTATATCATCAATATAAAACAGAATAATTGAAAAATGTCCTTGCTGACACGTGTTATTCGGAGAAAAAGTGCAATACGAATATTACACGCTCATGTACACTGGAGAACAAAAAAAAATCAGCACTATGAAAAATAAAAGGTGGTCCAAATTGAACACATCATTTTTAAATTTCGCGCTATTTTTATTGACAGTTAACATATAACATAATTCTTTCATTTAGAATAAATCGTGATATAAAAGAACAGGGTGTTATTGTTAAAGCACATTACAAATTCAGTCAACATTTTGCAAAGGCACTATACAAATTGTGTCGAAAAAGTGTACCAAATGAATCAACTGTCTGAAGATTGATTAAATAGTTTGATGAAACTGTGATTATAAACGTGGGACAAGGTCCAGTAAGAATATTAACATGGTTAATATGAAAGTTCTCTGAGACTAATCTTTCTTACTGTAATGTTATTTTGTTGCCCTACTGTTTCATAGACACAAAAAACAGCAATACCTTTTAAAACCCTCTTGAAGTCCTAGCAATATACCTATCACTTTTAAATTCCTACAAATATTCCTCTGATAATGTTCATATTTAAAACCATTTAGTATAGTTGGTAAGTTGTCATAAGGTCTTTTCATTGTCACTAAATGGACTAAAGAAATAAATGGACTTTTGTTTCTGTTATGAAGCCAGACTGCTTTGTGGCTGTTTTTATTTTGTTAAATTTCGACGAATTTATGAAAGTACACCACTCGGAAGGTACATGTTCCATATTAAGCTAATTCATTAAACCATCAATATCACAATAGCCACATACCGATATCACACGATTTCATAAAAACTTGAAAATATTACATTCAATGTTCGGTAAAGTGAAACCCTTGCATTTTTATCTAACAAGTTCCACTGTTGAAGTCTGGAACCAAGATGTTCCGATTATTGTTTTGACAATCCCAGGTCAAGTTCCAAATAATTTAATTAATTTTGAGTTATTAAATGAGGTTGACCGGTAGTTATTAAAAATGTTGGGTCACATCTGATGTTCTCATATATAACAAAACTTATCCACTGGATTTTTACAAAATTAACTACTAGAACTTGCCATGTTATACATAATTAACTTAAACACTTAACTGTGGGGTAAACGAGACAGAAATATACTAAACTATAGAAAACAATAAAACTGATCTTAAAGATTCGTAAAATACTGTGGACATTGGCCAATCCAAACTCAGGTGCAAATAATTTCAATTACCCCATAATATAAAGGAGAAGCAGGTACTTAAAAATGGGTTGTGCTAAGCCAATTCTGCGAAAAGGTGTTTTAATAATTAAATAAATAAAACTCAAAAACGGCATTCTCATCAGTGTGACAAAAATCAAGTCGACCTGTGTTATTTAATTCCGAATTTGAACGGTATTGATGTGACGGAGATGTGGTTCCAACATGACAGCTCCACGTGTCATACAGCCAGTGCAACAATCTAATTATTGAGCAAACAATTCGGTGAGAAAATTAGTTCGAGCAACTGATCAGTTAATTGGCCACCAAGATCATGTTATTTAACGCCTTTAGATTATTTTCTCTGAGGTTATGTTACATATTTGGTCTATGCCGATAAACCAGCAACTACTAATGCCTTGGAAATCAAAATAACTCGGACAATAGCGGACATAAGACCCAACTGCTTTGTCAGAAGTAGTAGTGGCGGACATTTGTCTGAAATTGTTTTCAAACATCAATGCCATTGAATGTTATTTAACATAAAATAAATAGTTTCAAGGCATCTAATTTGGTTGTTGTTTTATCTTAATTTAAAGTTCGGACGCACTAAAAAAATCACCCTATATAATTGGCTAAACAAATATTTACATAAATTAGTTGTGTTTATCTTTCTCTTAAGAAGGGGTTATGAGCTTCCCGGACAACCCGATATAACAATTTTTTTTATTGATTTTCTGATTGGATTTCCACGCTTTCCACGCTTTATAGCCGAACTGCAACTCAGATTCTGGAAACGCCTTAATATGGAAGGTTACGGCCTTTTTATTGTCTCAAAAGGGTGTCTTTAGAAAAGAATTTTTAATTCTGGGAAAAGAAAAACACCTCAAGAACTCAAGTCTGATAAATAAAGGGGCTGCAGAGCCACAATAATGTTTTACTTGCCAAAAATATGTTAACTGAAATCGATGTATAGTAAGACACCAGGATCTGGTGAAGTTCGAGTGTGCCGTTCCTGGCTCTGGCGCATCGCTTTCCCTTTTCCGTTTCGTATTCAAAAATCCAAGACTTGTATTCGTTAGTAATGTCACGTTCCAGAAAATGACGCTCATTTTCAATTCGCCACAAAAAATCAAGACTTCCCTTCCTGTTGAGATCATACCTGTCCTGCGAATGTTTTTACAAGACCATTTTCGCGTAGATTTTCTTCACACGGTTGTGCGAGTCAAATTCAACTCTCCCCCGATCATTCTAACCATCAACGAACGATCAAAAGGCTTTTACCATTACTCAAAATTGTTGTTATTCATTTTCAGAAAGCACTAGAAAAATCAGGTTCACGAAAAGATTTGCTACGGACCACCAAGTGACTCTAGACAGTTCAAACTTGTACTGAATGTGCATCAGATGTTGCGGGCGTCCAAAGAAGAATCCAACAGTGTTGCCAGATCGAACTCTACGCCATCAGTCTCGTTAATATATTTATACAAAACATATATGGCTTATTGTTTTTGCTCCCCAGTATATAATGTGTAGGTAAAATACATCATCATTACAATTTCACAATTTAACTCTCAATATTACGTCAGAGAAATATACATATACATATATTCGATTTAAATGACAACTCCTGACGCTTCTTTGCGCACAACTTTTTAACCGCTTGTCGGCAAAAAAAAATAGTTCCAAGTTACCGAGTTGTGCCGAATGTATCAATTCTAAAGAGCCACTCCAAATATCAACTAGTTGACTATCTGTCCAGAACATTTGACATTAATTTAATCAATTATAAAGACTAGTTTGGTGTATAGTTTTAAAATATTTTGATTGTTCTCCTAATAAGTCATCAACACAGGTAAGTAATATTGAGTTAGAAAAACATTGTTTCATTTAAAATTGCGATAATTATTTTTAATTGATCACTTATATTATCCTGTTCTTCAATAATTACAAACAATTATCACAGCGATTAAAGGACAGTTCTTCGGAGGCCGATTGTTCTATATTTAGAACTAAGTCAATGAAATGAATGAAACTTTACATCTATGTTTTGAACTAAGATAAAAGGATATCAGTCTCAACTGTTATAGAAATACAGGACTAAACAAAAATTAAAATGTTTAAAACATTTTAATATTGCTTTTATAATAAATAGTTAGGCTACGTTTTGTAGATTTCAAAAATACAATGATTTACTTCCAAACACTTATCAGCTCGTTTATGAATAGCTCGGGTTGCTCTGTGAATGGATTCAGGTCTATTTCTTATAACTGCTGCAACATTTACTACCCAGTTGAGTAATGCATGTCTAGTGTCTACTTTAGTTGCATATACCAAAAATTTAACCCCCTGATAATCTAGTTGGTCAATTGTGCGGACCACCGGTTTGGAAAGTAATTGTTTAAGAAATTTCTCACTTGTAAGCTGTAGTGTTCAGTTCATAATATTGCAAGTACATGTTTTGTCGTACATTAAATAGAACATTTTCTAACAAGTTTTGCAAATAATTCTGTAAAAAATATAAACTTCTCCTGTGGGATGACCGTCGAATATGAATGGACCAATTAATTAATTTTTTAACATACCATAGCACACCTTAATGCTAAATTGATGTTGAAAATTATGTTCAGCCGTAGAGTGAGAGTTTTCATCGGACCATCGATGTTCATTATGAAGATTATTTATGCCATCACGAGTGAACTGCGCTTCATCGGTGAACAGAACACACTTGTATAATCTCCGATTTGAATTTATCCAGTTATAAAACTGCATCCTTAACGCAAAATCACCATCTTGCATATGTTGCACCGGTTGTAAATGAAATGGATATATACAATTCATGTGAAGAGTCCTGCAAGCAGACGATTGTGTTATTTGACAAATAGCTGCAATCCGCCCTGTGCTTACGCTTGGATAATTTTCAACGATGTCAAGGATTGCCTCTTCTTGTTCAGGATCAAGTTTCAATTGCCATTCGGATACAATTCTCGCACTTGAAAACATACCAGATTCTCCAGCAGTGATAAAAGCTTGTTCAAAAACTCTACTATCTGGCAGTCTCAGGATCGGAAAACGACGCTGATATTCGGAGACTGTGAGATTTAAACTGCCGTTACAAAAGCCATAAACAAATAATATATCAGCATATTCACGATGGGAGAATAACGAAGGCATAATGAAATCAATGAAATAACTTTAAAAAAATGTGCTAATGACAAACCAATAATTAACTGGTATAAACAATGGTTAGATGCAGTAAAAAAAAACAAAGACACAGTTTCTCACTCTTTATTACATTTGCCATCCATAAATATGTTTACCCCTGTATCCCTGCAACAGTTCAGAATAGGACCCATGCTTATAGAAACTTTTATATTCATTTTCGACCCTGAATATGTTGCTGAAATATTAATATTTCCTCATATATATATATATATATATATATATATATATATATATATATATATATATATATATATATATATATATATATATATATATATATATATATATATATATATATATATATATATATATATATATATATATATATATATATATATATATATATGTATATATATATATGTATATATATATATATATATATATATATATATATATATATATATATATATATATATATATATATATATATAGATATATATATATATATATATATATATATATATATATATATATATATATATATATATATATATATATAGATAGATAGATATATATATATATATATATATATATATATATATATATATATATATATATATATATATATATATATATATATATATATATATATATATATATTACTAGGTTATCGAGTAGAACCGCGTTTTAGATTTGTAAAATTTCGAAGTTTCGGCTTCCACATTGAATCCATTTTTAAGAGAATCTAGTTGATTTACTCCGAGACCTCAATCTGCTTACTCCGCAGAGTTCACAACTAGAAAAAAGTTCATATTCTTAATTCAGTGTCGAAAAATAAAACTTAATGAAGATGAAGAAGATGATCAAGTGGTCGATTCTGAACCACCAACTATTCAACAAGCACTTGACGCCGCTAAGTTAGTAGATTTTTTTAATTATCTAATCAAAACAATTCCGCCACATATCAAGATATGGATAAAATATATAAGATAATACAAAACCATAGCAAAAAACTACAGGCAAAGTTAACTGACTATATATATTAAGAATAATGTAATTACCTATTTTATCAAATACATACGTATTAAAAATTGTTGTGAATCTGGATGTTTTTCTTTCTCACTCCCTATAACGATAAGTCTCTATAACGATAAAAAATGCTCGATCCCTTGAGTTTTGTTATAAAAAGTTTACACTAAACCTAATTAGATGCCTTGAAACTGTTTATTTAATGTAAAAAAACATTTAATGGTATTAATGTATGAAAACAATTTGTCAATGCAATTTCGGCATAGACCAAAGATCTAACATAACCACAAAGAAAATAATCTGAAGGCGCTAAATCACATGGCCTTGGCGGCCAATTAGCAGATACGTTCTACAAAATATTTTTTTAACCGAATTGTTTTCTCATTAAATCGATTGTTGCGCTGGCTGTAGAACAGTCCTGTTGGAACCACATCTCATCTAGATCAATACAATTCAAAATAATTTTGGATCAATCAATTCAATCAATTCAAATAAATTTGGATCTTCATTAACACTGCCAGATACGAAAGTTTCTTCGAAATGCACAGTATGTTTTCTTGTTTTCGTTTTAATGTCGAGCACCGTAAAATGTGTTACGAATTTATCAATAATTCGGCGAAGACATAGCGCGTTTGGGCGACTATATGCACCATAAAAAACTCGTTACTGTCTCGGTAACTTCGCACAATGGTTGTCAAGTATGTCGGGAATGCAGAAATCCATAGAGTAATGAAAGTCCCACGAGGCTAAACGTTCATAAAATTTTTGACGTAGAAGTACTTTTATAAAGCCCAATATTCATTAAATCCTGTAATCACGTCCACATCGCTTAGGATATCTGTCAACTTCGTAGAATTCGTTTGCAAAACCAACATCAACAATACAATATAATTCCCCTCATAATTCCATTTTTTTTGCCCTTTTTTCCATTAGAAATACACATTCTTTTACTTAACGTATTTGAAGGGATGATACTTGACTAACCCACAATCGAATTCCCATAATTACATAACTTTATTTGATATGATACAAGGTATGTAATTAACGTAATGATACTGATTTTTATAATTTTTTTATTCAATTGAAATTGCAATTCTATATTGATTGCCTCTTTCAATGTAATTGACTTGGGAAGACGCACAGCACAGGAGACAGTTTGATTACCTTTCATAGCAATGCTAGAACTCAGATACTGGAATCGCATTCAGCTGATGGGTTACGGCTCTTTCAATATTCTCTAATGTCTCAAAATTGTGCCTTTTAAGGGGAATTTTCAATTTTGGCATTCAACATCAAATAAAAAGTCACAAAGACACAACTGTGAATAGGGAAGTTGCGGTGATATTTTTACATGCCAAAAACTCGTTAAATGAAATCGCTGTGTGGCAAAGCGCATTGCCTTGTTCCAGATTTTTTTGATTTTCTGTCTATCACAAATAATCATTACTCGAAGTTTTGAAGAAATTCTCGGTAAAAATCTTAAGTTGCTGTTTGACTCTCAGGCATAAATTCTTATAAACGATCCCCTATAAAAAATCGACATACTTTTGATATTTGATTTGCTTATTCTGGCTTTTTCACCGTTTATTTATTTATTTATTTAGCGTATGGCTTACATGAATTTAAGTTCAGCATCAGGTACAGTTGTACTGCTGGTTATTTACCACCACGTTATCAAAAATGTCCATGTGGATCAAGTCGAAAATTCCTAGTCAAATAAGTGTCGGTGATCATAATTTAATATATGACAATTACAGGAACCACACTAAGACTCAATTTATACGTTTTAAGAATCTTAAGTAAGTTAAGCTAAATTAAGAGACTTGCGTCGCACAAACGCTTAGATTTAAGTACTCATGTACTATTATACCAAGGTGTTTGCATGATGGAAGTCCTTACATTTAACCATTAGGTTAGTTTATAATTTGTTTTGTTTCTTGAAACGTGTAAATTCGGCATAAGATCGCGTGATGACATATCCAATATTCTAGGTTAGAATACGGTAATTAGTTAGGATATTTAATCAGCTGTTATTGCTATGAATATAATTTCCAACGCCAGTTTTATATTAGTGCTGATTAAAATACAGTTATTTAAATCGGACAGTGTATGACTGTAATAATCGGATTGAAAAGGAAAATATTTCATTTCACAGAAAAGAAATAAATTTAGTCTTGTAAGCTCTAACTGCAATTTGAAATATCTTTGTAACTGATTTCTATTTTGGATTTGTGTGACATGTATTAAACAAGTTAAACTTATTATATAGAGTTCCTATATACTCGCCAATTAACATTAAAATGTTTTATTTTGTTTTAATACATGTACATAGAGGTTATGGTTAAATACTTGACAAATACATTGAAAATTAATTAAATACATTATTACCTGCAAACTATTATGAATGATTTAATAGTTCTTAAAAGAACTAATTTTATTAAGAAGAAATAATCCAGAACTCAAAAAATAAATCTATAAACGTCAACATCAACCGTTGGGAAATTAAATCCTGTGTTCATAGTCAAATTAAATTGCCAATTATTCTGTTGCTATTTATCTTTAAGACATAGAGGGTATATTATGATATCCCTGGACGTACTTATTGACTAAGAAAACCCACTTTTATTTTATCTCCTTGTTTATAGAATTTAAACGATTTTATAAAGCATGGAGGATATATGTTGATGATATGGTAAGCTGACGACGCAAAGGTAAAAAACAAGCGGTATATATACAGTATATATACCGCTAAGTATATATACATTAAAATATAACACCTAGACAGATTAAATTGTAAAAGACATAAATATATAAACACTGTAAAAGACATAAATACGAAACGACTCGAAGATACATCACTATAAGAGCCGTTTCACACGAGCGGTTTTCAACCGCGCCAAAGTCGTGCTGCTACCGCGAGAGTTTCAGAAATACGTTAAAGTAAATACACTCTTTCACACGGAGCCGCGCGGCAAAATAATCGCGCGGTTCGCCCCGCTGGACCTAGCTAGAAATCGCGCGATTGGCTGCCGCGCGGTTGTTAGCCGACCATTGTTTTAAATCTGTTCCTTCACAGTCGCTTTTTACCAGTGTTTTTACGCAGTCGCGATGCAGAGTCAATTTGATACGGAGTTGTTCAATGGTGAAATCCAAAACAGGGAAGCTATTTGGAACACTAAAAGCAACGATTACGCGAATAAAACAAAAAAAAACAATGCCTGGAATGAAGTTTGTCAAGCACTTAATCCAGAATTTAATGAAATCTCGCCACATGATAAAATTGAATTTGGTAAGTAAAAAAAACAAATATTTTTTATTTTGTTACACATAATGTATTTTTACACACATTCATATAAATTGTGCATAAAAATCAAATTTTATTTAACCGCCAAGACACCGCTCCTGAAGGTGACATGAAGTAATTCGTATACATATCTCGAATACTGTTTGCTACCCTTCCGCCTTGTATGGGGTTATTTAGCATGTCAATAAAACCTTCTACTGTTAATGTGTCTTCAAAATTATAACCATCTCGAATTCGTACAAAGTTATGCAATACACAACATGCCTTTATAATGTTTTCCGCCAAATCAAGAGAAACGTTCAAGGGTCTATGAAGTATTCGCCATTTATTTGCGAGTATTCCGAAAACACATTCAATATATCGACGATCTCTTGTCAAACGATAGTTCAAAATTTTTTTATTGACGGGTAGGTTCTTTCCTACATATGGTCTCAGTAATTTTGTCGAAAGACCAAATCCTTCATCTCCAATTAAAACAAAGGGCATGGCAGGATCTTCACTGCCTGGCAACGGTTTATCTTCTGGTATATTTAAAGAATTATCCGTAAGTTTCTTGTAAAATACTGAATTTTTGAAAATTGTTGAATCGCAGCATTTTCCATATGAAGCAATGTCTACATACGTTAATAAGTAATTAGAATCACAAACTGCTAATAGCAGTAGGGAAAAGTAATTTTTGTAATTATAAAAAAGAGAACCGCTTTCTGTAGGTTTAATAATCTGTATGTGTTTTCCGTCTATAGCTCCCACACAATTGGGAAAATTTGCATGTTTCTCAAAACCCGCAGCTACTGTCAACCAATCTTCTTTTGACTTCCTAGGAATGCACTGCTGTCTCATATTCCTCCAAATCGCACAACAAACTTCTTTTAGAATTTTTGATACAGTCGATATTCCTAATCTATAGGAATAATGCAAATCTGTAAACGTACAGCCACTTCTCAGGTATCTGTAACAAAACAAAATCATATTAATTCAATAACTGGAGATTTTAAATTGCATCGATTCCGGAAAGGACAATTTTTTATGTACTGTTGAAACTAAATAAGTATAAATCTAAAAAGGCGAATTGTCACCTATTGATTCTATGGCGCTTGTGCTAGCATTATTGGACTATATTATTTATTGTTTGGTTGCAGAAAGGCAGATTCAGAAGAAGTGGAAGAATTTAAAAGATTCTTACGTAAAGGAACGTAAATTACAAGGCAAGGAAAAGAAATCGGGTTCTGGAAAATGCAGCAGAAAGAAATATATTTATTTCGATAGCTTAACGTTTCTTCAACCAACAATGAATAACAAAGAAACGGTATGTAATCTAGAACTGGAAGAGCAGTCGCAAGAAGCACGATATGAAGATGACATAGAAGAACAATCCGCTGATAATTCTTCTGTGGCAGATAGTCAACGGCCTATTAAACATGGCGAAAGTTCAGGCAGTGCTATAAAACGTAAGAAAGACGACATCAACAGTGCCGAACTTCACCTGTTACAAGTTATGGCAAAAAGGATGGCACACAATGCTAACAAAAAAGAAGAAGAAGCAGATGATGATAAATTATTTCTTATGTCATTAGCCGGTGAATTAAAAAAAGTTCCCAATGAATATAAATTGGATGTAAAGACAGACATTCTCCACGCCATCAAGAAGTGGCAAAGATATATTCCATCTGGCAATCCCGGATCATCTCCATTACTGTATTCAACACAAGTGTTACTACATTCACCATCATATACTGATATATCTCACTCATCATATGGTTCAAATAATTAATGAATATTCGTTGTTTCTGTGTAGACTAATGCATTTTTTGCAGTAAAAAATTTTGGCTGTGTAACTATTTTATTCGTGAATATAGAACAGACAAAAATATTTATGTGTCATAATATATAAATCTTGCCTTGTTGAAGTTTTCACGTATGTTGTATGGTCTTAAGCACACATACTTTTGAATGACATCGTACGATCTTTGGCTCATTTTGACAAGCGTTAGGTAATTATATATTGAAGAAACAAGGGTGAAAGTGGATACAATAAAAAAAATAGACTAAAAAAAGAACAAAAACTTACCTTAGTGTAACTACAAGTTTTTCCTCTGGCGGGATACACAATCGCATGTTGGTTGTGTCTCCTGTGATATCTCTTTTTAAAATGTGCAATAGTTCATTATAAGAACGCAACGACATTCGACAATAGTTGAAAAATTTTGCTTCGTGTGCAGTTAGTTCTTCAAAAAGAGTGTAGAATTGTCCTTTCAAAAGTCTACAACTTAATATTGGATGTACCCAATAACGTCTCTGGCGAATATTTCTTTGCTTTCTACGAATTCGCCGCAGCAACACTATTGCGAACGCTGTTTCTTCATCAATGTCCATTTTTACACTAGGCAAAGCTCCGCCACTGGCACAGTGCATTTTACGAGCACAGCCTCGCCCGCGCTCGTCCGTGTGAAATGCCTGGCGATTCAACCGTCCCACAACCGCGCGATTTTCGCGCGATCTGAAATCGCTCGTGTGAAAAGGCTCTAAGTACATTAAATTTTAAAATCGAGGCCACTGATCCAGTACAACAGGGAATATGTGGCTTCAAAGAATTCGTTCGTTTCTCCACTATATAGTGTAAGAGGATAATCAGCCACGATGTGATGAATGGTTTAGCGAAATTCTCAACAGTCGCAAGACGGCGATCCAATCAGTCCACATTTATAGAAAGCGTCACGGCCTATGCCATGGGACGTCGTAATTTTGTTAGTATCTTCCACTCGTAGCGGTGCAGCTCCATTCCTGGTAAAAGTGCGGTAGGGTCGATAACATGAGCCGCCTGACCTGGTCCCGAAATGTTCCAGAATTTGCTATATTTAGCATTAAGGTTGAAATTTTTTCCTAGAAGTTGTTCTGCAAACAGCAGTAGGGGGGTCAATCTTGATAGTATTTTATTGATATATATTGATTTTTCGAAAGGTTTTTCGAACCCATTTTCGGGCAGGTTTTTTTCGTAATCATTTTATTGGTCTATCTATATCTGATGAGCGGTTGTGTGAGTAAAATTCAACACTTCCTCGATCATTCTGACCATCAACCGACGATCAGAACGCATAGGATCACGGATTATGTGGACATTTTCATCAATTATAGTATTCGAAGTTTTTCCGCAGCGAGGTTCATTTTAATCGAGTGTAAGTCTTCTAAGAATGCCTTAAACCAAATGAAAACGTTGACAAAATATTGTTTCCACAGACTTATTGAAGTTTTCCAAAAGTTTCCGTAGGGCTGTGCCTAAGTCTAAACACGTTAGAAATATCCCGTTCCCGAAAGGAACTGCTACGGATCACTTAAAACATTTGTATTGTCAATATCAATTAATTCAGATGAAATTTCATTCATATGACTTCTCTCAGTCACATTACTTGAGGTAGATGCAACTATTTTTAAAGATGATAATCGATTGCGACAGTTTGTACACAGATAATCGGAGCGACTCAAACCCCATGATTGCTATAATTGTTCACTAGCTAGTCTTAAACTTTTCTTCATTCGATCGCTTTCTAACTTCATAGGATTGCAACATTCATTATACCGATATTTCATAATGATTATTTAAGATGATTTACCGAAATAAAATTAACAGCTCAGTAACTAACGTTTAAAACTAAATAATATAGCAATTGGGTTAGCAATTAAAATACAGGTTAGTAATTAAGATGAAAATAAACAAATGGAGTATCTGTATCATTGAAAATATTAACCTCTAGGTTTTTGTTAACAAAGAAACCAACAACAGCGCCACCATGCAGGCCAAAAAGGCGTTATAAACAAAAAAAATGTTATTGTTGCTCTGTAAAGAACTAAAACATTAATTCTTCATTTATAAAAATCAATTAATATTATAACTGTAGAAAAATAGATTCAAAATGACAAAAAAAATTACACAATGAAGAAAAATAATTTTAAGAATAGTAAACAGCGAAAAAAGATTTTTCAAATTTTCAAAAATCGAAAAAAATAGTAATTGACATAATTCCACGATCTACTTGGGCTTAAAATTTGTAGAATGGATAGAAGTTTATCACCAAAAATTTTCAAGAAAATCGAAGACTTCATACAGTTTAAAAAATGAGATTTAAATTTTAAAACTTAAATAACGCTTATTAGAACTTAGAGACAGATTATTACTAAAGTTTTTTTTGTATTTATTTGTTGAAAGTTCATAAAAAAACAAAAATATTTTTAAGAAAGTTTGAATTTGCACAATTTTTGAAGAAATTATGAGTAAAAAACCGGAAAAAGCGCAATTTTTTTGAAAATTCGATATCTTTTGAACGGGTAATCAAAAAAATCTCAAAATTCACCAGGAAACCAGGAAGGGTTTTTCGATGGGTACTAAAAAATGTCAAAGTTACAGAGCAACAATAACATTTTTTTTGTTTATAACGCCTTTTTGGCCTGCATGGTGGCGCTGTTGTTGGTTTCTTTGTTAACAAAAACCTAGAGGTTAATATTTTCAATGATACAGATACTCCATTTGTTTATTTTCATCTTAATTACTAACCTGTATTTTAATTGCTAACCCAATTGCTATATTATTTAGTTTTAAACGTTAGTTACTGAGCTGTGTATTTTATTTCGGTAAATCATCTTAAATAATCATTATGAAATATCGGTATAATGAATGTTGCAATCCTATGAAGTTAGAAAGCGATCGAATGAAGAAAAGTTTAAGACTAGCTAAGGAACAATTATAGCAATCATGGGGTTTGAGTCGCTCCGATTATCTGTGTACAAACTGTCGCAATCGATTATCATCTTTAAAAATAGTTGCATCTACCTCAACTAATGTGACTGAAAGAAGTCATATGAATGAAATTTCATCTGAATTAATTGATATTGACAGTACAAATGTTTTAAGTGATCCGTAGCAGTTCCTTTCGGGAACGGGATATTTCTAGCGTGTTTAGACTTAGGCACAGCCCTACGGAAACTTTTGGAAAACTTCAATAAGTCTGTGGAAACAATATTTTGTCAACGTTTTCATTTGGTTTAAGGCATTCTTAGAAGACTTACACTCGATTAAAATGAACCTCGCTGCGGAAAAACTTCGAATACTATAATTGATGAAAATGTCCACATAATCCGTGATCCTATGCGTTCTGATCGTCGGTTGATGGTCAGAATGATCGAGGAAGTGTTGAATTTTACTCACACAACCGCTCATCAGATATAGATAGACCAATAAAATGATTACGAAAAAAACCTGCCCGAAAATGGGTTCGAAAAACCTTTCGAAAAATCAATATATATCAATAAAATACTATCAAGATTGACCCCCCTACTGCTGTTTGCAGAACAGCTTCTAGGAAAAATTTTTAACCTTAATGCTAAATATAGCAAATTCTGGAACATTTCGGGACCAGGTCAGGCGGCTCATGTTATCGACCCTACCGCACTTTTACCAGGAATGGAGCTGCACCGCTACGAGTGGAAGATACTAACAAAATTACGATGTCCCATGGCATAGGCCGTGACGCTTTCTATAAATGTGGACTGATTGGATCGCCGTCTTGCGACTGTTGAGAATTTCGCTAAACCATTCATCACATCGTGGCTGATTGTCCTCTTACACTATATGGTGGAGAAACGAACGAATTCTTTGAAGCCACATATTCCCTGTTGTACTGGATCAGTGGCCTCGATTTTAAAATTTAATGTACTTAGAGCCTTTTCACACGAGCGATTTCAGATCGCGCGGAAATCGCGCGGTTGTGGGACGGTTGAATCGCCAGGCATTTCACACGGACGAGCGCGGGCGAGGCTGTGCTCGTAAAATGCACTGTGCCAGTGGCGGAGCTTTGCCTAGTGTAAAAATGGACATTGATGAAGAAACAGCGTTCGCAATAGTGTTGCTGCGGCGAATTCGTAGAAAGCAAAGAAATATTCGCCAGAGACGTTATTGGGTACATCCAATATTAAGTTGTAGACTTTTGAAAGGACAATTCTACACTCTTTTTGAAGAACTAACTGCACACGAAGCAAAATTTTTCAACTATTGTCGAATGTCGTTGCGTTCTTATAATGAACTATTGCACATTTTAAAAAGAGATATCACAGGAGACACAACCAACATGCGATTGTGTATCCCGCCAGAGGAAAAACTTGTAGTTACACTAAGGTAAGTTTTTGTTCTTTTTTTAGTCTATTTTTTTTTATTGTATCCACTTTCACCCTTGTTTCTTCAATATATAATTACCTAACGCTTGTCAAAATGAGCCAAAGATCGTACGATGTCATTCAAAAGTATGTGTGCTTAAGACCATACAACATACGTGAAAACTTCAACAAGGCAAGATTTATATATTATGACACATAAATATTTTTGTCTGTTCTATATTCACGAATAAAATAGTTACACAGCCAAAATTTTTTACTGCAAAAAATGCATTAGTCTACACAGAAACAACGAATATTCATTAATTATTTGAACCATATGATGAGTGAGATATATCAGTATATGATGGTGAATTTTGGAATTTGGTATGGAATGCCCCATATATATATATATATATATATATATATATATATATATATATATATATATATATATATATATATATATATATATATATATATATATGTATGTAGTGATTTTAACATTTTATTACACATTTTAAAGCAATTCTCGGAAATACTGTTATTTGATTTTTAACACTAAGATACCATCAAACCAAACCAAACTTTATGTATATATTTTAACAAATATTTACCAAGCATCTCGGCTTAAAAATATCACGTTACAAACGTTAGCACGTTACACATTTAAGATACTAAACAGGGAAAATATAATAGATCAGAAATTTAAATCGATCAACAACTTCATAGTACATAGAATGCCCGACTACCAGGACTGTTGATCGAACTTGAACGAATAACATACATTGGGATATTATTAGACTATATGAAACACGAAGAAATGGCGAAGAGCTAATCCAACTAAATTCAACTGGGCACGTACTCTACACTCGGGATACGATGAAAAGCTGACTGATGATAATGAAGAAACTGATCGAAAGCTGGAAGACAGTTTAGTAAAATTTGAAAGTACATCTGACTGACAAGTCCAATGCGTCGTTCAGCTGGATAAAAAGTTTAAGCTTCAAATCGTCCAAGCTTATGCACCAACTATAAGCTATAGGGATTAGGAAATTGGGGAATTTTATGATAATGTGGCATAGTTTTTATATAAACAGAAATATAGGTACAAAATCCTGATGGGTGATTTTAATGCCAGAATTGGGACAACAAGAACTGGTGAAAAGACAACTGGCCCATATGGAACTGGTGAACGAGACAATAGAGGTGACAGATTAGTTGATTTTACAGAAAGACAAGAGCTTTATATTATGATTTCGTTCTAGACGAAAAATATCAGCAGAAAATGGACATGAAAAAGTCCATCTGGGCTCACAAGTGAAATCGACTACATCATGACCAACGATAAAACAATATTTTATAATTGTAATGTCGATAATAATTTTAATGCTGGAAGTGTCCATCGAATGGTATGAGCAAAAGTTAGGATTAACTGTCGAAGAGAGCGCGAAACAATGATAAAGTTAAAGAAGGAAAGAAGGTTAGTCTCAAAATACCAAAACTTTTTTTTGCGCGGAATCCATTCTTTGAAAAAAGATGGGAAAAAGTAATAGCTAACGATGTCCAATACTTCTATTATTAAGGTCATTTATTTTGTTATAGAAATAAACGGTCAAATTCTGCGAAAAAATCGACATTATTAACCAAAACACCCATTATTATTTATTATTTTTATATGCTGACTAATATCTTTAGTATATCTCCGTTGTATAAATATTAACTTGAACACTGCCATTCTCAAAAATTGAATATTTTAACTACTAGGATGTATCAAAAGTATTGCGTATTGCAAAAAAGTTGCGTTTTATCATTTGTTTATAAATAATTGATTATCCTTGATTTCTCAGAGGTTTAATCCGATTTGAGCAGTTTGTTTTGACAAATAAAAATCCCTTCTTCAGTATTCAAGTAAGTCCACACAGAAATGTTCAGTCGGCGGTTTTTAATAAAAATGTAAAAATAAGTGAAATAAGTTGCGAAATTAAAACATTATTTTAAAAAAGGCTTCAAAGCGACTGACGCCGCTCATAGGCTTTGGGAAGTAGAGGAGGAAGGTAACACCGTTCAAATATGGTTCAAAAAGTTCCTGGAAAGAGACATGAATCCTGAGATAGGGTAAAATCAGATAGTCCACGGTCTCTCGATGCCGAGGTTTTAAGAGCAGCTGTGGCTGCATATTCTATAATAAGCACAAGGAAATTTTCAAGGAAATTAGGAGTATCCCATACTACCGTCAACTGGCATTTGCGAGCTATGGCAATAATGTCAAAGTTTAAACAGTGAATAACTCAGAACCTGTAAAACGTAAATACCTTTTTTACACTCTAGTAATTTAGTGAATACAAAAGCTGACAAATGTCATTTAAAAAATAATTATCATTGTATTCATATCATTCTGTATCAGAAATAAATATTAATTTCATTCTTCTTCTATTCCCAATTTTCTTAATGAATTACAGTCCAGACAGAGTTACAAGTTACACTGAAGCGTGTACGAATAATAAATGTAAAACAAATATTTATCATTGAAAATGGTTTTATTATTTTTCAAAATGTTCTCCGCTATGATCGATACTCTTTTGCACACGTTTGAACCAATTTTCCTAGCACTTTTTCCATTCCGATTGAGGTTTCTCAAAAACATGTATTTTGAAGGCATCAACCGCTTCTTCTGGCATCGAGAATTGCTGACCACGTAGTTAATTCTTCACTAACGAGAACAAAAAGAAATCATTGGGTGTCAAATCAGGACTGTACGGCGGACGACTCATTAATTTGATATTTTAACCGGTCAAATATTGAGTTGTTCAGTCCGATATGTAAGAGCTCGGGTTATCATGGGGAAAAATGATCTTGAACGCTGGTTATTTTTTTGTGATTTCTTCAAAGATTACTGGCAAACAAATGATTGTGTACTATTCAGAACTCACAATTCTACCACTCCCTAAAGACACTATAGCCACATGCCCATTTATTTCAAAAAAACCAGGCGACCATTTGCTTCGAAGTGCTTCTTAGGCGAACAACTATTATTGTTTACTTTCGAGCTCATACGCTTAGATCCAATATTTGTCACCTGTGTAGATCTTATACACGGTTTTTGACGCACCACAATTGTATTTTTTGAGTATTTCTTATATAATTTTATATATATTTATATAATTTTTGTGGTTTTAATTCTACAAAATTATCACTTTTGTTATATTAATAGTTTTTATCTGTGCATTACCTTTATATTTATCAACTTATACCACTGTACATTTTAAATATGTGAAACTAACTTTTTATCTACCTGCTTGTAAAAAACTCGCTAATTTAAGACCTTGAATCAAGTATATCGCAACACATCTTCAAGTAATAAGATTCATAATCCCACGTGGAAAATATTAAATCATCAATAACACCAATATTTGATCAATATTATAATTATGACCCTTTAGGTGCTTAATGATTCAACATTTCGATTGTTATTCTAAATCATCAGCATTAGTAAATTACATTCAATTAAAAAACAGAAATCTCATATAAAAAGTTACCGTTAAATTCCAAATTAACATAAATTTTTATAATTGATCATTTATATAATGATGTTAATATGACAATTTCAGGGCAGTTCTTAGAAAATAAGTAATTTTATTTATAGCACTAAGCCGGTTTAAAAAACTTTATACGGGTCGTGCAAAAAACTCTGACTAAGAAGTTTTGACATCTTCTGATAAATAGATAAAATTAAAGTTGGAACTAATATAAAATACTTTTTTGGAGGGTTTATCACCGACAGACATATAAAAAGAGATAGATTCGTGTTCGATGGTAAAAAACGTTTTTGTGTAATATCTGCGTAAATGTAATAGCTTACACTTAAGTGTATATATATATATATATATATATATATATATATATATATATATATATATATATAGATATATAGTGTATATATATATATATATATATATATATATATATATATATATATATATATATACATATATATATATATATATATATATATATATATATATATATATATATATATATATATATATATATATATAGCTTAATCAGTATGCACTTCTATTGAGAAATAATCAAAATTATATGAATAATTAATTAATTAAATATTTTATGTGATAAAAAATACATATCGTTTAATTAATCATAGTTTTTGTTGTTGTTTTAATGCTTTTAACATATCCATTTTATTCTGCAGAGGTAACGACATACATTTCTACGCGCTATGAAAAAAAAACAAATTTAACATTAATTTTCTTAATATATCCTTTTGAATCGATATACTTTTTCGTTCAGTTGAAACAATTTTTCAAATATGTATTCCATTCAGAAGTGAGGATCTCGAATACTCATTTACACAATCTTGAACGATCTAATCAGATTTTAAAAATCAGCGATCATATAATTTATTTTTAATATTTGGAAACAAAAAAAAAATCGTAAGTTAACAAATCTGGATTATTCAATCAGATCAATTTAGTGAAGCACTAAACTCGAAGAGATAGTAAACACCAAGTCACTTTTTAAACTTCTCGTCGTGTGTTTCGCTAACCATATTAGCATCATCAGGAGATGCTTCAGTCATCAATCATCAAACTCGCGCCGAGAAGTTTATAAACGTAATTTGGTATTTAGTAGTAAATCTCTTCAAGTTTCGAATTTGACAGTTTAAACGGATGCATGATATTTCCGGACAAACAACTTTCTCAACTGTTATGTTCTCTAAAACCACAGTATACACAAGACCAAATAAGAATGATGTGTCGAGATCCCGTGTGAACGACTAATTCTTGTTGATTTTCAGTCACTTTAGACCACACACAGTGGATTATTATTTTACTTCGCAGTCATACAAATATCCGTCAAGTTTCGTCACCTGCGCCGATGTCATATACCAAATTTGTAAACAAAATTTACTTATACAAATCAAAACATTATTTTATTGAGCTTCGATAAAATGATGTAATTAATCGACAACAAACCTTTTTTACAGCCTCGGAATTTAATGCCTAGGAAACCTTTATCAGGTGTGGCGGTTAATAACACAGGTCGATATAATTTTAGTAACATTGAGCGTTGCATTTCATTTAGGTATTTATTAAAACACCTTTTTCAGATGGGCCTAGCACGTCCCATTTTCAAGTACCTGCTTCTCATTTATATCATGGGATATTTGAAATTATTTATACCTGATTTTGGACTGTGCAATGCAGGAATTACCACAAGACCGTAGAGGGTGTATTTCCACGGTATTCTACGGACCTTTAATGGCCGTTTTATTGTTTTCTATAGTTTAGTTTATTTCTGTCTCGTTTACAGTACAGTCAAATGTTTAAATCGATTTTTTGTAAAATGGCAAGTTCTAGTCGTGGATTTTGTAAAAAATCAAGCGGATTAGTTTTGTTAAATATGCGGACGATTTATTTTAAAGCCACAGACTAAATCAATATCCGAGGAAATAAAAAAGCCTATCTTTGATATTTTAAGTGCCAAATTGAAGATCAAGATAAAAGTTGGCCTCCTCATGTTTGCTCTGTTAGTTATCATATAAATTTGGTGCAGTAGATGCAATGGATAAAAATGAATTGGCAGCTTGAAAGTGTTATGTAAGTGTACTGAAAGGATTTCAGGAAACAAGAAAGATGAAAACTATAAAAAAAACCTCATAGAGGAACTCTTGAAAGCCTATGAAATATTAGGTAGTTGCATGTCTTTAAAAATGCATTTTTTACAGTCCCATTTGGACTTTTTTCCGGAAAATTTGGGTGCAGTAAACGACGAATAAGGAGAGAGGTTTCACCAGGACATCAAGACAATGGAAGCAAAATACCAGAGACCCTAAAACACATCTATATTAGGCGACTATTGTTGGTTTTTAAAAAGAGATGATGCTACAAAATATAAGAGGGAAAAGAGAAAGTTTTTTTTCGCTGTATGACATCTCATGTAATATATTTTTTATGGTAACATGATAATGTTGCTGGTGGAGAGTTTGCATAGATTTAACACGTTTTACATGTTTATATTAAATAAATATTAGATTGTAAAAATATGTCGTCTCCTATTTTTTCCCCAGCACCGACCCCCTGTAAGAAAAAAAACTGAATGTGTTACAGTAATTAGCTTATCATTTTCGGATTTAGAACTACAAAATACTTCATATACACCTATTTTCATCAATGTTACCTCAAAAAAGTTTAAATTTGTTAACCCGTGTAATTCTTAATTTTTTAAAGAAATGACGCTGGAAACAAGGGTCAGTTCAGAGTCTAATCTCTGTCATGTCATTTTGATGCTAGGGCAGTACCTTTCAAAACGCCATTGATGTTTAAACGATTTCAATTAGCGTCATATTTTTTTCGTGTGGTAATTCGAGTTTCGAGCCAAAACAAAAATACGAGTGAAAGTCGTCATATAATTGTGGAAACTTACGATGACAATATCCCAACGCAAGACGCTTGTGAGCGTTGGTTTAGATGATTCATAAGTGGTGATTTCGATTTAAAAAACAAGGAACATTATTGGAAGAAGACGATATGCAAACCCAAAAACAAATAGCAGAGGGGTTAAATGTTGATCCCCGAACTATTTGTGATCATCTGTATGCCGTAGAAAAGATTGAGAAGCCAGGAAAATAGGAACCACATCATGTGAACGACAGATAGATGGAGAAGCAAAAAACTGTGTGTCAAGTTTTACTTTCGAGATATGAAAGAAAAACTTTTTTTATGCATCTGAATGCGAAAAATGGATATATTTGGAGAATCCAAAATGCAGAAAATTATGGATTGACCCTCGACAACCACATGCATTAATCGAAAAGAAACCAGAATCAGCTACAAGGCAACGAAAAGTGATTTTGCAGCACGACAACGCTACATCACTCAGAACGAAAGCGATCAATCATTTCTGAAAAAACAAGATATGTGCCCTTTACGGAGATAATTATGTTGGGGAAACCATGATGCAAAGTTGGTTTCGTCAGTTCAGGGATGGAGAATTTGTCCTTCCAGCACTGATGTCGAGAAAATAAAGACTTTAATGGCCGAAGATTCACGCCCCACGGTCTGTATATTAAATAGTGGCAAACCGACAGTTTTTGATCATCTAAAAAAAGGGTAAATCTGCCGATACGATGTGTGGGTCCTTTACGAAATTAGTGAGCGAAATCTGCTGGAACTAATCTCTTCATGCGATCTTTTGCTAAAAAAAACTAAAGGGGATGGTAACTGATGATGAAAAGTGAATCGTGTATAACGTGCAACGAAAACATCATAAGAGTTTTGTTACACTGATAAACAGTTTTTTTGTCACACGAATGTTGTAATAATATTTGATTGTACTCATTACAAAAACAATGCTAACTTTCATTGTAGATAGTCAGTTAGATAGCTCTCCTAGTCAACAAATTTAAACTTATTGAGATTTGTTAAAACTATAAATGTGCCACGAAAGTGTTTAAATCACCCTAATAGTTTTTATAATGTCTGTGGAGAAATTTAACTTTTACCTTTCAGCATTGAAATTTCAAACCCCGTATTCAAAGATTATTTGAGTTACTTTGGTTTTCCTATGCACCATCAAAATAAATCTTGGATCCCACATATCTTCTGTTTAACATGTGTGAAATTTCTGCTGGGTTGGGCTAAGAAATCAAGACACATGCCCTTTGCCGTGCCAACGATTTGGACGGAACCAACAGATCACGTAAGTGATTGTTATTTTTGTTTGACTGCTATAAAGGGTATCACAACTAAGTCGAAACACTCCATAAAGTACACAGACCTATCATCTGCAAAAAGACCAATCTCACATAGTATCGAATTGCCTGTGCCAACCCCTCCAAATCCATTAGAAACTCAACAAGCTGCTGCTAGTCAAAACGATAACTTAGAGACAGAGTGCTCTTATGAACCAAATACTTCAAAAGAACCACACTTATAGACACATAGTGACCTAAATTTTGAACGTGATTCACATTTATCTAAAAAACAGGCTAGGCTTGTGGAATCTAGATTAAACGGTTGGAATCTACTTTCTCCCAGTACAAAGTTAAATTAATTTAAATTAATAATTACACAGATTTAATTAATGAACTTTTGATCTCATACAAACATTGTGGTATAATATGTCCAGAATACATATTCTGGATCCACATTTGGATTTTTCTTTGAAAATCTGGGTGCTATGAGTGACGAACACGGCCAGAGATTCCACTAGGATATTTCTTTAATATGCGAGATGCGATATCAAGGGAAATTGAATCCTAGGATTAAAATCGATTACTACTAGGCATTGAAAAGGCACCTACCGGAATCTAAGTACTCGGAAAAATCATAAATATTATGTATTAGTGAATAATTGTATAAGTGTAAGTGAATTCTCATATATTTTTTATAAAAATATATATTTGAATGTCACAAAGCAACCAGACGTGTTAATTTTTTTTAATAATTTATTCTTGTTAGGTTTGGCCATAGTACTATCTAAATTAGACAGACGTTTTCGTGTCACAAAAAAAGTTTGAATTTTATAGACCAGTGTTATTAGCGTCAGCGGTTTAAAGTACACAACCAAACCATTAATACTAGCTGGAATTAGCAAATAGGAAAGGCATCTTTTTTCATCATGACAATGTACGACATAAGGTTTCAATCAGGACCTAGCAAAAATTATTGAGTTTCAATTGGGATATTTTGCCACATCCACCTTAGTCACCGAACATCGCACCCTCGGACTACTTTCAAGATATTTTAAATGGGAAATCTTTTAAAAAGAAAGAAGAGATGAAAAACAACCTGTTGGTATTTCTTGGCAATAAAGCTGCTAATTTTTTGCAAAAAAAACATTATGGACCTACCACTACATTGGCAAACAGTTGTAAATATTAATGGAAAATTACATAATAGACTAAATAAATATTTACATAAACTATTTGTGTTTCTCTGTCTCTTAAAAAATCCCTACGAAATTTCCGGACAACCCAATATTTGATCTGTTTATGCTATTTACCAGAAAAAATGTAAAATTTTACGATGGTAAAATCAACGAAAACTCTTAAGTCATCCGAATTGCCCGAAAGCCCCAGAAACTGTTAAATGTCCTACGTATAAAAATGTTATTTACCTTTTGCCTTTTATACATAGCTTCGGCATAAGTCCACCCTACTCTTATACACTATCGACTCATACCACCATGCGTTTTATACACATTTCAACGGATACTGTCAACTCCTGACGCTTCTTTAGGTACAACTTTTAACCTACCTGACGGCAAAAAACATCGCTAGTTCAAAAAGGTGCTTTGTACCGAGTGTATCGCTTAAGAAAACCACACATTTTCAGGTAATAAGACGGTGTTTTTACCCGCCGAAAAATTTCTAATGGTTTTGATTCTATTATTTCGACTCATTTGATAATTAGTGGTTCAATATTTTAGTTGTCCTGCTAAGGTTAAAAAGATCAGTAAGTAATATTCAATTTAAAACCATATAATTCTTAATTAACGCATATATTTATATTCATTTCTTAAATATGATTGTCTTAAATAATTATAAAAAAAACATTTCAGCTTAGAACTGTATAATAATATTTCATAAAATATTAAAATTACAAAATTAAGTATATTGTTAAGAGACTCGCACTAAAATGGAAATTAAATATTAGCTTTAAAAAATTGAGATTTTTGAGCTTTGATTCGTTCAGCATTCAGAATTTTTTCTATTGGGAATTTTAAAGAATTATCTTAACAATATTTATGACAAATTGCTTTACAATATTTATGACAAAAAATACTATTTATCATTTGATCTATCCTGTTGACAAAAAATAAAATAGTAAATACCATGTGTATTCATAAAGTCATGTTCATGTAATCGAAAGTTCAAAACAATTACAGTTTATTTTTATACTATGCGTTTTGTTTTTAACTTTTTCGCTGCCATACTTTATTTTACCGGTAAGTCCTTAATATTAAAAATATTTTCTTCACTCCATATAATAACCTTTATCAAATACATCTAGAGCTTCTAATGAGATAATTTGTAGTTTTTTGTTACATTCTTTATCCGAGTCTCCATTATTTCATCATCGTCATTATATTGTTCGTTTAAATCAACCTCATTCCATTTCAGAATATCTTCTTTTTAATATTTCGATTTAATTTTAATTAGATGAATGTTATTCAGGCATTGAATAAATTTTTCTGGTTATATACTGCTGTCAACAAATGTTTAACTACTTTTGAGCGATTCTTCTTCTATACTTGTATTTTTTATTCAAAATGCTGAATTGATTTTTTTAACGGTCAGAGTCATCATTACTTTGGGCAAAAATCAGAATCAATTCTTCTATAGGAACCTTCGGTATGAAGCAATAAAATCGAAGAGATTTACCACTAAACACCAAATTGCTTTTTTAAAACTTCTCGACGTCTTCAGGAAATGATTTTCTCTGTTCTCTGATCTGAAAATCAGAATATTTTTCCTAAATTTTTATGGCGTTAGTCTCAAACCTGTTCTACATTCGTAATAATGTTTTTACTGTTAGACCCTTCAGAAGCTTTAAGAGGTCTCCAGATTGGAACATTAAATATATAGGGTGTTACAATAAGAGCGCAAGATGTGAATTTTAAACAATACATGGTCTTCTGTAGCAAAGTATTTAAAAATGTATTGATTTATAATGTAAACATTTGGATATTATATATGGAACACATCCAGTAAATGGTTTTGCATAAATGTGACGGTATTTCGTTGATACAGCATTTAATTTCGGTCTTCAGTGCTTGGATGGTCGTGGACTTGTTAACGTACACCTGAGACTTCATAAAACCATACAAA
Source organism: Cosmopolites sordidus (assembly GCA_031761425.1). NCBI lineage: Eukaryota > Metazoa > Arthropoda > Insecta > Coleoptera > Curculionidae > Cosmopolites > Cosmopolites sordidus. The sequence continues at coordinate 153,084 of JARFXV010001269.1, forward strand.
AAAAAATCGATAGGTGTTAAATCGCAAGATCGTGGCGGCCAATTGTGGTCAATAAAACGGGAGATGACACTCCCTTCGCTGAGCATGGTCTGTTGGCAGAAGTTGTTGAGTCAATTGGACCTTGTAAGCATGAAGATGCAAATCTTTAGTGAGAATTTAGTGAAGAATGGCTGCTGAAATGTGCACTGGACTCTCGGTCACCCTCTCACGAACCTCTCACTACGAGCTCGTGTCGTATGTTTTACATCAATAACTAGGCCAGTTTTTCTGGAATTTTCAGATTATTTTTTTCACAGTTGATAAATTTGGCACATAATTTCTACCGATAATCGAACGCACTTTACGAATCGCAGCAATCAAACTTTCACCATATTAATAGTGATGTTTAACAATAAAGACGCTGTATCGTGTAGCGCTACATGTTTATTAATTCATATCTGTCTCTTATCAACCTGTCACAATTCTTGACCTATCAAATCATGATAACCAAAATGGTGCGCAATTCAAATCTTGCGCTCTTATTATAACACTATATATATTACGATACAAATCGTACGATTAAAACACGCAAAATTGTTGTAAGAATGAAAGTGTCCACCTCCTAGGTGTTTTTTCAAGCAAGAACGATGTAATGTCATCATATTTTGTTAAAAAATGAAGGAAACTGTGATATACACCTTCTGATACATGTTATAAAACCTTGGATAGAAAATGTAACCTCCGGAAGGTCATACATATTTCAGCAGAACAATACATCGGCACAAACTAAGACATGTTTTAGCACAAGAAGTTCTGACCTCTTAATATTCGAGAATCCATTGTACTATAATGTACGGAACTTTGTTGAATATGTCGCCAACAAGTTGAGACATCCAAAGTTGAGACATCCAGCAAAAGGACATATTTGCAGCTGCCTGATAGCGATATATTAGATAAGGAAGTGTTAGAGAGGGCGTTTGGAAGTTTCAAGAAGATCAAAGATTATATTGAGTAAATATATTCGTAATTTTTATTTTTCGATAAATTAAATTATGTTTTAAAAATATGTTCATTTTATCCAGATTTTTGTGACACACTCTGTACACCCATCTACAACCTAACATTTTATATTCCAAATATTCACCTAACCTACAACGAGCATTCTTGGTTTTTCTTGAGTGACAAATTCTTAATCATTCGGTTGATTTAATGACCTAATGAATATTAAATACTTCTTACAAAATAAATATAACCATTTTGTGTATTAATGATGATATAGTCTCATAAAAAAAATTGACAGCTTTATTGTTTTCATCTTGGTATTGAAAAAACCGAAAAGTTCTACTTCAAACTACCGTTAATTATAAACTCAAAGAGATTTACCACAAAACACAAAACAATCACTTTTTAGTGTGATAATTTTTCCAAGATAAAGTTGGTAAACACGATACAATTTTTAAAAAACTTTAACAAAAGGTAGACTAGGAAAAAAGCAGCAAGAAACCACTGAACAAATAAATCCCAACTTTCAAATTTAAATAAACAAAATTTAAAGCAACCATTTTTTTTTTGATTTGTTGAGAGACTTAGTATATTTTTATTGTTTAGGCCGGTAATTTTTTTGTTCCTCATTAATATGATTAATATAAATAAGCAATATCTAATTTTAAATGAAAACTTTCTATTTAGTAACGGTTTAATTCCAAATTAAAATAATTAATTTTTGATGTATCAGTTATATTACCATTTTCTTCAGAATATACTTGCGGTTCTAGTTTTAGCATTAAATAAGTTCAACGAAACATGAATTATTTTTATCAACCAATAATAAATTGTTGACAGGTGTTTTTTTTTTCGTCAGGATATTTCAGAAATTGAAAAGTTATCTCTATATAGTTATAATATAACATAAGAAGAAGTTGAAATAAAAAACACAAAAGAGAGATGGGTACAGGGAACATAAGAAAAGGAATAACTACAAGCTTAGCACAAAGATAATGGCATGCACAAAAAATAAAGGACGCAGCAGGACTTTGGAAACTTAAGCGAACTACAATACTAGTAAACGAAAGTAATATTGTTGAGCTGGATAAACAGAAAAATATACAGGTTGATTCCTAAGTTGAGACTTTTTTATAACAGTGTATAATACTCGATAAAATAAACATTCTTTTTTTAATACCATGTTTCAAAAAACGGAAAGATAAACTTGCCATATTAATTTCGAAAACAATTTTCATTCCGGTTCTGCGCCTTGTACTTAAAGAAAAGGTTCAAAGTGGTCATCGAACCGTTGCACATAAAGTTGGGTGCAACGTACCCAAGAGTTGGTGCATACGCGTGCTAAGCGATAAAGGTATTAGAGACCTAATAGTCTCACCATCTCCATGCGATCAATAAGTTCTTCCCTTGTATTAATTGGCTTTCTAAAAAGTATGCTTTTCATGTAAACCCATAAAAAGAAATCACAAGCGTTAGGATTTGATGAGATCTATTAAGATCTGAAGGCCACGCAACTGGCCCTCCACGCCCTACCTACTTATTTAGGAAAAGAACTTCCGCACTTCACGCCTAAAATGTGTTGGCGCTCCATCCTTTAAACACCACATGTTCATGATTTCATACTCCTCCTTTAATTTAGTGGAATGGGCAAAGGGAACCTCACCATGATTATTGCCATTATGTAGCAAAACACATTTCAAACTCCGCTTGAAACTATCTATAAAAAGTCTCCATTCATTTTTGATAAAAGACCAACGACATCATTTCAAAAAACAACATCATTTTTCTGAAAAAACGGAAGCAGTTCTTTTTCTTGAGTACGATAACATGAAATTTTAGTACCTGGATAAAGTAAATTCCTCTGAATGCCAACAGTTCTGATCATTCTTTTGAAAGGTCGACGTCTCTTATAAGGTCACTTAAAGCGTCTTGAATAAAAAGAAGAAGTTTTGACGACGTCGATTCACAATAATCACTTTCTTCGCTGGTACAAGCTTGCTTGTCTTCTATAAGGTCTGAGTTTTTATCGATCGGTATCATTCCGGAGGATGCTTTGTATAAGCTAAACGTGAAACATTTCTAACAACACCGTTTTATCAATGATGAATATTCGTTTACAACTTGTCAATATAATAAAGATTAGAAAAACCACGTGCCAAGGTCACAATGAGGAATATGAACAACTCAAAGGTAAAAGAGATACATTAGCATAAAATGTTAATAGCTCTTATATCATAATTAATATAACATACTATATAAAAAAAGACATCAAATAATTGAATCATCTTGGCAATACACAAGAAAAATTAATACTGCAAACTATTTTATCGACGAAACAATAAACAAGTTTAAATTTTTTCACTATGTATGAAGCAGTTCTGCCATGTCATTTAAATTAAATAGCAGAATCATCATAAAAAGTCTAACTTTATAAGAGCCAATCTATATATCGGGTTGTTCGGAAAGTACTCAGGGAATTTTTTAAGAGAAACGCTAGTTATTTAATATTTATTTTGTCTATTATTTAGTTACCATTATTATTTACCACTTTTTTTCAGCGTAGTGGTAGATCCATAATATATTTTTGTCAAAAATTAGCATCTGTATTGCCAAAAAATGTTAACAGGTTGTTTTTCACATCTTCTTCCAATTTTGGAGAAAGCGGAATAAATGATAGTCCAAGGGTGTAATGTTCGGTGAGTAAGGTGGATCTCACTCATGTCCTAATTGAAGCTCAAGAATGTTTGCCGGATCCTGACTGAAACGTGTGGCGTTGTATTGTCATGATGAAACAAGACGTAGTTCCTGTTTGCTAATTCTAGCAAGTTTTCTTCATTGCCATCAGTTTCCAACAGACTAACTTCGAGAAATTAAACTTGAGTATATAAGAAGATGCTTCGTATAAGCCGGACGCACAAAATTACTAACAACATCATTTTAAAAAGGATGAATACTCGTTTACAACTTATCCATATGTTAAAGGTTAGAAAACGTTTGTACCGAGATCACAAAATGAGGAATATGAACTACTCTAAATAAAACATATATCACACGTATCTATAACAAATATCAAATGATAGCATTCACCTTAATACAAAGTGTTAGTAATTCTAATAATATATCCCAATTAATATAAACTACTATAGAAACAAGACATATCAAATAAGTGAATCATCTTGACATTACACGAGAAAGATGAATACTGCTAGTTGTTTTATCGATGAAACAATAAACAAGTTTTAAATTTTTCATTATATACGAAACAGTTACATACGATTATTCATTTAAATTATGTAGCAGAACCATCACCAAAAGAATCTAACTTTACAACAGCGAATCTATATACGAGGTGTATAACGAGATATACACGAGATTTGAGCTCCTTAAAGTCACTTGGTGCTGTGTAGCAATTTTTTTCATAAACCGGATGTTTCAAGTGCGTTCTGAATATGAGTAACAATTTTGAGCAACGATGCCCTAATGGTTACCACTAATGACACGTTCCAGAAATTGAGGATTATTTTTAATCCACCCTAAAAAGTTAAGACATTTTCCTTTAAAAAAGTTAGAATTTTAACTTTAAACTTTAACGTTAAGTTTAACTTTCAAGTTAAGATTTTCCCTTCTGTTCTCACTTTGCTTTAAAGGTTTCTCGGCATCATTTTCGAGCAGATTTTCTTCATCGCCAATTCACTGATCAAAATTGAGATAAATGGTTATGCGAACCAAATTCATATCAACTCTTCCCCAATCATTCTGACCGTCAACTAACGATCAGAACACAAGATCTCGGATTCTGTAAACATTTTCATCACGTCTTGAAATTGAAGGCCTTCCTGTGCGAGGTTTATTTTCAATCGAGTATCGACCTTCTGAAAATTCCTTAAACCACCTAAAAATTAGGACCCTTGACAAACCACTTTTTCTGCAGATTTGTTGGAGTTATACAAAAGTTTCCATCGGACTGTCCACAAGTCTGAAACAAAACTTGATAGCTCACTGTTACTCGAAATTGTTATACTTCGTTTTCAGAACGCATTACGAAATTTCAGTTTACAGAAAGAATTGCTGCAGACCAACTAATCACCCTAGAGAATTCAAACTCGCACTACACTCGCACTGCGCACGCATTAGATGTTGTCCGATCCAACTGTCCGAAGAACTGTACAGTATTGCCAGATCGAACGCTAGGCCACTGCATAATAATTATTCGTCAACGTTCGCTAAAAATCAAACAAATTCCGTTCCGCAAGCACCTTACTTTCAAATATGTCGCCTTTTTTCTGCTTCCATTAAGGAAACTACTTCGTGGACGCCCTTTGAGTCCACAGAAACCATTGAACCTGCGAGTTTTTTTAACAAAAAGGAACGAAGAATAAGAAATTGAATCTTCTATTTTTACTTTCATATTTTTACATTAATTATTTAATTTCTTCTGGCCGCTTTGAAGGAAGTACCAGAAATCGAGTATACATACTGTTTGGAAGACTGAAAAAAACATTGGAATAAGTATATTGCAGAAGGCAGCGGACAAAATAATTTTGGATGAATAAATAAATAATAATTAAAAATATTATAAAATAATTAAAAAATTATCTCAATTTTTGATCATAGTAGTGTTTCTGATGTTTTAAATTATTTATAACCATCTCCACTTATTATGGTATTAGTTTTATGACAATTTTTATCAAGGTTGCAGTTCGAATGTCTCACGCATTTATTAACATAATCTACCTTGTATTTAATTGACAAAATCTGTAATTTAAATAACGTATTTCTAACAATTTCCGTACTACTTTTTAGAAAATTATACAATTTTTTTAATGTCCTTATTTGCAAACAAGTTATAGTTAGAAGAGGATATGCCTAGACTATATGTCGCCTACGAATAGCGTAAAGTATAACTTACAAACCATTTAACCTTACCTTGGCCGACTAAAAATTGGACCCAGGACTATTTTACCTCAATGTTACATCTATATATAATTGTTTTTGTAGCGTTCTACGCTATTTAAGAAATGAAATAAAATATTGTAAAAATATGAAAGCAAAAACAGAACATTCAATTTCTTATTCTTCGTTGTTAAAAAAAAATCACCAGCTATATAAAAATATTACATGGTTTTTGTCTATTACCTGCTGTATATTGTCGATCACCTTCTGTTTCGCCATCGCTTCCTGTTTCTCAGTACTCAAGTTGCTTGTATTGTCCATATTGTCGATCATGAGCATCCAGCTCAAAAATTCCCTTTAATTAGCTTTTCCATATTATAACGTTCTCTCCCTCATACACGAAAGTGGTTCCCAAAGTGGTTGTGTTGTCTTTGGCCAACAAATAAAAAATAATATATTATATAGTAGTCTGACATCTTCCGAGTCTTGCCCATAGATGAAAGAATCATAACACAAACACAAGAAATTCAGAATCAGCAACATATGATGACCCATGCCACTCTTCACTTAATCGAAAAAAAGCAAATTAAAAAAAATGGTATTCGGTCAAAGAATCATCAACTTAAATACTCCTCGCTAAATTGAAAAATCCACAGGGATCGTAGAAGAGATAAAAATGATCACATCAAAAAAACTTCGAAAAATCCTGCCACAGGCTAATTAAAATAACAGTAATAACCTATATAAGGCTGCGAAGAAAATATACACCACGTATCATGGATAATACAGAATGCACAATGCGAAAAAATAACAGATATCGATGGCATTTTAACAGAACAGAAACACTATTGCAGCTAATTTTTCAAGATGTATATAATCCGAGCATACCTAATTTGGAAACACGTGAACCTAATATTTGAAAGACAAATAAAAAGTACTGTACGCAGCCTAAAAAAGGATACGGCATCTGGTTCGGATGGAGCTACCGCAGATCGATCTCAGTATTTGTACCTCTACACAGAAAAGGTATAGAAAGAAATGCGAAAATTCAGATTTCCCCAGAGCAGGTTGGATTCGTTCTAGAGAGAAGTACCAAAGAAGTATATTATTCTGTATACCTCTGTTTAACCAATTATAATAGAAGGCATTTGACAGCATAAAATTGGAGAAATTATGGTAAATTCTGCAGGAAATGGGAGTCTCAGACCACTTGATGGTATACAATACGAATGGTACATCTAAGATTGCTAAATCTCACTCATCTCATTATAATTGTTCATAATTTTGAATTTTGAATAGATGATACTTTTCATAGATGAATTTATTTATGTATTTATTTATTTATTTGTTTATTTATTTATTTATCTATTTATTTATTTATTTATTTATTCGTATGGCATCATGCAGCATATAAACATGTAGTACAATAAGTGTATACAAAAAAAAGGTAAAAAAAATAAATACAAGAAAGCGATATTGAAGATCTCGATACTTTAAGGAAAACGCGCTGATCTGAGATGACGGAAAACATACATTTCAAACATTCAAGTAGAAAGGCTTAGTCCATGCTATGTAAATTGGGTAGATCATAGGGCAAGTCTGCTCAGAAGCCTGGTGTCTCAACAAATCACATTGCTAACCATATAGTAGAAATATCCAGATCATCGATAGTGATAAAATGCATACCTTCAGGATCAAGAAAGAATTAACAAATTTAAAATCTCAGTCTCCAAATAAATCGAATTTCTCCTCACCTTTCACTCTAGACGAATTGGAGATTGCTCTAAAATAGATAAAAAATGGTAAAGCACTTGGATTTAATAATATACGCCCAGAATTTTTAGTCCCCCTTGGGGAAAATGTCAAACACTGGTTGACTCGCCTATTCTTCGCCATTTTGAGGGCTGGTACACTTTCGAACGAACTGAAGAAAACAAAAATTGTGTCTATTCTGAAAGCTGGTAAATAACCAGATCACCCCAAAAATTTTAGGCCCATTTCCTTGCTCAACTGCTCATATAAACTCTTGGAGAGACTTATTTATAACAGAATTAGTGGCTCTATTCTGGAAAAAATTCTAGTTGACTAAGCGGGATTCAGACCTCATCGAAATTGCTGCGACCAGGTGCTAGCTTTGACAACTTTTATTGAGGCCTGTTTCCAAGAAAAACATCTCTGGCCTTTGTCGACGTAACGGCAGCATGCCATACCGTTTGGAGGGAGGGGATGATGTGTATACTCCTGAAGATGATTGTGTGCCGAATAACTGCAGCTCTTATTAATAACATGATAAGCAACAGATAGTTTCAGGTTTGCATGGGTGAAAAAAGTACAGCAAGGGCATTAAATAATTGCCTACCACAGGGCTCAGTCATGGCCTCTCTCCTCTTTAGTCTTTATATTTCTGACCTTCTAAATACTAGTTCAACGAAATTCTGCTACGCAAACGATATCGCACTTACTTATAGAAGAGCTTGGAAGAGTTCGAAAGAGCTTGATCAGATGGAGAGAACACTCACAGAGGACTTTGCGGCCCCTAACTCTTACATAAAAAATGAAGACTAAAGCCCGTGTCAGTAAGACTGAAATATATGTGTTTCATCTTAACAATTAGCAAGCTAAGACTGAACTCCAGATACAATTTAACGGTAACATCCTCCATTAAAACCAGTACCCCAAATATCTTGGAATCACGCTCGATCACACTCTACCGTTTAAAAAGAACATCTTGAAAATACATCTGCCAAGATAAAAATAAGAAACAAAATCATCCAAAAACTGTGTAGTACAACCGGGGGGGCTTCAATGGAGACTTTGCGTACATATTATCTCGCACTGGTTTTCTCAACTGCTGAACTGTGCTCCAGTGTGGCTGAACAGTTGTCATATCAACCTAATTGATGCGCAGCTTAACAATACCATGTACATAACCACAGGAACAATCAGACCAACTCCTACCTACTGCCTACCCACCACCAATTCATAGAACCGAAGCCCTGCTCAAAGAATACCGCATACAAGAGAACCTAGAACTACTCATTCATTACGATATATTAATTCTACGTCAAAAAAAACTTCGGTCAAGAAACCCGCCACTACTGTAGGCTGAACAGTTTGTTATATATAGAACACCAAAGTAAGAGATATTTGGAACCAAAATTGCAGAAACATTGAAAATCACCAAGAGCTGAAATGACTTGAGATATACAACTGTGATACTGCGGGCATCGAGCTTAACAGAAAACTGTGGGTCAAATTAAATAAAATCGGCACTGGATGTGGTCAATGTGCTCACTCACTCTATAAATGGGGTATAGCGACGTCTCCACGTTGTGACTGCGGTGCACTAAAACAATCCATCAGGCATATTAGTGCGGAGTGCCCCCTACGATCTTATCAGGGCAGCTGGAACGATTTCATGACGGCCGACGCTGCAGCGATGGAACAGATTGGAAACCTAGATATTAATGTTGTGTGTGCACTATATATATATATATATATATATATATATATATATATATATATATATATATATATATATATATATATATATATATATATATATATATGCAGTTGTTCGACACTCAATCATCTTCAGGAGTTTACACATCATCCCCTCCCTCCAAACGGTATTGTATGCTGCCGTTAGGTCGACAAAGGCCACAGATGTCTTAAATTTCTCTTGAAAACCGGCCTCTATAAACGTTATTAAAGCTAGCACCTGGTAGCAGTAACTTCGATAAGGTCTGAATCCCGCTTGGTCAACTGGAATTTTTTCCAGAATAGAGGCACTAATTCTGTTATAAATAAGTCTCTCCAAGAGTTTATATGAGCAATTGAGCAGGGAAATGGCCTAAAATTTTGGGGGTGATCTGGTGATTTACCGGCTTTCAGAATAGCTACAATTATTATTTTCTTCAGTTCATTGGGAAGTGTCCCCGCCCTCAAAGTGGCGGAGAATAGGCGAGTCAACCAATGTTTGACATTTTCCCCAATGTGGACTAAAAACTCTAGCTGTATATTAACAAACCCAGGTGCTTTTCCATTTTTTATCTGCTTTAGAGTAACCTCCAATTCGTCTAGAATGAAAGGTGAGAAGAAATTCGATTCATTTGTACACTGAGTTTTTAAATACGTTAATTCTTTATTGGTCCTGAAGGTATGCAGTTTATCGCTGGATGTTCTGGATATTTCTACTATATGGTTAGCAATGTGATTTTTTGAGACACCAGGTTTCTGAGCAGACTTGCCATATGATCCACCCAATTTATATGGCATGGACTAAGCCTTTCTACTTGAAAGTTTGAAATTTTTGTTTTTCGTCATCTCAGACTAGCGCACTTTCCTTAAAGTATCGAGACTGTGACGAAGCTAATCTGCAACTTAAAATCTGCAACTTCTCTAATTATTTACTTTTATTTCTTTTTTTTACTCTTTTTTTCTATACACTTATTGTACTTTATTATGTTTATTTTAGAGGTACAAATACTTATACTTAATATCGATCTCAGTCTCATCCCAGATCTCAGAACATTTTTTGGTAGATGCTATGAAACATGATGGTAAACATTGCTTTAATTACGTATGGGGTGGCTCTATCCAAACCAGAAGCCTTATCGTTTTTTAGACTGGGTACAGTATTTTTTATTTGTCTTTAGAATATTAGGTTCACGTGTTTTGTTTTTGTTCTATTAAAATGCCATCGATATCTCTTATTTTTTCGCATTGTGCATTCTATATTATCCATGATACGTGGTGTATATTTTCTTCGCAGCCTTATATAGGTTATTAGTGTTATTTTAATTAACGTGTGGCAGGATTTTCTGACAAGTTTTTTGATGTGATCATTTTATCTCTTCTGCAGTCCCTCTGGATTTTTTGATTTAGCGAAGACTATTTAAATAGATGTTTCTCTGACCGAATACCATTTTTTTAATTTGCTTTTTTTCGATTAAGTCAAGAGTGGCATGGGTCATCAAATGTTGCTGATTCTGAAGTCCTTGTGTTTGTGTTATGTTTATTTCATGTATGGCCAAGACTCGGAAGATGTCAGATTACTATACAATATATTATTTTTTATTTGTTGGTCAAACACTACTATGTTAGAAACAATAATTTGGGAACCACTTTCGTGTATGAGAGATAGAACGTTATAATATGGAAAAGCTAATTAAAGGGAATTTTTAAACTAGATGCTCATGATCGACAATATGGACAACACAAGCAACTTGAGTACCGAGAAACAGAAAGCGATGGCAAAACAGAAGGTGATAGACAACATACAGAAGATAATAGACAAACACCATGTAATATTTTTATATTGCGATTTTACAGCTGGTGGGTTTTCTTTAACAACGAAGAATAAGAAATTGAATATCCTGTTGTTACTTTCATATTTTTACATAATTTTATTTAATTTCTTAAATAGTGTAGAACGCTACAAAACTATTATATATATAGAGGTAATATTGGGGTAAGATAGTCCTGGGTTCAATTTTAGTCGGCCAAGGAAAGGTTAAATGGTTCGTAAGTTATACTATACACTATACGTATGCGACGTATAGTCCAGGCATATCCTCTTCCGACTATAACCTATTTACAAATAAGGACGTTAAAAAAATTGTATAATTTTTTAAAAACTAATACAGAAATTGTTAGAAATGCGTTATTTAAATTACAGATTTTGTCAATAAAGTACAAGGTAGAGTATAATAATAAATGCGTGAGACATTCGAACTGCTCCCTCAATAAAAATTGTCATGAAACTAATATAATAATAAGTGGAGATGGTCATAAATAATTTAAAACATCAGAAACACTACTATGCTCAAAAATTGAAATATTTTTTTAAATAAAACACAAATTATTTATTTATTCATCCAAAATTATTTTATCTCCTGCCCTCTTCAATATACTTATTTAATGGAAGCAGAAAAAAGGCGACATATTTGAAAATATGATGCTTGCGAAACGGAATTTGTTTGATTTTTAGCCAGCGTTCTAATCTAATGCGTGTGCAGTGCAAGTTTGACTTATCTAGGATGATTACGTGGTCTGTAGCAATTCTTTCTGTGACCTGATTTCCTTAATGCGTTTTGAAAATGAAGTACAACAATTTCGAGTAACGGTGCGCTATCATGTTTTGTTTTTCAGACTTGGGCAGTGCAGTGCACCCTACGATCTTATCAGGGCAGTTGGAACGATTTCATGAGGGCCGACGCTGCAGTGATGAAATTGATTGGAAACCTAGATATTAATGTTTAGTTCGTCTGCGTGTTGCGTGTGCACTGTATGTATATATATATATATATATATATATATATATATATATATATATATATATATATATATATATATATATATATATATATATATATGCAGTGTTAGATTTTATTGGTCTGCGTCCAATGAGACAACAGTAGTTGATGTCTCGTTTCCAGTCAAGCAACCAAAAAAAAAAAAGTTCATATATATATATATATATATATATATATATATATATATATATATATATATATATATATATATATATGTGTGTGTGTGTGTGTGTGTGTGTGTGTGTATTGTTGGTTGCTTGACTGGATACGAGATCTTAACTACTGTTGTCTCATTGGACGCAGTCTAAAAAAATCTAACACTGCATATATACACCATCCGACGGGAAGTCGGCGAAAACATTGGTTGTTGGTTGTGGATAGGATCTACCTTTTCTTGATGAGGGAGCATGTGTCGGTACCCTGAAGAGTCTAAACATCAAGAGACGAAACATATGCCTTCCAGTTGAAGGGATGGGTGGGGTTCGTCTCCAGTCAAGCAACCAACAAAAATGCTCATTAAGGCGGAGACGCAGGTTGTTGTGTGTTCCACATGAGTTTGTGGAACCCAACAGTTGGGTGTATGATAACACTCAACTACTGTTGTCTCATTAGACGCAGTCCAAGAAAATCAAACACTGCATATATACATATATGGAGCTTTTTGACTTCTTTGGACTGCGTCCAATGAGATAACAGTAGTCTGGAGTTATACTCCCCCGACCGTTGGGTCCACAATCTCATGTGGAACGCACAACAACCTGCGTCTCCGCCATAATGAGCATTGGTTAGTTGCTTGACCGGGAGGAAGCCCCACCCATCCCTTGCATTGGAGGGCACATGTTTCGTCTATTGGTGATTAAACTTATCAGGGTACCGACATATGCTCTCTCGCTAAGAATAGGGAATCTCTCTCCACAATCAAACAACCCATATTTTTCCTTCCAGAAGGGAAAGGAATAGATGGTAGTCCCGTGAGTAAGGTGAATGACGCAAAATATCCCAATTAACGTTCAACAGTTTTTGCAGGATCCTGCTTAAAACGTGTGGTAGTAAACTGTCATAATAAAACACGACGCTCATTATGTGATGATAATTTTGACCGTTTTTCTTTAATTACTACTTTCAGCCGATCTAATTGTGTACAATGGGTTCCCGCCAATCCCACCATATGCAAAACATAATTTCCTTCGGGCAAAAACAGTCTTTCGACGACGACACAACTTTTATTACCCCTTGTGGTACATAATCTACTTTTCATTACCAGTTACCATCTGCTTCAAATGGCGACTCCGGTTTTTTTTTCAACAGTACGAAGAGATACGGTCCTACAGATTTCGCTCACTAAATTCGTGAGGGACCCACACGTGATATCGGAAGACGTGCCCATTTTTTTAAGATGGTCACATGGTAGACTTGTTTGCTATTTCACAAACAATGCTGCATGTATTTTCGATGCCAGTTTCTCAAGTCAAAATTTCACCGCTGAATGTAATTTACTTTCCAATAGTAAACTATTTTTGCACTGTGGTCTCCCCAACAGAACCCCCTTTGTAAAAGAGCACAAATCTTGTTTTTTGATTCTATTAATATAGTGTTCACTTAGCTCTAAGTAAGAATATAGCTCAATTCATATAGCTCTAAAAGTAAGAGGTTCATATAGCTCTATCATTATGAAAAAACATTTAAAAAAGCAAGTGAGGAAACATTGAAAGCCTACATTTTTGAAATACCTATCAATATAATATTATTATCACTAAAATAATAAATACTATTAATAAAATATGAAAAAGAATATTTTTTTACGATAATTAAAATTCAACCCATAGAACACAGTTTTTAAAAATTAAACGTTTTTTTTTCTTTAAATTTTCGAAAAATGATTATTCGATATATTGATGAGCATCTAAACTTTTTTAACATCATTGAAAATTATTCAATTATTATACTATCGCTAAAATATTAGATTTAATTTTGCAAATAATATCTCAAAATATAGACTCAGCTTTACTTATTTTTACTTTATGTAATCGCATGGACGCTACAAATTTATCTTTTTGTGGAAATTACCCTTTTCTAAATAACATATTATTAGTTAATGTTACTAAAATGAATTATTTCTTTCAGTAACTGCTACAAAACATGTTGGACGAATCCAAAATACCCGCAGTATTCAGGAAGAAGTTACCGGCGAACTTAGAAAAAATTAAATACGGCCATTACCTTCCTTCTAGTTATGATTATCCAATAAACCTCTATTTAAGAGAGAATGATATCAGAATAGATGAGAATGGAAGTGACATTATTCCATTCTTTAGAGGAAAATCTATTCTTATTACTGGTGCTACTGGCTTTTTAGGTAAGTAACTTTTAAATAGATATAGACCTTAGGCCTTAAACCAATTTTTAGCAGCTACGTTTCTAACTAATCCGCAAACTCTACTTGCCACCGCTATTTTGTTTCCAGATATACTTTCCCTTTTTATACTCTCTTTCAACCTTACACGTAATCACGTCCATTCTGGTAGCTTCTTTTGTATCAACATGCGCTCATATAAGCCCTTTGTATTTATTGTAATTCTTCTTATTATTGCGAAATTGAAGAGAATAATAGATTGTGGATTACCCGTCTTAGTCCTTCCGAAATGTAGAACTCTTATGAGATTTGATTTTGAATGCTTATGTTGACTTTAGTATCCTTTGAAGCTACTCTTTTGAGTTAATGAATTTCTGTCGTATTATTTCAATTTTTATCCTTATGTATAACTCTTTTCTACTTAATGATTTGTATATATTGTATATATTGTATATATTGCATATTAATCTGTAATTTTTACATTCTGGCTTATTACCTTTCTTCTGTATTGAACAGAATATTCATATCATTTTCCAGTCGTCTGGTATTTCTTCTTGGTCCCACTCATGCTTAATTAGTCGGAAAAGTTCTTTTTTCTATTGCCTGTCCTTTGCATTTAATAATTTCAATTGCAATCTGATCTTCTCCCCGGGGCCTTTCTTCATTGACTTTATCACCTCTGTAATTTGCTGGAATATCGATGATGCTGTGTCATCTTCTATTTCCTCTTTAGACACATCTCTCAATTTATCGTAATCATTTCCGGCGTGGGTACTTTTACCAAAGTAGCTGGGTGAAACGTTCTAATATCCATATATTATTTCTTCTCACATTACTTTTCAACTTTTATTATTTCTTCTCACATTACTGCCAAACGCTGTATTTCACGTCGACCAGAATATTCAATGGATGTATCCATCCCAAAGACCACTTCTAGTGGTGCCTACAAAATTTGTCTATATGCGCCATTGGCGACAAATAAAAAGGCCGTTTACATCTCTTTCAATTGACACTTGATTAGACTCTCATTTGCTCTGACCCCATATTTCAATACACTATATCTCAAATGAGATTTTGGTGAAATCTAGTGACTTTTGACAGAACGAACGGATCGATACCCGGAATGATTTAGAAATATCTACCATCCGTATAAATACCATCCATCCGTATAAAAATATTAGATATAATATATATACTTGCAAAAAATTGCAATGTTGTTATTCCATAAGATAAATGACATAAAAATATAATATATGGCTTTTATGGCCTTATTCTTAAGGCTGAACCATTTGGATGGCAATGGCGCAAAAAAAAACATTTCTAAGTATTGTTCACTCCTATGAATGACGATATGTGTATTTAACGAGAATTTTATGACAGTTTACGAAATAAATGTTTAAATGTATGTAAATAATACCTTTGATCTTGTAAGAAAGTGACATTTGTGGTAAAATGGGTTGAAAAAATAAATTATATTGTTGAAATGCACATAAATAATGTAATTGAACCAGTTTTCAAATATATAAAATTGCATTATTTCGTATGATAAAATGTATGGAAAAATGTGTTTCCTTGAATTATATCACTTCCAAGTTAACATGTATCCTTCGCATTAGTTGACAGCATAAAAACTAAAATACACAACCTTTATCGCTTAAAAACAAGTTTAAATTGTCTTTGAAATCTTGAACTGATTTGAGATATTTATAATTCGAAAAATCTGTTTACATAATGATCTGATATCTGAAACATATGTTTTCAACTAAAAAGAACTAAGCCAACGTATGTTAATGTTGTTGGACCCAACATTTTCCAGTAAAGATATATCTTCATACTCTTAACACGTTTAACAAACATTAACTAGAAATACTTCAGAATTTTCATGAAAATGTAAGCTTGTCCGATATTGACATTTGTTAACTTCAGAACGAACGAATATATAATTACGACAGTTTACATGAAAATTAAAATACTTAGCAATAGCCTAAATAAAATACTTATTTTAGAAATTGATCTTAATATTTTTAACAAATGACATGGCATTTGACATTTGACATATTGCATATATCAATATGTCAAATGTCATATGTCATTTGTTAAAAATGTAAAAATCAATTTCTAAAATAAGCATTGTATTCAGGTTATTCAGGCTTTCATGTAAACTGCCAACATTTTTGACAAAAGGACTATTAGAGAAAAGGAAATAAATAAAACTGCTAGACAAACATCCAAACAAGGTTAAACGGGAAATAAAACATGCCAAATAGAAAAGGTAATAGAGAAAAACAAATAACTAAGAATATTTAAGAGAAAACCCACCAAGAAGAAAGAAATAATAAAATTGAAAGTTAAAAGAGGTAATATAATAGAAAACAAAGCTGAGCTGTTTTAGACAAATCTTTATCAGACTGATACATACAATGAAAAATTCGACACTGAAAACGAGATGAACAACAAAATAATTAACGTAAATTCAGATGAAATCCCAGACTTAACAAAGGAGGAATTAGAGAGAGAACTAGAATACATATAAAAAAGCAGAGCGTGCGTGAGAAGACTATTCTACCAGAGATATTCAAAGAAATTGATGTGAAATCTAATGACGAATTAGTGCACTTATTCAACCAATGCTAAATGCATTTCAAAATATTGAGAAAATGCAGTAGTAATTCTCATATACAAGAAATTAAATTCTATAATCAGTCTTCTATCTTAGACTTGTAAACTATTCATCAAAATTATAACAACATGTAAACAGTTTACACAACTAATTTCTCATGTGTCAGGACAAAGAGCAAACCGGATTTCATAACCATTTTAGCACTACCAAATATCTCTATACAGTAAAACACCTATTAGAAAAAAAATGAAAATTTGAAAATACAATGCTATGGAAAGTTGGGCAATAATAAGAGCAATGAGAATTGCCAGAAAACACTACTGCTACATAAGGTGTACTGTTAGATCAAAATGTAAGGTGACTTACTTTAACGTAACGTAACTTAAATTAAACGGATGTTATTTATTTCTTCATCCAAATTTTATTGTTTTCTTCAAAGTAATCCCCTTCCAATGCAATAAACTTATTCCAGTGATTTTACGGGTCTTCGAAACTCGGTATACTCTACTTTTGGCATTTCTTTTGAAACGGCCAACGAACTCTCTTGAATTCATTCTTTGGACTCAAAACCGCGTCCACGAAAAGATTTATTCAATCGAGGGAATATGATACTTACGCGAAGTGATATTTATTTGATTTTCAGCGAAAAATTGTCAAATAACTATTGTGTGCTATTGTACGTTATTGTGAAGCAAAAACCATAAATTGTTTTTCAACAAATTTAGACGTTTAGTCTGTAATACTTAATCAACAATTAGCCAGTACAAGATTCAAGTTTTTGATAATATTTTCTTCATTGGTTGACCTGAAAGGTCTTCCTGTTTGAGCTTTATCTTTAACTGCTTTTCTACCAGTTGTGAACCTTATTTTTTGACATAGCTTTATCGTCATAACACTCTCTTAATATTTATAATGAATCAGCACAATAAATTTCGTTTTTAGACAAAATTATTTGCAAATGCTTTGCTCTATAAATAATTCCATTTTAAAAAATCGCCGGGAAAAATGTTTAATAATTACAAAAGACGCTATAATTTCTAACTTAATAAGCGAAATTATATGAAACTTCTGTCAAATGTCGAGGACAGTGATACCAACTGAAAAAGAAACGGTTCTGTCGATGCGTAAAGCTCGCGAATGTTTAAATGTCATCTTACTTTTTGATAATAGTAGTTTAAATATCATAGATAAAATATACAATCAAAGCCAAAAGAAGTGTTCGACAAAGTTATTATCTCTCTTAAACTATTTACCATGGTCTCCGAGAATAGAAAAGGTATAAAAAACCAAGGCGAATATCTACAAAAGCTGAAATTTGTCTATGATACTGTAATATTTGCCAATAACTGGAAAGAGATTACCGAGATGTTTCAACAACTGCAAAAACGATTGGGAAAAATAGGATTAGTAATGAACAACACTAAGACAAAATACATGATAAATAGACCAATAGAAGAAGAAACAGTTCCAATTTACTAACTAAAAATTGAAAAAACACAGTTTTACAATTATCTAGGGCAAACAATATCCGTAGGTAAACGATCCTCGAAACTGAAAGAATAAAACTAGGCTGTGCGGCATATGGAAAATTAAAATACATTCTAAATATGAAAATCCCCATGTAACTGAAAACTAAAATAACTGACAAGCTGGGATGGCATATCGTCTTGAAAATTAGACCTTATTTAGAAACTCTGACCAAAAAGACGATCCACAAAAACTACACAAATTACTGGTCCAATTCTGTATGTGGGAAAATTGTAACGAAGTCTAAGCGAACTTCGTTGAGGTTAATTCGACGAATAAGAAACTGTTGTGCCACTCGAAAATTGAAGACCAATTTTGCCAAATGCCAGGGTGATGATCAAAAAGACTGAATGTTAGATATAAAATTACCAGGAATTAAATCCACTAGGAGGCTTTTGGACCGCTGTACTCAACAGCGCTTGAAGTATGCCCAATATTTATACTAACAACCCAATCCAAAATAAGTTCCTTTGAGACCCCCATACGAAAATTGGTGGAGGTATTTTCGCTATATTCGGGGGCTGCTGCGAAAGCGAAGCCTTCGCGGAAAGGCCTGAACTGGTCTTGCTTTACAACCAGGCATTCGCAGTATGTAAACCACCACAGCTGCTTCAAGTTGTTGGGGAATTTCGATCTGTTCTACTCTCCTTTGCGGAGTATTTGCATGTGTATTTTATGAAAACAAGATTGACCTTATAGTTTTTGGCCGGATGACCGAAAAGTTAGCAGTTGAAACCCTGTACAAATTTACCATTCGACGTCTAGGGTTAGAACTTCACCGAGTGATGAAGGAAATATCTGAGATTGTAGATGTCCCTATCCCCTCTAAGGACATCTACTTAAACGCCGGTATGTTCCAAGTTAGCATCACGAGGGAATTATTAAAACTCGAAAAAGTGTGATTAAAGTTTGAATGTTTTTGAGTTTTAATCTCCTGATGAAGTTAACTTGGTTAGCAAAATATGCGTCGAGTAATTTCAATACGATATGGCATCATAAGGAAAACCATTTTAAGGTTTTAAACTTATAACTGAGAACTGTTTTGTTTTGTTTTACTCACCTTATAATACACAGGATATGAAAATATAATACAGGATATGAAAAAATATATTACTCCGTAATTTATTTATTCGCAAAATCATGTCTGTTACATTTTAATACTACGCATAATATTTTGATACAAGGTAATGTATAGTATAAAATAAATTGTTTGGGAAATTTGAAGCTAGTTTACATAAATTAGCATAAAACTAAAATCGAGTACGAAAGTCGTAGTAGAGGAAATAGTCAAAAACAAGACCTGTTTTCTTTAAATCTGGTTTTTTATGTTAATTTTGTTGGAAGTTTGTTTTCAGTTTGATAGCTTTCAGAAAATATTTGCAATTAGATATCTCTATAACGTTTTAGACTAAAACCATTACGACACAAAAACACTCATATATAATCAATTAAATAAATAATATTTCGAACAATAACACAACAAAAACGTTTAACACCGCAATAACTATTTGCACACCGCCAACGACCAGTAGTAAATTTTATAAAAATCAATTTCAGTTAGCACCTAATTTAGCTTCCAAACGTCTAAGTATTGATTCCACTAATTTGTTGTGATAAATGTTCTTTCATATTGAGCGATTTTTTAATACTTAAATAAAAACAGAATTTTTTTTTGAATTTTAAAAGACTTTTTAGCCAATGTGGCCAATTAACATCACCGTTTCTTGCAATAACTCGTTAAGGAAATTTCTCTCGGTAAGTCAATTATTTCATTAGCAGAGTGAGGTGTGGCGCCAACCTCCAAATCAATATTATTCAATTCAACTCACAAAAATCCATCATTCACAGTTGCTGCTTCACCAGCAGTATTCTGAAATAAATACGACCAAATAATACCTCCTGACCATAATGCACACCAAAAGTGACTCGCTTAGGATGTAAAAGTTTCTCATGAATCAATCGTGAATTTTCCTTACCCCAAATGCGACAATTTTGCTTATTAACATGGCCACCAATTTCAAAATGTTATTAATTTGAAAAGGTGATTTGTTGAGAAAAATCATATGTTTGTTCTTTGATCCAATTGACAAGTGCACGACGTTTTAAATGATCTAGTGGCTTTAGTTCCCGTATTATTTGAACCTTATATACTTTCAGAGCTAAATCCTTCCATAAAATTTGCCTTTTCCATTTGGCTAATCCATTTGGATTAACTGAATCCAAATTTTTGTGAACGTCGACTAATGGAAATTTCTAGGTATTCAACAACACTTTCCCGTACCAAATCAATATGCTCTTGTGAACGAGCACTAGGACTATAATTGCTCTTCGTTTATCTTCCACTGAAACAGTTTCTTGAAATGTTTCAATAATTCGATTAATAGTGCTTTCAAATGGACAATTGTGTAAAGGGTAAATATCACATAATTTTCTAAAAATATTTTTCATTGAACGCTCATTTCCATAAAATAATTCAACAATTTTAACGCTTTGTATCCATTTGCTACTACATTTTTACAAATGTCATACATTACTCTTCTGAAATTAAACTAGACCTAGGCAAATGCACAACGCCATTTGTGTTTTATTCAAAAATTTTAAATAACGCCGAATTTGAACGACCTGTTATATGTAGATAAATTGTCCCGTGCATCAAAAATATTTCTTTTAGATTCTCGTGGCCCTTAATTGTGAGTTCATGAATGTTTCTATCTAGAATATGCCATACATTTTCTGGTATGGAATTAAGGTCCGATTAGTAGTGCCAGTCCTTCTTATGTTATGTTATATTAGCTGTATGTTTAAGATCGTATCCTGTTAGAAATACAAAATCCTTTCCACCCTTAATTTACAGCATTGTCTTGAAGGTTATTACCTGTTTATATATTACCCGTTCATAACGTAAAGATTTCCTTCTCCATTGCAAGACATGAACCCCACACCATAACATTACCACCTGTATTTAGTACGTTCTCGCTATTAAATCTAGTTTTCATTCTCTGCCACAATGTTAAAATATTGGTGGGCTTAAAAACTTCAAATTTGCTCTCGTCGAAAAAAATAATTTGCATTGTATTTTATGCGAACTCGTCTTTTTCGTCTATTAATTTTATCGAGGATGGTCATCTTTATAGGTCGCTTACCTTGAATATCTCTGTCATGCAGAACATTCCTTGTTGTCTGGGGTTCTTCCCCTAGCATATCTCAATGTCATTAGCAAGTAGTTGTGCGCTCGGAGTAGATTTATTTAAGGCCTTTTTTGCAATTTTCCGTCACTCTCTTACAGTGAGGACTCCAGGACGACCTGATGAGAGTTTGTTTTCAATTAGTTCCGTCTTTTATTTACAATACACCGCACTGTAAAAAATAATAAAGTAAGTTGTCTTCCAATTTTTCTAACTCTTTCCGGCACGATATAATGCCACTATTTTCATCCTCACTCCCACAGGAATCTTCTTTTGTTTCAGACTACACACACAGATTACTAAACTGAAATATAACTGTAAACTTAAAGGATTGACAGAACTCGTAAGTACAATAGGCCACATTAATCCTCACACTGCCTGTGTTTAGATTGATCAATGCTAAGTAAACAAATACTTTCTGTGCAATCCAAAGTATCATTGTTTGGCATATTGTTTGTATGATTGATATTGACTGAAACAAATCTGTTTTCATGTCATGTACCTTCCTGCTTTATTTCCACATAGAAAAAATGTTACTTTCGTCATGATTTGTGATAAATCCGTACAAATCGGGTGGTACAAATACTTTTTTGCCTACTGTATAAATAATTCCTTCTAAGATTTTAAGTATTAACTTTGAAGATATTATTTTTTCAAACATTTCATTTCTTATATACTAGTATGCAGTATTTTTACTAAAGTATTGTAGTCAGTGGCAGCTTTTGAGAGAGGGCGTTGGGACGCCGCCTCTCCAGCGTTTATCACAGTAAACAATTTTTCAGAGCACAAAACTATTTTTTATTTTCGCTCAGTTTCTTTGCTTTAACTCATTTTCCTGGTTCACCTCCTGTAATGGGTTTCAAAGCAAGAAAAGTAACAAGGATGAAGGGGAAAGCAAAAAAGCAGCAGTATTTTCTTCTACGCCCTCCCACTTTAAAAACTCACGAGCCGCCACTGATTGTAGTATATTTTTAATAATTGATGCTATATATGCCTCGGACACAATGGATGTTGGAAGATAAAGTGAGTTAGGAGTTGGATGTTCGGAGTTAAATACAAACAAAGGATTAGCCATAGAACAGAAAAGAGATGTATAAGGAAAATACTTAATCTGGAACTTATTACAAGAGAAGATAAAAGGGAAGAATATGAGAAAGTATTAACATGTACACGTAAAACAATAACTGAAAGAGAAGAAAGCCAATCCGAAGAATTAGAGTACAGATAGGAGAGGATGATAACTGCTATTACAAGGGCAACTGGGAACCCGGAAAACATACAGACAAAAAAAGTAGTACCATGCAGAGTGTCAAGTAATGTTAGAAGAAAGAAACAGCAAGACTTGAATGGCTGTAACAAGATTCGGTTATAAGCAAGTAACTACTAGATGGAAGGAACGTTTAGCGAGCTACTAAACTAAACATACACGCAGGATATGAATATAATGCAGTAGAAGAGGATACAGAGGAGGAAATAAAAGGTGACACATCAACACCAACATTCGAGGAAATGACCGAGGTCATAAAGATAAGAAGAATATCAAAGTTCCGGGAGAAAATTAGATTGTGATAGAAGTGACTCTTCAGAGAGAACGAACGGATGGACGTGGACAATTTAGGAATATTATCTACCATCCTTGAAAATACTAGATGTAACATCGAAACGACGTGTTTCGACCCTACGAAAATAAAACCAACCCTAACAGAAGAGCTTGATACACAACCAGTACAGAACTGGCAAGAATTGAAATAAAAAATTATTAAAACAGCCTTAAAGTTGGTCCATTTACAAAAACGTAGGAAACATCCGTAGTGGGATGAAGTTTGCGAGCAAGCAGTATTAAACCGAAGTAAAGAATTTAAAGATTTTAACAGTCAAAAAAACAGCAATAAATTATAACATCTTTTTGGAAGTAAGAAAAGAAACATCGAAGCTAATTAGACAAACTAAAAGAAAATATGAACAATCAACTTAAAGAAATAGAAAAAGATTTCCAAAAAAATAACACCCGAAACTTTTACAAAACATTTAAAACTAAATTAACAGGCTATCAACCCCAAAGTCCTTACTTCCAAAAGGAAAACGGACAATTGGCTCTAAATAACCAAAACAATTGCGAAGAACTTGCGATATATTTTGAACAACTACTAAACTGTCCTGAGCCCTTAAACAAATTACCAACACTAAACCCTAAACAAACAAACCCAGATTTATTACCACCGAATGAAGACGAAATAATTAGGCAAATCAAGCGACTTAAAAATAACAAAGCTTCCGGTGAAGATGGAATCACTGCTGCACTTTTGAAATCTCTGTCTCAATCAAGAAAATACAATGAGAAAACACTTCATTGATTCAACAGTACGTTAATGAAATTGGTTGCAAATGAGGACCGGGGTTTCACCCCACTGAACCTAAATAAGCAAAATCGTATTGATAGCAGAACAACACTCACGGATTGCGTTCGAGAATGGAAAGGATAAACATTACACGGAAGGTTTCCTAAGTCACTCGAAGATGACACCATTGACGAACAATTGTCTCTGAAGTGGCTGACCGATGGACTCTTGTACCCAGAAACAGAAGGTTTCGCGATATCTATTCAAGATAGGGTAACAAGAACAAAAAACTATGAAAAGTACATACTGCATTTGGACGTAGTCGATAAGTGCAAGAAATGCGGTACTTTGGGGGAAACAATTGAGCACCTTATTGGCGATTGCCCGGCCCTTGCTCCTAATGCTTATTTAGAACGGCATAATCAGTTGGCAAAAATTATACTTCAACAAATTGCAAAAAAATACTCGCTATTAGAAAGGGCACCTCCTCCATATTATAAGTACTCGCCTTCTCCTGCACTTGAATCATCCGATACCATTCTTTACTGGCCTGATAAATTGGCTGGTAGACCAATCACTACTGATCGAACGGTTAATTATAACAGGCCGGATATTGTTCTAATCAACCAAAAGGACAAAAGGGCTTTTATAATTGACATCGCAGTGCCGCTATCTCACAACATTAGAAAAACTGAGATAGAAAAATCCACAAACTATGAAAATCTGGCATACAACTTGAAGAACCTGTGGAAACTGAGTAAGGTAGATGTAGTGCTCTTCGTTATATCCGCCGAAGGTCTGATAAGTAAGAGATTTTCAAAGAACCTCGAACGCGTCGGTATCTCGAGATCGATTGCCATAGTGGAACAGCATGCCGTGGTCTTGCAGACGTGTCACATTGTTCGTTAAATATTATGCTAGGGTGAGAGGAGCTGAATTGCTTTTTCATCTTGGCATTGGAATATCGGCCAGCATGAGCTGAGATTCTACAGTAAGAATGAGCAGAATAATAATAATAATAAAATATTCATAAAACCAAAGAAATTTTATCGGGAATGAATCTAATATTGAGGGAGTTCCTTAAAACAAATTCTGTTATGTATGGCACGCAGCTGGCATTGTATTGTTCAGCTGTTACTATAATAGAATTTAACGGAAAACGTACATATTATCTTAGTACAGTAAGATAAGATCATCTTAATCAAACCCCTTAGTGGAAGAGAAAATTGGAAAAAAAACATAGAAGATTTACGTGGCAAGGCAGATATAATGAAAGAATACTTGAAAGGCCAGCCATCTAGAAAAGTGACCGGAAAAGCCAAAGCCATAGCCAAAAACGCAAGGATAGATATACGAATCAAGAAACAAGTAATTTCATATATAGACCAATGTAGACAAAAAGCAAAAGCCAAAGGAGCAAGGTTGCGTAGATATAATAAGAATAAGAAAAGAAAGGAGCAAAACGTCCACTTTTATAAAAATCAAAAACAATTTTTTCGAGATCTTGAAACACCTAAAACATCGACCCAACAACATGTTACAAATTTTGGAAAACAACTTGGAAAGTATGGGAGGGGTACAACACATCAGCAGCCTGGATCTCAGATATCGAAAACCTGCAAGAAGGCTTACGGGAAATGAATGTGGCTGAATTTACAACAGAAGAGGTCCGTAACGCCATAAGAAAACCCTAAAACTGGAAAGCACCAGGGCCAGATAGAATCCAGAATTTCTGGATCAAATATTTAGATGTCATACATGGTAATTTATCTCGTTGCTTCAGTAAAGCACTAACTAACTCCGAATCTTTTCCGCAATTTTTATCTGACGATAATACATATTTACTATATAAAAAAAAGATGCAGATATAAGAACAAGATGCCGCCAAATAACTATCGACCTATAACTTGTCTTACACCATTAGTAAACGAAAAAATATATCATCACTGTTTAGATAATAATATCCTAGAAGAAGAACGAATATGACGATGTGCTGCTCTACTGGGATAGACCGATAATAACTAACAGAGTTGTCGACTACAATAGACCAGACATAGTCACAATAAATAAAAAAGAGAAGCGGGGAACAATTATTGATATTGCCATACAACTGTCTCACAATATACATAAAACGGAGGTGGAAAAAGTTTCTAAATATGAAAATCTTTCTTGTGAATTGAATAACATCTGTCAACTTGAAAAAGTCAACATCGAACCTTTTGTAATTTCCGCAGAGGGATTGGTGAGCCACAGGTTCTCCAAAAGTTTAACAAACTGCGGACTAAATAGAAATGTCATAAAAGTGGGACAACGGGCTATATTGTTGCAAACCTGCCACATAGTTCGAACATTTTTGTCTTAATGTCAACGAAATACTGGGTTATAATGAAATTTATCCCCAGGCTCCGAGCCGAACTCCAACGTCGCAAGGAAGAGATTGGTTTATGGTTCCCAACTCTTTGAGCTGAGAGAGTGACACTAAGTCAAGTATTATCAAGATGATAATAATAATAATAATATATATATATATATATATATATATATATATATATATATATATATATATACAGGGTGTCCGCTAATTAATGGTACACAGCAAAACTGTAGATTGTTTAAATAAAAATATCCAAAAGTGAATAGTAACCAAGATACAGGGTGTAGAAGTTATAATTTTATTTTCAATTTTCGTCAATAAATTTCTTAAACAGTATTTATTAAGTATTTTTAAAGATAAGAAATTTAAATGTCTCGAAAATGTTTATGTAGATTGTAGAGGGCGCGAGCTACCATTTTCTAGATATCTACATTTAAATTGTAAAAAAATATATTTTACAGACGAAGCAAAGAGGTATATTCAATTTTAGAAATAAACATGCGTGAGATTTAGAAAATCCATACTTATTAGTATCCAAACGCCATTTCCAAGACGAATTTAAAATTAACGTTTGATGTGGTCTTATTGGTGATGATGTAATGATTATGGTGATTATGTAATAACCCAATGGTCCATTCGAATTACCACCTAATTTAAACGGTGAACTATATCTTAATTTTCTTCAAACTCAGTTACCCACATATTTAGATAATATTCCTCTAGAACTAAAACAAAAAAAAGGAAAATAACACAAATGTTATATTTCAAAAGCGCAATTTAAAACGATGCAATGAACAATTTAAACTCAGATATCTAGAAAACGGTCACTTGGAGCGACATTTACAAAGTATATTTTTTTACCTAAAAAAAGGTGGATAAAAATAATATTTTCATTAAAAAAAGCGACTACACTAAAGCCCAAAAAGTTGTGATCTTCCAAACTAAGAAAAGTGTCGCAGACAGCGCCCTGTACACTTTACATAAGAATTTTCGAGAAATTTAAATGTCTTATCTTAAAAAAAACCCCCACTACCAAATTACGTCCAAAAAAGATACTATTTAAGAAAGTTATTGACAAAAATTGAAAATAAAATTATAACTTTAACACCTTGTATCTTGGTTACAATTAACTTTTGAATTAAGGTAAATTGGGTTAAATCGCAATATTTTTAGTCAACAAATTTGCAGTTTTGATGTGTACCATTAATTAGCGGACACCCTGTATATAGCGTAATTACTGCTTTAATTAGTAAGTAGAAAGGCAGACAGACACTAAAAGTAGAAGATATTGCGTATATATATATATATATATATATATATATATATATATATATATATATATATATATATATATATATATATATATATGAGCATTTTGTAAGGTATTTAACTGGGGACGAGCCCCACTCATCCCTTTAAATGGAGGGCTTATGTTTCGCATTTTAATGTTCAGGCTTGTCGGGATATCGACATATGCTCTCGTCAAGAATAGGAAGACGCTATCCACAGTCAACAACCCATACCTTCGCCGACCAACCCGTACTTTCGACCGACAATGTTAGATATCTTTGGACAGAGACCAATGAGACAACAGTACTTGAGTGTCACATACACCCAACTGCTAGGTTCACCACATCATATCCATTATCCTGGACCAATCTAAATGTGCTCTTACATTTACAGGGAAATACCACATCCTCAATTCTCCGTACCTCGAGTGTAAAGCACATGACAAGTTTTTTGACATGGAGTCAATTAGATGTCGACATGCTACTATAGGTATTGGAAGCTAAGCTGTCAGATTTTCATGCCACAATATCTTCCTTCTTGCTTTCTAATTTTTTACCAGCAAGACTCTATAACTCTACCTAAAGGTTCTCGATAAGATTTAAATCCGGGGGTTCTGAAGTTTACCTAACACTTTAATATGTTTCCTCTCGCATCACTGTTTCACCACATGAGACATTATTGTCTTGTTGATGGATCACTGTACAGTCATATTTTCTTCAGCTTAATGTATCATAAGTGTCTCTCAGATTAGATGTCGGCATGCTCCTATAGGTATTGAAAACGAAGCTGTCAGAATTTCATACCACAATGTCTTCCTTCTTGCTTTCTAATTTTTTGCCAGCAAGACTCTATAACTCTACCTAAAGGTTCTCGATAAGATTTAAATCCGGGGGTTCTGAAGTTCACCTAACACTTTAATATGTTTCCTCTCGACCCACTGCTTCACCACATAAGACATTATAGTCTTGTTGATGGACCGCTGTACACTCATATTTTCTTCAGCTTAAGGTAGCATAAGTGTCTCTCAGATTAGATGTCGGCATGCTCCTATAGGTATTGGAAACGAAGCTTTCAGAATTTCATACCACAATGTCTTCCTTCTTGCTTTCTAATTTTTTGCCAGCAAGACTCTATAACTCTACCTAAAGGTTCTCGATAAGATTTAAATCCGGGGATTCTGAAGTTCACCTAACACTTTAATATGTTTCCTCTCGACCCACTGCTTCACCACATAAGATATTATTGTCTTGTTAATGGACCACTGTACACTCATATTTTCTTCAGCTTAAGGTAGCATAAGTGTCTCTCAGATTAGATGTCGGCATGCTCCTATAGGTATTGGAAACGAAACTTTCAGAATTTCATACCACAATGTCTTCCTTCTTGCTTTCTAATTTTTTGCCAGCAAGACTCTATAACTCTACCTTAAGGTTCTCGATCAAATTTAAATCCGGGGGTTCTGAAGTTCACCTAACACTTTAATATGTTTCCTCTCGCATCACTGTTTCACCACATGAGACATTATTGTCTTGTTGATGGATCACTGTACAGTCATATTTTCTTCAGCTTAATGTAGCCTAAGTGTCTCTCAGATTAGATGTCGGCATGCTCCTATATGTATTGAAAACGAAGCTTTCAGAATTTCATACCACAATTTCTTCCTTCTTGCTTTCTAATTTTTTACCAGCAAGACTCTATAACTCTACCTAAAGGTTCTCGATAAGATTTAAATCCGGGGGTTCTGAAGTTCACCTAACACTTTAATATGTTTCCTCTCGACCCACTGCTTCACCACATAAGATATTATTGTCTTGTTGATGGACCACTGTACACTCATATTTTCTTCAGCTTAAGGTAGCATAAGTGTCTCTCAGATTAGATGTCGGCATGCTCCTATAGGTATTGGAAACGAAGCTTTCAGAATTTCATACCACAATGTCTTCCTTCTTGCTTTCTAATTTTTTGCCAGCAAGACTCTATAACTCTACCTTAAGGTTCTCGATCAAATTTAAATCCGGGGGTTCTGAAGTTCACCTAACACTTTAATATGTTTCCTGTCGAGCCACTGCTTCACCACATGAAACATTATTGTCTTGTTGATGGACCACTGTACAGTCATATTTTCTTCAGTTTAATTTCAGAATCTGCTTCAGCAGATTCCTAAGCGAATTTCTCTTGCCATATTTTCTTTTATCCGAAATATTGGACCTACTCCATTATATGGAAAGCACCCCCATATCTTGATGTTACGATCACCATGCTTCATTGTATCCAAAGTGTTAGGTGGATTGAATTCTTCATTAATATGTCTCATATATAATTTGCCAATAGAACCAACTGAATTAATAATGGTTTCATCGCTAAAAAATGTTTTTCGAGTTAAGTTGGAAATCTTAACGACAGTTTCTTTCTTCAAATTTTAACCGCTGCTTTATATTCTGTTTATATATTAAGGGAACTTTCCTGGCTACTCTAGCTTATAGGTTCTTCTGGTGTAAACGTCGTCTTGTGGTTCTGGTGCGGATACTTCGATCAGGACTTTTTTTATAGTGATAGAGGTAACAAAAGAATTCTTCAAAGCCTCGCGTTATCAATTTTTTTATTAGTTTTTCTTGGGTAGTGTTTATTTTTCGGTTGTTTTTGGGTTACATATGATTCTTTTCAAACTTTAGCAATCACACATGGTGACTGTTTGATTATATTCGTAATAAATGCCCAAGATATGTTTTAACTTCTCAATAGCAAAATTAAACCCATTTCTTCGCCAGTACAGCATCTAGCGCGGCCCATGTTTATTTAATATGATGGAAAACGGATTTACTTTTGCTATATCAATAAAATAAATACATCTTTTATCAGAATTAGTACGAGATAACGTGTAAAAAATTAGCATACACATATTTTTTCATCACTGAAGTACGAACCATTATAAGAAAAAAAAATATTAGATTTAAGGACAAGTCCTACGATAATAAACTTCTTTTCTGAGATACTGCAAATGACATAAGAACTGTTTCACAAAGCAGCCTTTATTAAAATTAATATAGATTATTTTAGCTGTACAACAAAACTTTCTCTATTCGACTATTAGCTGCTTCAATCGCTTCAACATCAGAATGAATTATGAACTTTTGTAAACAAAAATGTCAATTAATTTGTTAAGTTATGATTTTCAAAACACCTCAGTAGATCTATCACAGACTTAAGTAATCCAGTATTGTAAGATATTTTAAACTCAAAACTAGGTCGTTCAGAAAATTAAGCTAATTTCTCTTGATTTTTACAGGAAAAATTCTACTAGAAAAATTGATCAGATGTTGTAAAGATATTGGAACCATTTACATTATAATAAGAACTAAAAAGGGAAAGAATATGCAAGATAGAATGCACGAATTTTTGAACAACTGGGTAAGAACATCTTCCATATTATTAATATTTAAACATGATGAATTGAATGGCATCTGGTGGAATGCATTTTAGTGAACTTATATTACTTAAAATAAGTATAAAATACGACTACATGTAAATATCAATGACAACGGTCATACCTACAAATACTATATTACCAGTTATTAACTAAGATCTGATACTTGTGTTTCAAAAAACCTACCAACAATATAAAGAGTTTTCCCTTAAGAGGATCAGAACTTTTAAACGTTATGCCGCAAGGCTGTATGAAATGTAAATGTCGCTCAAAGAATGCCGTGTTCAGTAAATTGTGTCACTTCACCATGGAAAGACACACGATTCACGAGCGCATGGAAGTTATTCGTATCGACAATGATGGAAATCGTGTTATATCAATGATGAATGTTATAGGAATACGCTAGTAAAATATATTTGGTCTGAACTGATAAATGTGGATATAAACAATGTTTTCTTTCAACAAGACAGTGCGACTTGTCACACATCTCGCCATACAATCGATTTATTGATGTATAAAACTTTATAATGTTAACGATATATAAGAGTTTCGTAGATGCATTATTTGGCGAAATAATAATGTCAACTGGCCGTAAAGATCATAGAATCTCACACCCTTGGATTATTTTTTGTGGGGTTATGTTAAATTACTGATTTACAGCAATAAATCCCAAACAGTAGTTTGACCTTAAACGATGCATTCGAGCCACCATTGAAAATATACCAAGCGATATGTGTGAAAGAGTAATCGAAAATTAGGTCTCCAGAATACAATCCACCAGACGAAGCCGAGGGCATTTGAAAAACATTAGTTTCAAAACCGTTTAACTTGGAATGGAAAACAAAAAAGTACCAAACGAATGTACTAATACATTGATTATACCCATTCACAAGAAAGGAAACAAAATAGAATGCACGAACGACAGAGGTATATGATTACTATGTATAAGAGTAAAAATGTACGAAGCTATACTAGAGATAAGATTGAGAGTGGAAATTGACAATACACTGCTAGACTAGCAAAGCGGATTCAGGAAAATCCATTCTGTACAAGACCATATTTTCACACTTCAACAGATAGTAGAAATAGAGAGAGAGAAGAACAGAACAATCTGCCTATTCTTCATACTTCGGCCTTCGACAAGGAGGAAGTCTGAGTCCACTACTGTTTATAACAACAATAGGCGAAATAATCAAAATATGTAAGCATAAATTTAAAAGATACTATGTGGGATAGGCCAATATGAAACCAGTTAATGTAGAAATGTGTATATCTGCTGACTATAAAGTTCTCATGGCAGAATCTGAGAAAAACTTCAATACCCAATTACTTCAAAATTCGATATAGGACTTTGGAACGAAGCACCTGAAAAATTTGGTCTACACATGATTGTAAATAAAACACACATCAAGATATTGACAAATAACCAAGAACATTGCAAGGAGATAACAATAACCTTAAACAACATGGAAATTAAACACATTGAAAAGTATAAACACTTAGGTTATTATTAATAATAGGAGAAACCAGAACGACGAACTGAGCTACAGACGACTAGCGATAGCAAAGAGATTGTTTTTACGAATATTTGGATAAATTAAAATCTAACTAAATTGGGTCATGAATGAATGGCAAAAGAGCAGAGTACAAGCCGCAGAAATGATATACCTTCATAAGGTACAAGGAACAAAAAGTCACCATAACCATAGAACAGACTGTATAAACACAGTCAGAGACAACCTGCAAATACCAGCACTCATATCAAAAATAGAAGATAAAAAAAACTGAAAAACTGCCATCTAAACAGAATGGACCAGAACAGCCAAACCAAGAAAGTTTGGGAGGCTAGAGCGATGGCAAAGAATAAAATGGGAAGGCCGCGTAAGACATGGAATAAGGACATCATAGAAATAATTCAAAGAAGATGTAATACATGACAGGAAGCAGTTAACCTAGCCAAAGACCGTAAATTATAGAGAAACTTTGTTAACACATGAAACTTAATTTCACCCGGACACATTCGGGTATTAAGAGAAAGGATTAAGTAAGTAGTTTCAAAAGTAATTCCATAAACAAAAATTACCGGATTATTACTTGTAATTATCATTGTTACATTTTAAATTTCTAACACTCCTAATTGACAGCCTTTTAGTTTCCTGTATAACAATATGTAATACATGTCACCTTTATTATCTCTGAATTACTACTCTAACATTGTTTGAGTTGTGTTGCTGTTTATTTTGTACGTTGTTGATATTCTTTGCTACTTGGTTAATAGAGTTTGTGGAATTGAATCACTTTTACTTAATATTCTTCTTCTTCCTCTGGTGATATAACCAGTCAGTTAACCTTGACCGCCTTCAACCTTCGCCTCCAAACGCATTAATCTGATGCAGCCCCTTTCCAGTTTTAGATGTGCAGTAGTTTTTTAGCATCTCTTCTTAAGTTATTCTGCCACCATATAATTGGGCTATCTCTTTCTGTTGTTCTTTTATTGTTCCTTCATGATTCTGAAAACCTCACCACCTGTCCCGCCCATCTGAGTCGCTGAACCTTCACATAGCCTACAGTATCCAGATCTATGAATAATTACCTAAGTTCAAAGTTATACCTGATTCTCCAATTTTTATTATTATACTCAACATTAAAAATTCTTCTGAGTACTCTTCCTTCAAATACTACGAGCATCTCTTCTGTTTTCTTTGTAAAAGTCCACGTCTCGCATCTAGTGATAAGTGTCTACTGACCGAATGAATGTTTTATACATCTTAACTTTCATGTTCCTTTGCATAAATTTAGATCTTAAAACAAACGCAGGGTGTGAGTAGATTTGTTGCCCTTCATAAGATTATTTCTGATATATCCCGTGATGTTGATTTCGTCCCTTTTGCTTCCCAGATATGTAGATTCTTTCACAAGTTGAATGTTGTCATCGCCGATTATTCAGTTATATTCTCTTCTTAGATTAGTTCGCTTTTCCGTTATCTTTGTGAGGTCGCTATTTTTTTCTAGGCCAACTATTTTGCCTTTTTCCTTTATTTAATCTTAGAGCCCCCTTAATAATATTTTCAAACATGTTAATTTGAGGATTATCCTAATGGGTAATAACTATTAGAATATACAATATTAAATTATTATGCAAAACTTAAGGAAATTCATTTAACATAACACATCTGCCTGAATGATTTACTTTTGAGATGTATCATAATAATCAATCTTTAGACAATTGACACAAAGTATCCTGAAATTAGTATGATAAACTCATCAAAATGATTACATTTTACATCACCCAAAAGATTACGATAGGCTGAAGATAAATCATTACAAATTAAAATTAGGTCATAGTTTTTCCTTAATTTTAGGTATTTTTGAAACTAGCTGATATCTATCCAGATTTCAAAAAGAAGGTTATGGGAATCAGTGGTGATTTTGAGGAACCTGGTATAGGATTAACAGATGAATCTAGAAAACTTATTGCAGACAAGGTGAATGATTTTATTGTAATGTTTAAGGTTAAGACTCTAACACCTGACTATAACTATCGTCCAACATCTTATTATCCATGCCCAGATCTTGCATGTACTCTTACACGTCATTGTCACTACCAAAATTGTTTAACAAACTTAAAACAAAATCGAATACAAGCTAGATATAGTGAATCACCTCCTGATGATACTAACACGCTTCGAGAAATTAAAACAAGTGATTTGGTATTTTGTGGTAAATCTATTTGATTTTAGTATTTCACACGAAAGATTCCAATATAAGAATTGTTTTATTAGCTAACAGTTGTATTTAGTTGTATTAGCATTGTTGTATTTTTTATCCGACGCTCAGATGATCTCTGCTTCCTGCGATTCTACACTCCATCAGTGCGCATTGGTCTCCTTCAACTTTTGTCTCCAACAGGATCG
Organism: Cosmopolites sordidus; assembly: GCA_031761425.1. Taxonomy (NCBI): domain Eukaryota; kingdom Metazoa; phylum Arthropoda; class Insecta; order Coleoptera; family Curculionidae; genus Cosmopolites; species Cosmopolites sordidus. The sequence goes on from JARFXV010001269.1 coordinate 188,301, forward strand.
ATCTGTAGTAGCCCCTTTCCGATTTTTGACGTGCTTCAGTTCTTCAACATCTCTTCTTACATTTTCCTGTCACGGTGTTGTTAATTTATCTCTCTTTCTGTTACCCTGTTCGTTCCTTCATGATTCTCCTGGAGATTCAGCTTTCTAACCTTCTCGCCACGTGTCCACCCATCTGAGTCACAAAGTCCGCAATATCCAGATCTTTGTATAATTACTTGAGTTTGAAGTTATACCTGATCCTCCAATTTCCATTATCATTCGCAGTATCAAAATATCTCCTGAAAAAACGACTACAAGCTTTTCTCAAAATAGCTTCAATCTTTCTGAATAACTTCAATTAAAATTATTAATTATTTCACTTCAATAAAAAAAAATAATTAAACGATATACTCACAAAATAATTTAATTTAATCCGAATATTTTAGGTAAATATAATATTTCATGTTGCTGCGACTGTTCGATTTGATGAAAAGATCAAGAAGGCTGTCATGGTAAACATAAAAGGGACACAGGAAATGATAAAGATTGCAAAATCTTGCAAAAGTCTAGATGTGTTTACTTACATTAGTTCAGCTTTTGCGAACTGCCATGTAAAATCAATCGATGAACGATTTTATGAGCCTCTAATAGATCCTTACGATCTTATGACAATCATTGATAAATGTTCAGAAGAAGTTTTGGACAGAATAACACCGCAGTAAGTAATATTCGTTTTCATTTCACAAATTCCAGTATTGAATGAACTATTAAATTTTACACTTTTAGTAGAGGGCATATTAGGGGGCTTATTATTAGGGCCTTTTGAATACACATGACATTTATTTATAAAAAAAAACAAATAATAAAAACTTAATCATCCAAGTAATCTCTCTCACTTTCTATGCGAAACGAAAAAAACTTAGTAATTTTGTCATTCAGGTTTTTCATCAAGTCATTGAGGTTTTTTTCGCCTTCTTCAAGAGAGGTGATGCGGCTATCAACCAGATAATATTGCAGGTATCAAAAGATATGACCCGGTCGCGTTGGCTGCGACGGTAACCACGGTAACTTCTCGCCGCTGTGCCGAAACCTCAGTTGGCGCGGTAGTTGGTTCGGTTCCAGCGCTCCAATGGTTGTTTTTCTTTCTTTCTTCTGTTCGTATTACTTCCTACCCCATATACACACACACATATACACTTACACACACACACACACACACACACACGCGCACACACGCGCAGACACGCACACACACGCACACACACGCACATACACGCACACACACGCGCGCGCACACATGCGCACACACGCGCACACACGCACACACATGCACACACACGCACACGCACCCGCACACACACGCACACACACGCCCACATACGCACACACACGCACACACACGCGCACACGCGCGCACACGCACACACACGCACACACACGCGCACACACACGCGCACACACACGCGCACACACACGCGCACACACACGCGCACACACACGCGCACACACACGCGCACACACACGCGCACACACACGCGCACACACACGCGCACACACACGCGCAAACACACGCGCAAACACACGCGCACGCACACGCGCACACACACGCGCACACACACGCGCACACACCCACAAGCTTCCTGATAGACTTATGGGTAAGCACATAACCAAGAGTTGATAGCCTGTGGGGGGTGCTGGCCTGAGTTGTCGGTGGCTGATGACCGTGGTTCGGAACCTACGTTTAGCTCTAGGTCCAGTCGCTAAATAGCCTTAGTTGCTGATGCGCCTCTAACCCTAAAACCTGTAAACCTTTGAAATATGTAGAAGATATGAAGGGGCCAAATGTAGAGAATACGTCGGGTGCAATCAAATCTCTCAGTATATCTCGGTAACCTTTCCAGATTCCCTTTGCTCTATGTGGCCGTTTGATATCCTAAAGCAAAATAGCTTTCCTTCTTCCCTTGTTAGTATAAAATATTTTTCCTCCAGAACGTCACCAATACGAATCAGCTGCTGCTGATAATGGTCAGGAGTAGCTGTTGGCCAGATTGGAGCAAGTCATAAGACACAACGATCAGGTGAATCTACCGTATATACAACATCTTTTTGGCGTGTATTATTGCTTTTGCGATACTAGCTGATGACTCATTGGGATTCACTCACGATTTTTACCTCTTTAGATTACCGTAGAAGATCCGCTTTACGTCATAAGACGCAGCCTTATGCAGGAAGTTATTTTTCTTGAATCTGGAGAGCAATAACACAACAACATCAAAGCTTCTACTCTTAATATCAGCTGTAAGTTCACAGAAGACTCACCTCTTGAATTTTTTCTAGCTTGCAAAAACTTTCAGAAATGGCTTACGGCGTTACTCATAGTTCCTCTTCACACTTTAGCAGTGTACAACAAGAATTTTCTTCTGGCAGTACTTCCTGTTCTTCATTCTCTGTTTTTTTTGGCTGTCCCGGGCATTTTGTATCGTTTAAGTTAAAATTACTGCCCACAAATTATTAAGTAAATGCCTTGCTTTGTTCAAAATGTATTAATTTTTATCTATTGTGGTTTTTGTTTATATTTGTGTTTTTTTCAATAACGGATACGATCAAAATGAGAGCAAGATGATAAATCTGTAAAATGATTTATCGCCACAAGAAATTCATACTGGTTTTATATTAAATGACTGCACCATCATACCAAGTAATTAAACAGAAAAATTGTTATTTAATCAAGCAAAATATAAATTATATATGTTTTATTTATTTAATATTTTACTATTTATTATTTTTATATTTTTATAAAAAATACAAATTTATATTTCAAAACATACTAGTTATATCTTATTGAATTTTTTTTTTTAATTTTCAGTTGAAATATTTTTGCTTTGATAGATTTTATAAATTTGTTACCTTTATATTTTTTATTTTTTTATTATAACCTAACAATTTTGGATTTTTCACTTGTAATGGTATCTGATATATTAATCTGATCAATTACATGACAACACTGAAGGATTGTCGTCGACCTAACGACAGCATACGATACCGTCTGGAGAGAGGGGATGATGTATTAACTCCTGAAAGTGATTGAATGCCGAACAACTACATCTCTTATTAATAACATGATGAGCAACAGATATTTTCAGATTTGCTTGGGTGAAAATAAAAGTACAACAAGGGTATTATATAATGGTCTGCCAAAGACTAGTTGAACGAAATTTTGCTAAGCATACGATATTACTCTTGCTTGTAGATCAAAAAAGCTTGTTCAAACGAAGAAAACACTCACAGAGAACTTAGTCAGCCTTAACTCTTACTTTAAAAATGAAGAATAAAGCCCAGTGTCAGGGAGATTGATGTGCGTTCCATCTTAACAACAAGCAAGTTAAGACTGAACTCTAGGCACAATTTGACGGCAACACTCTCCGCCATAACAAGTACCCGAAATATATTCACGCTCGACTGCACTGTATCGTATAAAGATACGTAAAGATAACTCCTACCAACTGGCTTCGCTTACTAAGTAATATCTACCCGATTCGTAGAAACAAGGCCTTGCTCAAAGAATACCGCATTAAACCAGAGAACCTGGAACTACTACCAATTCATTACGATATACTTATCCTACGACAAATAGGCTTCGACCAAGAAACCCACCACTACTTGCCACAGGTAACACCGAAGTAAGAGATCTTTGGAACCAAAACTGCAGAAACATTGAAAATCGCCAAGAGCGGGAATAGTTTGACAGATACAATTGTGATACTGCGAGCATCGAACTTAACAGAAAACTGATCCGCACTGGATGTGGTCGATGTGTGGACTCACTCTTTATATGGTGTATTGGAAAATCTATAGGACTTGTGACTGTGGTGCCCTGAAACATTTTTTAGACATATTAGTTGGGAGTGCCCCCTACGATCCTAGCAGTGTAGCTGGAACGATTTGATGAGGGCCAACGCTGCAGCGATGGAATGGATTGGAAACCTAGTTATTAATGTTTAGTTTGTCAACGGTATTGTTTGTGCATTGTCTGTTTTCTTTTTTTTCCTTTCTTTTGTATGCACTTATTGGACTATATATTTATATGCTTCATGGTGCTATACGAATAAATAAATAAATAAACTGAAGCATTGCAGTAAAATTAATAATAGAAATATGTGACTGTGCAGTGTGAAGTATCTGCTTGGTGGATACTTAGAATGATAACCGATGATCAAAAACTCATTAAGCAAATCACACTTGAGCTAATTCGTCAATAATTTATAGGTGCAAAAACAATTTATAAAAATTTGTGATGATGGATGAGACCTGTCCATCACTTTGGCCCAGAATCAAAAGTATCATCACTCATCACACCCCGTCACAAGACAATATTATATGGAGATTATGTTAAGGAACCATTAAAAGAAAAAAGTCAAAAAATTAAAGGGAGGCGTTTTGATTCATCAGAATAACCAGCTCAGAAGAGATATATTTGGCTTTCAGCGATAATTTTGTATTCCCTTTGCTCATGAAACATTCACTAAGGGAACTAATTTTTCTCACGACAAAGATGTAGTCAATATCACCAAATGAATAGGCCTTTTAAGAGATGATGTAAACTGTATTTGTATCACACATCTAAGATGTTTAAGACAGTATTCATGAAATGTCTGTATGATGAAGTGATAGACATAAAATAAGGCATATATTTGCTTTATTAAACTTGAGTATAACAAAAATATTTTTTGTTTTTTCCTTTATTTATAAATTATATACTTCATACTTTGATTATACTTCACTCCTCAGAATTCTTTTAATTTTAACTTTTTGCTGAGACAAAAAAAAATCATTTTCTCTTCAGTAGTAAAGCGATTCCACTGCGAAATATCCAGTCGACGATTTTTAACAAAAAAAAAATGGGTGAATCAATCAATCAACCGCATCAATCAGCACCTTTCAGCTCTAGTTTAAAAAGTTCCGGTAGGCAGATATTAGTCTTCAAGATAGGGGAAAAGCAGGTCGTAATAATTCACTTTGTATTGATGTCTGATAATATAGCGATAAATTCAAAACTTTACTCAACTTACCTTGAAGTACATGTAGTTTTGGCCGAAAAATATCGAACATTATCCGATATCGAAAATATCGAAAAGCTAGACAATGCAAAACCACACACTCCATATCTGAGCACTTCAAAAATTGATGAATTCGACTTACTGGCTCAAAGATGGTTTAGGGTCATCGAAAACAAAACCCCTATTTGGAAAAATATGTTAAAGGTATACATTATTTAAACAGTGAATAACTAAGTACCTCTAAAATGCATATACTTTTGTTACAACCTAGTATCAATGGTGTCAAGGTGTGTCACAAATAACTTTCACTTAAATGACTAAAAAAACCTTGCAACTCAAAACACTTTCCTGTATTTTAAATGTGAGAACATTGACTTAAATATATACTTTGTATTTGTTACACTTCAGAAAACATTTAAAAGTTTACAATGAGCTGCACTAATATTATGTTAAACTATACTTATTTAACTGTTTTTAGACTTTTAGGAAATATGCCCAATACCTATGCTTTTACAAAACAAATCGCTGAAGATATAGTAAGAAGAGAATCAACAGGAATAACAGTTTGCATTCAAAGGCCCTCTATCGGTAAGGAAATTTATATTAAAATTAAAACAAATTTGCAAAATATTGTCCATAATTAATAACTAAAAATAATAAGAAAACAGTTTTATCTTCTAGGTCAGAGGTTCCAAACTTTTGTGGTCCACCACCCCCTTTACAAAAAAAATATAAGTTAAATCATAATAGTAAATTATATCAAATATTAAAATATTGTTGCACATTATCTATCCATATTTGATTTGTATAAATTAATTAAAGTAATTAAAGTATAAATTAATTAAAAATACCACCAAATGTAGTAAAAAATGATTTGTTAAAAAATTTAGAATAAACACAAAATTAATAAGAAATAAAAAAATTAATGAGATGGTTGAGGCCAGTGGAGTTTTAACAATTTGTTAATATCGGGTGCCCACAACCCAGGGTAGAGAACTGATATTGATTGTTTAAAGTCAGAACTCTTAGTATTAATTTCTCAATTTTACTTTTAATTCTTCGTTGTTGTTAGTTCTATGAGTACCTCTTCTAAATTTGATGATTCTGCTGTATCTGCATTCCTGAAAGGATCTAAAACCTAACTCTGAACATTCATGTTTAAAATATTCTGTAATCGCTCCATAAAATCAGCATGAAAAACGTCGAAGTGTTGATAGTAAGCAAATAACTCTTCCTGTTTTGCAAAGACTGCTGATAATGTGGGAAAGTGACTGCATTCACCTCTACCTAGATTTCGTTTGAAAAGAAGAAGTTTTTCCACAAAAGCCGCTATGACGTTTTTTGTTTTAATTAAATTCAACTCATCACCTTGCAATTGTAAATTGACGTCAATAAATATTTTAAACAGGTTTGTCAAATAAACGATGTCATTTTTAGATATAATCAGCTTTTCGCGCAGTTTTTCATCTCTAGTTTTAAAGAAGTCCAGTACTGAATCAAATAAATAAAAAAACGATTCAGACAAATACCTTTCAAGAGCCAACAAACGTCTGTGAGCAACAGCAAGCAATTGTAATCTTCATTATTTTCGTCACAAAGTTGGCCAAATAATCCAATTTATCAGAATGTATTTTATTCAAATGTTCTTGTAGCCTAGAAGGCTTTATGACTTCATTTGAAAATACTTTTTGGCAAATTAAAAACATAAGTAATGATTGGTTCATAGAAGAGTGGGTAAATTCATATTTTAAAACTCAATACCGCACTGTCGGCATTTCTTCTTAGATTCAGACATTTTAAAATACAAAAGTTGCCACGGTTTCAATAAATTAACTTTCCAACAGATTTGAAGATAATTATAAAATTAATGGCTATTTACTACTTATCACTCACCAATCACTTATTACTCACGAATATGGATTATTGACGAAGCACACAAAAATAATAAGACATTCCTAGATCTATCCCTGCCTTTTATAAATAGGATTTCGTACCCGCATGAACTTTTATGCGTTTGCTTGTTTACTATGTCGATGTACTTGCTTTGTAAACAAGTCATTACAAGGTGCCCCTGAACCGAATTAGATAATAATTAGGTATTTGCAAAGTATTTTATTATATTAATTTCCTTAATAGGTAGGTACGCCATGGCCGCCCCCCTTGACTTTCTTAACGCCCCCCATTTGCCTCTGAACCCGCTATTGTCGCCGTAGAAGGCTCCTGAGCCACTCTAGGAGGGGGTACTGTTGTTTTAGCTGAATGCATCACTCAATATAACTAAATTTTGTACCTATCTTTTCTGAATCAAGAACTCGAATGTTAAATCAATTATCTAAAATATCTTCATTTCTGTATTTTCAATCAATGTCTTTAGTTCGGTTATTTTACCAGGCGTATATTCTATATCCATAAATGATGTCGTTTTTTTTTCAAATAGTAAAAATATTACCACCTACCGACAAAATTTAATTTAATATAATGAACTTACACTTAGTTAGATTGATTGATATTTAATCTACTTATTGTGTTAATTTAAAAAAATTAGGTGAAACCTATAAGAATTGAAGAGCAAAGTGTGGATAAGTCCCGTATTAAACATTTAATGCTTTAGAAGCTTCGAAATCATAACAATGCCATAAATGTTGATTATACTGGTGCCTTGGAAAGTGGAATATATCACAATTACTTCAAAACAATTTAGAGCGGAAATTTCAATATTTCCGACGGTATCTGGATCTGGACAATGAGGATCTCTTATTAATTGAAATTCAAGTTGATCCCAAACAATACCAACCACGAATTAGACATAAAGTTTAAAACTTCATAGTCCATAATAAAACGTTGTTTAAAACAACTGAACAAAGTGTAATAAGAAAGAATGTGGGTGCTATATCAACGTTCCTTCCAAAAATCAGTGTATAACCATCAGCTGTCAAAATCGCACTTGAAAATACTTTAAAATCACCTTGTCAGTCACCCATCTCTATTCGTAAAATGTTATGAATAGAGAATAGAAAATTTATCAGAGAGATTGGTAAAAATGTCAATAACGATGGAAATTATATTGTAGCTTTACTCTAGTACTCTTGTAACTTTGTGCTTTAATTTTGTACAGAATCAAAAATGACATTTGTTATGGGTAAAGTTAATTTAAATAACTTCCAATTACATAGTCTTAATCACTTGTAAATAAAAGTTCTAAAATGTCGACAGTCGACAAAAACAATCAAATTACCCCCAATTCAGCAATTTCGAAATAAATCATATTATTCGGGTACATGAGCCGAAAATTGTCTAAAAATGGAATGTCTTGAGTCTTGACCGACTGAATAGACCACAATTTCTTAGGATGCTGAAGTGAGAGATGTGAATCAGAACCAACCAGCTAGAAACTCAAACATTACAACCCCAGATTTGTATAAGTTTATACCATGAACCTTCAAGATAAACTTGAAGAAAATATTTACAATTAAAGCGCTACGTAAAAATAGGAAATCGACGAAGAAAACTACAGAGGGTTAGTCTTTTTATTGCATTTTGTACTGTTTTAATATGGGTCCTACTGATATATTGAATAAACTTATGATGCTGAAGAAACTTGACCCATTACGACCACTCCATTTTCCATAATTGATGCGGTAATTATAAATTAATTTCAAGAAAATAACATTATTATCGAACATCGATTAAACTCATATTATCTCGCAACATGAGGCTTCCAATTATCGGGTTGTCCGGAAATATGGTAGGAGTTTTTTAAAGAGACAGAGAAATGTAAATAATTTCTGTAAAAATGTATTTTGTATATTATATAATTATTACTATTATTAAAAACTTTTTGCCAACGTAGTGGCAGGTCCATAATGCCTTTTTGTCATAAATTAGCATCTTTATTGCCAAAAAAATGTCAACAGGTTGTTTTACACCTGTTCTTCTATTTTAAAAGTTTCTCTCAAATTTAAAAATGTCTCTATTTTAATATAATTCCTTTACAGTCATTGCCAGTGTCAAAGAACCAGTCTGCTCATGGGTAGATAACATCTACGGTCCAGTGGGTTTAGTCGAAGGAGTAGCCATGGGTTTACTGCATGTTTCAGTGGGTAATCCTGTTGGCCGAGCTGATGTGGTTCCAGCAGATTACGTTGTCAATCACAGCATAGCAGCAACATACAAAACAGCCAAGGATAGGTAAACATTATGACAGGGTATTCTACATTGATTATTTAATAACAAATATTGTCGTTCCTGAGACTCACCATCAAATATCAATATGTTTATCATCAACCCACGATCCCTATTCACGAGGATTGCGTTCCAAGAAAATTGACGGGAATACTAAGAAAAGATTTATGGGATTCCTTCCAAGGATTAATAAAAAAAACACATTTCAGAAACAAAATAACTTTTACAATCTAAAAGGAAGTAAATAGTTTATGTAAATATTTGCTTAGTTTATTATGTAATTACCATCATTATTTACAACTTTTTGCCAACGTAGTGGTAGGTCCGTAATGCCTGAGTGTCAAAGATTACCATCTTTATTTCAAAAAAATGGCAACAGGTGCTTTTCACCTCTTCTCCCATTTTAAAAGATTTTCCATTTGAAAAATGTTGGACGGAGCGGAATAAATGGTAGTCCAAGGTACCAGTTACCAGCTCCTTCAGAAATGGAGCGTCAAAATTTTATCTTCAACAAAAAATCGCAAGAACAGATTCGCCCAAGCAAATTTCGGCAGACATACCCATTTTTTTCAAATAGTCAAGAGCTGTCAATTTGGCAATATTTAATTAATCTGCTATCTCATAGACCATGATGCGTGGATCCCCGTTTATTGTAACCTTTGTTTTGTCGGCATCTGTGCTTGATGAATGGCCAGAGCGATACGAAGCTTCCAAGTCAAAATCCCTACCCCTTAACCGACCAAAATACTTTCACACCGTGGTCTCTCCAACAGAACCCTCTCCGTAAATGGCACAAATCTTGTTTTTTGTTTGGATAGCGTTCTTGTACTCTTTGAAATAAAAAAACATAATGTGGGGTAAATGCAACTTATCGGTCGACGTTTTCAATTTGAATCAACTTAACTAACTAAAGGCTCAAGCGAATCTGAATGTAAACATTCTAAATATCACAGGAAGTAATAATAATTAAATAAACATCACTAACACAACACAGATTTAAAGAGCCACAAATTTAACATCCTTTCCAACTTTGCGGACAACTCAATTAGACAGCCAAATATAAGGTTCACTGCTCTTCTGAAGGTTCCTAAACGGTCACCTATCTAAGTACCATCTACACCCCCCACGAGAACTGATGTCACAGGTCGATATGATTTTTGTAACATTGATGAGAATGCTCTTTTTGCGTTTCATTTAGATAGTTTTTAGAACACCTTTTCTCAGAAATAGCCTAACATGTTCCATTTTCAACTACCTGCTTCTCCTTTATATCATGGCCTATTGAAAATATTTGTACGTGACTTTGGACTGGATAATGTAGGAATTATCACAAAATCGTAGTTTTATTGTAGGGCAGCTTTATTGTTTTCTATAGTTTAATTTGTTTATGTCTCGTTTACAATACAGTCAAGGTCTTTAAGTCGGTTTTATATAAAATGGCAAGTTCTAGACGTCCATTTTGTAAAAATCCAGCGGATAAGTTTTGTTATATATGCGAACGATTTATTTTAAAGTCACAAACCAAGCTAGATCCGAGGAAGTGTACTAAAACCTATCTTCTATATTTTAAGTGCCAAATTGGAGATCAAGATAAAAATTGGACAAACACCAGGTTTGCTCTGTGAGTTGTCACGTAAATTTAGTACAGTGGATGCATCAGAAGAAAAATTCTATGCCGTTTGCCGTTCCGATTTGCCGTTTTGTTTATGTTGAAATTTTTTTGTTTATTTTTAATTTATTAATAATTTAATTGTTTATTAATAATTTAATTGTTTTGTTTATGTTTATATTGAATAAATATTAGATTATAAAAATATGTCGTCTCCACCACCGACCCTCTGTAACAAAAAACTGTACGTGTTACATTAACTTATCACTTTCGAATTTCGAACTATAAAATACTTCATATACACCTATTTTCATCAACGTTACATCAAAAAAGTTTAAATCTGTTGACATGTAATATTCGACGTATTGTGGTCGTTAGACTACAAACTAATATAGTTTTATGCGTTTTAGTTTATAATAAAATGTTACTGTAATGTTTCAGATTGACATCCGAGGTGCAAATATTCAATTTCACAATCGATAAGGATAATTATTTAGTATGGAGAAATCTAGGTGCGTGTGCAAAGCAAGGTGTCAAGGTTGGATCGACTGTGCTTTTATGGAGACACTTCTTCCTCCTCACCACACACTACTATATATACGCCTTGTTAGCTTTCCTTTTTCATACCATACCTGCTCATATTATAGATTTCGCAGCCGAAAGGCTAGGACGAAAACCTTTGTGAGTAAATTGATTAAAATGTGTACAAGGGTCATCCGAATATATTGAAAACAAAGTTTGGTGTGCAAAGACAACGTGCAGTTGACAACGTTAAATTTATTTCCAAAGCAATTCGCATCAGTTGTGTCTAAATGTTAGAATATAAGAATTGGTCGATTCATTTTTATCTAAATATTCAAGGCCAGTCATTTATCAAGATCCCCTCGCATTGTTTGTATACAAGGAGTAAATGCCTCCCAGAAATTTAAAAAAGTTCAATATCAATAAGTCCATAATGTATGTCCACAAAAAGAAGAAGGCACTACTGGGGCGCAAAAGAAAATGTGAAAACATCGCCTTTTTAATAAGATATTATTTGTTTTAGAAAACACTTTACGAGGGTTGCTATTTATGTATCCGGAATAATGGTGCCATCTGATTTATACATCGTAAAATTTGACATTGTTGACTGTAAACGCACTCAGAACTTTTTGACATACCGACGCTATTTGTGTTGTTTAGTGACTTGAAAATTCCATCTCAGTCAAAAATCACTGTATACCATCTAAAACCACACTAGCACCAACCAAAAACACTGTATACCACTGGATTAGTGAATTCAATTGTGGCCGTCGTTCGCTCACGGGCGAATTTAAAGAAGGTCGTCCAAAATCGGTTGTTATACCAGAAAACATTAATACTGTGCATCATCATTCTCGGATTATCTACGGCTGTCGCCGCCTCTCCGTCCCCAGTTTCCAGTTCGTTCTGTCGTGACACATGTCCTCTTGCAAATCTCTTGCTTCCATGGCTTCGTCAACGCCGTCTCTCCAACTTCTTCTTGGTCGTCCTCTCTTTGTTCTTTCTGGAGGTATCCATTCCAACACTTTTCGTGGCCATCTTGTCTCATTCATTCTTTTTGCATGTCCGAACCAAGTCAATTGTTTTCTCTCTATGTCGTCCACAATATCTCTCTCGATGTTCATGTCCCTTTTAATGTTTATATTTCTTATTCTCTCAAGTCTCGATCTCCGACAGCTCCTTCTCAAAAAATCCATCTCCGTGGCCAGTAGTTTTCTTCTATTAGTATTATTTAAATCCCACACTTCTGAACCATAAGTCAAAACACTCTTTACGATTGAGCTATATATGCGAAGTTTTGTTTCTCGCCTAATTTTTCTTTCCCACAGGACAGAGTTGAGTGCTCCAATGATTTGTCTACCTCTTATTATTCTTGTTTGAATTTCATCATTACTATTACCTTGCCTGTTGAAGATCACCCCTAAGTATTTAGCCTTGTCAACGTTTTTTATTGTTCCGTTTTTCAAGGGTAAATCGTCGTTGTCATTACTACTCACCGCTAAGTATTCACATTTATTTAAGTTAATTGTGAGACCAGCTAGTGTGTACTCTTCATTTAGTTTCCTCACCATATAGCTCAAATCCTGTTGGTCTTCTGCAACCACTATCTGATCGTCGGCGAAATAAAGAGTATATAGGGTGTCATCCCCCACCCGAAGGCCCATGTTCCAACACTTCCGTGCCCAGCCTTTCATGGATTGGTCTACGTATAGTTTGAATAAGGTGGGAGATAGACAACATCCTTGTCTTAGCCCCTTTGTTGTATTGAATGATTCAGATAGTGATGTTCCAATTTTAATAACCGCAGAATTCTGTTCATAGTAAAGTTGGACGGCCCGAATCAATGTTGGTCTAATCTTGAGAGTTTCCATTGCTTCCCATAATTTCGATACTGGTACACTGTCATAAGCTTTTTCTAGGTCTATGAAAGCTATATGCGTCTCCCTGTTTCGCTGGGTTCGTTTTTCTAGGGCTATTTTTAGAGTGAAAAGGTTGTCTGTGGTGGATCTCCCTGCCCGGAAACCGGCTTGTTCTTCCGCTTGTTTATCCTTGATGTCTTCTTCTATTTCATTTCTAAGGATTCGGGAATATATTCTTCCTATTGTTGGGATTACCGCTATACCTCGGTAATTCTTAGGATCATTTTTTGAGCCTTTTTTGTGAATGGTTGATATATATGATGTTCTCCATTCGATCGGCGTTTCTTCCCCATTCAGGCATCGTTGAAACATATTCTTCAACATTCTTAAAAGTTTTTCGGGTCCATACCTTATGAATTCCGGGTTGATCCCTCCAGGTCCAGGGGATTTTTTTATTTTTGTGTCTTTCACAGCTTGTTGCACTTCTTTTAGTTGGAGATCTATAGGAGTTAGATTGTTTATTTGGTGTTGTTTTCCTAGAAAATTTTCACGTCTCTCTTCCAAAAGGTCTTTAAAGTGGTGTATCCAGTCTTCATTTGTTATGCCCCCTAAGTTAGGTATTTGTTTTTTTGATCTTTTTACCGACTTTATGGTCTTCCAGGCTTCTGAACTTCGGGTTCCTCCTAATTGTTGTTCTATGTACTCACATTTTTTCTCCCAAGACTGATTCTTTCTCTTTAGGACTTCGTTTTTAACCTCCCTATTTGCTCTTCTGTATTTTTGTCTCGTCACATCATCGTTCTTTTGAAGGAGTTTCTGGTAGAGTTGTTTCTTTTCTTTAATTTGTTGTTCTATTTTATCATCCCACCAGTCAGGTTTGTTATTCATCCGTATTTTTCCGACAGATTCGTCCGCCTCAAGAATACAAGCTTTTATATGTTCGTACTCTTCTTCTATTGTTCGTTGAGTTTCGATTAGTGTTTGATCCAGTCTTCTAAGATATAAATATTTAGTACTTTCATGTTCAAAACTTTGTAAGTTGTATTTTGTCGTTGTCAATCTATTCTCAGTGAGACTGCTGGTGGTCGATTGAAAAGATGTTAAAAAGGGAATGTGTATCTTTGCCACCAGTAAGCGGTGATCAGATCCACACTCGGCACCTCTCTTTACCCTAACGTCTTGTATCTTGATTTGGGAGTTTTGTCGGGCAATGAGATAGTCAATAATCGATTTTAGTCCTCTTGTCTGTTGGTACCAAGTGTATTTATGTATATCTTTGTGAGCGTAAAAGGTGTTAGTTATTCTCAAATCGAACTGCTCACAAAGATTCACTAATCTTTCACCATTGTCATTTATGGTTTCTTCCCCGTGTCTGCCTACCACTCTACTATGTCTCTGTTTTCCGACCCGACCATTTAGGTCTCCTCCTATGATGACTTCATGACTGCGTGGAATTTGATCGATTATATCTCTGAGGGTATCTTCAAACATATCTTTAACGTGAGCTGTAGCATCGTTATTAGGAGCATACACACCGAGAATTGTCATAGTTCTTCCCCTTATTTGGATCGTCAGTTTAATTATGCGTTCGTTCATTGGTTCCCAAGATTTAATGTATTTTTTCAATTTTTTGTGGATTAGAATAGATACTCCAGCACGTGCTCTTTCGTGTTTTTCCACTCCAGTGTATAAATGTATAAAATCGTTGATGTTTTCGATTCCGCTTCCCTTCTTCTTTGTTTCCGAGAGGATTGCTATATCAATGTGACGTTGGATGAATTCCATGATAACTTCCTTCTGTTTATTTCTTATACCTTGTATATTCCATATACCTAAATTCACTATCCATTTCCGTTGCTGTTTTCGTTTACTGTTATATCCGTCCGACATCCGAGGCGTATTTCTACTGGGTGTTTTAGCGTTTTTTTTGTGTTTTCCGAATGTAAGGTTGCTGGCCTTACGACTCAACCCCCATGCTTGGAGGGCCGTCCAGTTTTTGTTTCACGGTGGGTATTTTATTTCCCCACTACCCTCCGATACTGCTGGTTTGCAAAACCGGCGAGCTTCCCCCAATTCCAATGGGGACGCACCCGATGGAGGTAACTGGCAAATCCCCACACGGGCTGTGCAATACTGTGCAACAACTGATAAAACAAGATTGTCATGTGACATACCGTAAGATTGAAGCGTCCGTAGACATTGGTATAACAAGTATTTAAAAGATTTTACATGAACATTTAGCCGTGAAAAAGATTTGTGCGCGTTGGATTCCGCATAATTTGACAATCGCTCAAAAAAAGTTTCGTGTCGATTGGTGCAAAGAAATGCTCAAAAAATACAATTATGGTGTGTCTAAAGCCGTGTATAATATCTACACAGGTAAAGAATCTTGAATCTATACGTATGAGTCCAAAACTAAACAGCAGTCGACTATATGAATCTTTCAAAATGAGCCATACCCAACAAAAGTTGTTCGCGCAAGAAGCACTTCGAAGCCACAGTGCCACTAAAGAATCGTAAACGATCAATTCTGAATGGTACACAACCATTTTTTGCCAGAAATCTTTGAAGTAATAAGAAGAAACAACCAATGACAACGCGAGCTCTCACACATCGGACCGAATAACTATTTTCGACGCCAAAAGAAGCGATTGATGCGTTCAAAATGCATGTTTTGGACATACCTCAATCGGAATGAAAAGATTGCTATGAAAATTGATTCAAACGTATTCAAAAGTGTATCGATTATCGCGGAGAATATTTTGAAAAACGATAAAACCATTTTCATTGATAAAAATTTGTTTATATTTATTATTCAGATACATAAATAGCAACTCTCGTATCTATAAAATTATCGCTTGTATTCCCGTTCAATATTAAAAAAAAATGCAACCAAAGACATATTTTTAAAATTAAACAAACAGTAGTTTACAATTTTTTTAATGATCTAATAGAAAAAAACACATCTTCCACCAAAATTTTAGAAAAAGGAATTTTGCTTTGTTGAATTGTTTCATCGATTAAATGAAGTAACCTAAATCTTCTTAAGGTATAATGTCCCGATTTACACATACTACATGATTTAGAATATTTAAAGTCAACGGTAGCTGAAGTAAAATTATCTAACCATCACCAGCCATGTCTTGCCCTGGTCATGGCATTAAATTGGTGTAGGTCTCTCAAAAAACTTGAATTTAAAAAAAAATACTAAGGATTTTTCAGATGTATCATTGGTTTGCTTTGTTGAATTGTTTCTTCGATTGAATAAAGTGACCTAAATATTCTTGAGGTATAGTGTCCCAATCTACACATACTACAAGTGTTAGAATCTTTAAAGTCAATGATAGTTAAAGTAAAATTACCTAACTATCTACCAGTTATGTCCTGCCCTGGTCATGCCATCAAATTGGTGCGAGTATCTTAAAAAAAGTTCAAAAAATCCGAGGCACGTGTACAGGAGCATTATCATAATGATAAAACACTTTATTTTTAGCCAGATATGTACGTTTACCCTGAAGCACGCTTCAATGGTACTGCCTCTTGCAAGATAGCGTATGATCACAACACACTGATAATCCCAGAACTGCTGCAATGAATGTTCCTTCGAGATAGAACCGTTTTCGCTTTCTTTGGTGCATCATCACCCGGTCCCACCAGGACTTTTTGCTATTTGAACTGCTGCTTCGACTCTCTTCGGCATGTAACGGTGAATCTATGTTTCATTTGCTATCATAAAACGTCGAGAAGACTCAGCAGAATAATGTTTAAATAAGTCGAAACACTTTTAATCAATGTTCATTCGAACGCGACTTTATTTATCAGTGACTCATTATAATGTCATCAAGCTCACATATCTTCAGTCGATGATCATTTAATACGACATTGTACTGCCAATTGTTTTGTTATTGAGAATGATGTATGCCCGCCGTTGAAAACGATAGGGAACAATCTATTAAAGTGCAATCCAGTTCCTGTTTCACCATTCCATTAATAATAAGCATTAATAATAACAGTAAGAACATCTGTTTTATCCAGTTTTAAGAAAATGTTAAAAATTTGTTTTCCTTTACTCGACCGCCACAAAAAAAGCAGTTAAACGCACGCGTTTGTAATTTAGCAGTACGCCATCTAACTAATCATACTTCATTTGATTTTTTTTATCATTATTTACAATATTTATTGTGACTTTTTTTATTCTAATGAACACTTCGATAGATGGCAGTACATTTCCAATATAATTGAAATTTTCTCAATATAAAGGGTTGTCCAATAAGAGTGTCAGAATTTTAAAATAAAGCACAATGATAACTACAAGGGATCATCCAGTAATTTTATCTTGAAAAAAAAATAATGGTATTATGTTTTGAAAATAATGTCATTCAAATCTGGTGGATTACATTCTGAGGACGCAATTTTCAATTATTCTTTCACACATATCGCATGGTACGAGGGTTGCTATATATGTATCTGGAATAATAAATAAAAACAAATATTTACCATTAAAAATGGTAATTTTATTGTCATTTTGATTGTTTTTCAAAATATTCTCCGCGATGATCGATATACTTTCGCATACCAACCATAGCACTTTTTCCATTCCTATTGGGATATCTCCAAAACATGCATTTTGAACGAATCAACCGCTTCTTCTGGCCTAGAAAATCGTTGCCCAAGTAGTTTATTCTTCACGGGCGAGAAAAAAAAAGAAATCATTGCGTGCCAAATCAAGACTATACGGCGGATAACTCATCAAATTGGATGTTTTGGCCGATCAAATATTGAATTGTTCGGTCCGATGTGTGAGAGCTTTCGTTGTCTTTTGAAGGATGATCCTGCGTCACTGGTTTTTTTTTTTATTTTTTCAAAGACCTCTGGCAAATAAATGGTTGCGTACCATTCAGAATTGACCATTTTACCATTCTCTAGTGGCACTGTGGCTACATTTATTTCTATGTCATTCATGTATTATCTGCATGCCCATTTATCTCAAAAAAGCAATCGATCATTTGCGTCGAAGTGCATCTTGCACGAACATTTTGTTGGGTTTGGCTCAATTTGAAAGATCCATACAGTCGACTACTGTTTACTTTTGGGCTCATACGCCTATATCCAAAATTAGTTACCTGTATATAGCTTTTGACGCACCACAATTGTATTTCTGAGGATTTATTTGCGATAATCGACACAAGCCATTTTTTGAGCTATTGTCAAAGTATGCGGAATTCAACGCGCACAAATCTTTTTCAGTGTTAAATGTTCATGTAAAATATTATATATGCTTGTCATACTAATGCCCAGGAACGCCTCAATCTCACAGTATGTCACATGACGATCTTGTTTGATCAGTTCTTTAAATTCGTCCGTGAGCGAACGATGACTACGACTGAATTCACTAAATCAGTGGTATACAGTGGTTTTATATGATTATTCATCGCCAAAAGTGGAAGTGTATTAATCGGTGCATTGTTGGTGAAATAATTCACGTCGAAAATCGTGGTAAATCATCGCAAAATTCTCACGATTTAATACCATTTTTTGACTGTAATGAAATTTTCAAATTACTAAAAAACAAACTAACACTCCATTGCTGCCAATTCGGGATGCATCAATAGCAACCCCCGTATACTTTCAACGATGGCTTGAATGTTTCGTTTAAGGTCAAAGTTATTCGTAGTTTATTTTGGTAAACCAAAGATTTAATATAACCCCACAAAAAATAGTCCAAAGACGTGAGATCGTGTGATCTTGGTGGCCAGTTAATATTACTATTTTGCAAAATAATCAAGAAGGTTTTCTTACAATAAATAAATTATCTGGCGAGATCTGTGGCAAGTTACACCATCTTGTTGAAAAAACCCTGCTTATATCCGCAATTATTAATTTCAGCCCAAACATATTCTGTTAGCATATTCCCATAACGTTCGCCATTAACAGTAACACGTTTTCCATCATAGTCTTCAAAATAAAATAAGGTCATATCACCCATTCAATCCAAAAATCGCATTAAACAGTGACTTTCTGAGGACGAAGAGGTAACTCCTGAATCACTTAAGGATTTTCATCGACCCAAATCCCACAGTTATGTTTGTTCACAACCCATTAAGCTATAAATGCGCTTCGTGGGAAAAAAATGTTTCCCCAAAGTGAAGGTTTCCTTCCAACTTCCAATTTCTGCGCACTGTCGAATCGTGTATCTTTGCTTGGTAAATTTTCTCAATGTACTGACGACCAGCGTCTATGAGTGACATTAATATTTCAAACAGTATTGCCGATATTACATTTCAAAGTTCTAACACTCTTAATGGAAAACCCTATATTATAAATAATGTTCAAACATGTCTCGAGGGACTTATTTAAGATTTCATACAAAACCAATGAGGGAGATACATACCGGGCTTATTGGTAGCCGGTGTTCGTGGTTCAGAACCCACGTTAACCAGTAGGTTCAGTCGCTAAATAGATTTAGTTACTTATCTTAAATCGTTAGTTTTTTTAAATAAAAAAATAAACAAGTGAAATAAATATCAGACGGATATTTTAAACAAACTACTAAGGGTACTTGCAATTTTACAGAATACGTATAAATAATGTAATGAGCCAAGAACATAGAGGACCCTTGTATAAAAACACTTATTGAATATTATTGTGAATCAATTAACAACCACTATTTTATGTTCAATTTCAGATTACGCAAAGCATATAAGAAAATCGACAAATTTTGCCAGCTTTTATCTTACTTTACTTTAAACGAATGGACTTTTGACTATAGTAAAACAACATCGTTATGGAAAAACCTGAACAAAAAAGACAAAATAAATTTCGAATTCGACATGAAAAACTTAAACTGGAAAGTTTATTTCGACACATATTTGGTAGCAATGCGAGAGTTTTTAATGTCTGAATTCTTGGATAATTTAGATCAAGGAAGGATACGTTTAAGACGGTAAGGCAATCACCACCAAAGAATCTCATCATCCCCATCATAACAATCAAAAAAAGTTATCATTAATATCTTATTTTATATTGCAGGATAACCGTACTCCACAATACCTTAATGTCAGTTCTAATAGGACTGTCCTTCTACTTCTGTCTGAAGTCAGTCTTTATCTTTATTCCCCTAGGTATAACTTTAATCGCCTTGTCTTACGCATATGCAGATATGATGGTGCCTAAAACATATGGCAAAGCAAAATTTGTATAATATAAAAAAAGAAATAATAAATATTTTAATTTATATATTCGTTTATTTCATGTGTTTTAAAAATCTACCATCACATAATCACAAGTATATTAAAATCAAAATGAAAAATGATCAAAATAAATATGAAAATATTGCGAAAACTAACATGATATTCCTTAAAATAAAAACCAGGAGCATTTAAAATTATAAAAATTTTGACAAAATAAATGTTTTACTTTATCTTAAAACTTTATTATAAACAGTCTTTTTAGTTAGTTAAAGTTATTTAAAATATTTATTTTAAATAGCATTAATAATATTACATTATTTAATACTATAATCTATCAACTACAAATAGCCGGTCGCGTTGGTGCGGACGGTAAGAGCAGCGGCCTGCCGCTGCTGTGTCGAAACCGCATTGGAGCGGTAGTTTGGTTCGTTCCAGCGCTCCGATGGTTGTTTTTCTTTAATTTTTCTATTCGTCTTACTTCCTACCCGCATACACATATATACACACACGCACATTCATATCCACACCTAAATGTTTGTGATTGTTTCTAGGCAAGAGTGTAAAATCCGACAACGAATTACCCCTCAATCACGCCAGTTAAAGGCTGGGTAAGGCCAGATGCCTTCTGAGAAGGGTTCTGCGTTGGTCACTCGCCAGTCGGTAGGCTTCCTGATAGACTTATGGGTAAGCACATAACCTGAAGGGGGTGCTGGCCTGGGTTGTCTGTCGGTGGCTGATGACTACCATCTATTCAGCCCCCTCCAAGATCGTTTAAATAGGAAATCTTTTAAAAGCAAAGAAAAAGTGAAAAAGCAACCTGTTAACATGATTTGTAAAAGAGATGCTAAATTTGGCAAAAAGGTTTTGCCAAAATGTTTTGTGGACCTACTACCATGTTGATATAAAATTGTAAATAATGATTATTATCCCAAAATAAGCAGCAAGAATATCCCAAAATAAGCAGCCCCGAACCAAGGCAAAAAGAAAGCTAAATCCACTTAGCGTCTGACTTGTATCAAGCGGCTGAGTGGTCAGCGTCTGTTCACCAGTGGTGCGGCTGATATTTAAATTCTGGAACTAACCCCTCCAGTCTTAACCTCTGAACCGTCATGGTTCAAACCTTTAATTCAAAGTACAAGATGAAGCGTTCTAGTAATTACAAAATTACCCCAGGAGGTAGACAATTCTCTGCCAGCTTTGCTGGTACAACCGGACTTTCGGATTCTGGGGCGTCCGGGCTTAAACGCAAAATCTTTCAGAGGAAGTCGGAGACCTCTGGCCAACGTCTGAAACCGAAAATAAAAACTTTCTTTGGAACGGTAAATATCAATTCTCTCCTGCGTCCAGGAAAACTACACGAATTGGGGCGAACATTAAATCAGCAAAAAATCCAAATTTCAGCTTTGCAAGAAACCAGATTGATAGATGATAACACCTTGGAATTCGGCAACTACAGACTTTTTAAAAGTAAAACGGACAAAAGAATACTCAAAAATACACCACATCTCGGTGTTGCTTTCGCTGTCTCAAGAAACATTCTTGGTTCTATAACAAATATCCAGCCAGTAAATAATCAACTTATGACACTATCCCTCAAGTGTGCTAACAAAAACTATACATTAATCAATGCACACCTCCCAGTAAACGAAGAAAATAAATCTAATCCTGAAAAAGTAAATAAGTCCTGGGAAATTCTGGAAAAGACTATCTCTAAAATTCCCTCTAACCATGTAAAAATCCTATTGGGTGATTTCAACGCCCAACTAGGGAAAGAAAAAAAGTACATGAAAACAGTCGGCAGTTTTCCCGCTCATAAATGGACTAACCATAATGGTAGAAGATTGGTTGAACTATGTTCGCAGTTTAATCTAAAAATAATGTCAACCCATTTTAAGAAGAAAATAATAAAACAAAAGACCTGGAGGTGCCCAAACACGTACATGGGTGAATTTCAAATTGACCATGTTGCCATTTCGTACCCCAATTATAAAGAGATTTTGAATGTTCAAGTCAGGAAAGGAGCAAATATAGACACGGAGCACTACTTGACTAGAATCAAACTTAGCTTAAAACCTCGAAAACTTATTCAAAAGGGGCTGCTAATACCAAAGTTTGACCCAACGAAAATAAAACCAGCCCTAACAGAAGAGCTTGATAAACAACCTGCACAGAACTGGCAAGAATTAAAACAAAAAATTATTAAAACAGCCTTAAAGTTGGTCCCTTTACAAAAACGTAGAAAACATCCGTGGTGGGATGAAGTTTGCGAGCAAGCAGTATTAAGCCGAAGTAAAGCATTCAAAGATTGGAACAGTCAAAAAACAGCAATAAACTATAACATCTTTTTGGAAGTAAGAAAAGAAACATCGAAGCTAATTAGACAAACTAAAAGAAAATATGAAAACAATCAACTTAATGAAATAGAAAAAGATTTCCAAAAAAATAACACCCGAAACTTTTACAAAACATTTAAAACTAAATTAACAGGCTATCAACCGCAGAGCCTATGCTTCCAAAAGGAAAACGGACAACTAGCTCTAAATAACCAAGACAATTGCAAACAACTTGCGAAATATTTTGAACAAATACTAAACTGTCCTGAGCCCTTAAACAAATTACCAACACTAAACCCTAAACAAACAAACCCAGATTCATTACCACCGAATGAAGAGGAAATACTAAGGCAAATCAAGCGGCTTAAAAATAACAAAGCTTCTGGTGAAGATGGAATCACTGCTGAACTTTTGAAATCCGCTGGTCCAGGTACAATCAAGGAAATAACCAAAATTCTACAAGAAGTTTGGCGAACCGAACGGATTCCGGAAGACTGGAAAGTTGCTCTAATCCATCCACTACATAAGAAAGGAGATAGAACGGATGTAAACAACTATAGAGAAATATCTCTTCTCCCAGTTTGTTACAAGATTCTATCTCAATGTCTACTAGACAGAGCACAGGGACAGTTAGAACCGAACATTGGTGAATATCAAGCAGGTTTTCGACCGGGCAGATCCTGCCCTGAACAGATCCTGAATCTAAAGTTGATTCTACGACATCAAAAACTGTACAATAAAAATCTCGTCTGTACATTTGTGGATTTCAAAAAAGCATATGATTCTATTGACCGCGAATCTTTATTCCGAATCTTGAAAGAACAAGGACTGGATCTGAAAACGCTGGCAATTATTAAAGCAACGTTAACTAACACGAGGTCAAAAGTTAAATTCATGGGTGACATCTCAGAACCCTTCCAAATTAAAACTGGTGTGAGACAAGGGGATGGACTCTCGCCACACTTATTTAACTGTGTTCTAGAAAAAGTAATACAGGAGTGGCGTGAAAAAAAGTCGGCACTGAATATTGACCAGCCCATTAAAGTGGGGAGAACCAACATCAAAATTGATTGTCTGGCATTTGCTGATGATCTAGCAATTTTAGCTCAAGATGTATTAACGGCTCAAAAACAGATTGAAATCCTAAAAGAAACAGCAGAAAAGGTAGGACTCCAAATATCCTTTGAAAAGACACAATACATGACCAGCAACAGACTAAGAACACCATTTCTAAAAACAAAATATGGTAACATCAGACGAGTCTCTCAATTCAAATATTTGGGTGAAATAATCATGGAAAATGGGTTGGAAAAAGCGGCCAATAAGGGTAGATGTCAAAAAATGGAAACGGCATTGAGACTTACACAAAATATTTACAACAAAAAATGCCTATCTAAAAACACAAAACTGAGACATTACAACACGGTTATTAAGCCAGAATGTCTATATGCTGCAGAAACGCTCATTTTGAATAGAAAGAGGGACATCGAGGACATTGAAAAGAAGGAAAGAAAAATCATAAGAAAAATCCTAGGCCTCAAACAAATAAATAGCACAACATACCGACTTCGAGAAAACCAAGAAATCAAACAATACACAGATATACATAGCGATATGAGAAAAAGAAGACTTAAGTTTTACGGACACATCAAACGGATGAATCCGAGTAGGCTAACTAGACAAATAGTCGAATTTTATGAAAATAGGAGTAGAGCTAGAGTAGAAATAATTAAATGGATTGCGGCAATTAAAGAGGACCTAAGATCAGCAAATATTACACAAAGTGAAATTCAGGATAGAGGTTGTTTCAGACACAAGGTTAACGTTTGGAAGGTTGGCCAGAGAGAAAAATGTAGGAAGACTGGAACAACTTGGTCTGACGAAAGGAAAAAAGCTCATAGCGAAAGAATGAAATTAGTATGGGCTCAAAGGAAGGCTAACAACAACAAACGCCTCTAATTGTACTTCGCGTGGTCCACCAGGGCCCATACGTGAATAATAATATATATATATATATATATATATATATATATATATATATATATATATATATATATATATATATATAGCCAGTTGACTTGGTCTGGCTCTGGTCGTTTCTATTCAGCTGTCTCCTTGCATTAGACTCGAGCTCAGCTGAGGCTGTGAGGCCAGAAATTGGTCCTGAGGGATACTTGTTAGGATGCGATGGCGAAGACTAATTTGAAGGGAACAGAGGTACGTGTTGTACGAAAGAAAGATGTATGTTATTTATATATATATATATATATATATATATATATATATATATATATATATATATATATATATATATATATATATATATATATATATATATATATATATATGTGCTAGTTCGTAGTGTTTCGCGGATGGAAGAATACGCTAGACTGTTTGTCCAGGAGTACATCCGATCGTTTGTGTCCCGTTTGTTGGGAACGTGCAGACGTTTCGCCAAGGTCACACTTGGCATTCTCAATGCTTATGTTAGGACGCGATGGCGAAGACTAATTTGAAGCGAACAGAGGTACGTGGAGTACGGAAGAAAGATGTATGTTATTATAATATATATATATATATATATATATATATATATATATATATATATATATATATATATATATATAGTTTAGACTACTCCTAGACTGTTTGTCCAGGAGTACATCCGATCGTTTGTGTCCCGTTTGTTGGGAACGAATATATATATATATATATATATATATATATATATATATATATATATATATATATATATATATATATATATATATATATATATATATATATATATATATATATATATCTATATATATATATATATATATATATATATATATATATATATATATATATATATATATATATATATAGCCAGTTGACTTGGTCTGGCTCTGGTCGTTTCTATTCAGCTGTCTCCTTGCATTAGACTCGAGCTCAGCTGAGGCTGTGAGGCCAGAAATTGGTCCTGAGGGATACTTGTTAGGATGCGATGGCGAAGACTAATTTGAAGGGAACAGAGGTACGTGTTGTACGAAAGAAAGATGTATGTTATTTATATATATATATATATATATATATATATATATATATATATATATATATATATATATATATATATATGTGCTAGTTCGTAGTGTTTCGCGGATGGAAGAATACGCTAGACTGTTTGTCCAGGAGTACATCCGATCGTTTGTGTCCCGTTTGTTAGGAACGTGCAGACGTTTCGCCAAGGTCACACTTGGCATTCTCAATGCTTATGTTAGGACGCGATGGCGAAGACTAATTTGAAGCGAACAGAGGTACGTGGAGTACGGAAGAAAGATGTATGTTATTATAATATATATATATATATATATATATATATATATATATATATATATATATATATATATATATATATATATATATATATATAGTTTAGACTACTCCTAGACTGTTTGTCCAGGAGTACATCCGATCGTTTGTGTCCCGTTTGTTGGGAACGAATATATATATATATATATATATATATATATATATATATATATATATATATATATATATATATATATCTATATATATATATATATATATATATATATATATATATATATATATATATATATATATATAGTATGTATGTCGGAAAAGTAACGGAACTTGTTAAATTTTTAAAAATCAATTAGTTATTTTGCCAAAATATTTTGTTTTTATTCAATATCCATCCCTTCCACATCGATAAACCGCTGGGTACATTCAACCGATGCTAGCATAGATTTTTTATTTCGTTTTTTGGTATCGTCTCAATGACCTCATCACGACTCCTTGAACTTGTGTAACACTGTCATAAAACGTTTATGGCCAGTTTGAGTTTCCGAAACAGAAAATTTGTCACACGGAGATAAATAAGACCAATACAGAGGATGTTGAGCAGACAGACAGGTTTTTTCGCCTAAATTTACGAACAGCGACAGTCGCGTGAGATGATGCATTATCATGCAACAAAAACCAGCTTCCCGACGCTCGATATTTAATCCTCTTTCGAACAATTCTCTTCCGCAAACTCTCCATAACACCCAGATAATAATCGCCAGTAATATTTCGACTCTGTAGAACGAATTCCCGAAGCAAAATAAATTTAGAGTCATAATAACAGATCAACATTTTCTTCTCTCGTGACTTCTTGAAATGCAATTTTTTCGGTTTCTATGAGCCTGAAAACCTTCACGTAGCATTTTGGCGCTTTGCTTGATGATCGTACTTGAAGCACCAAGTCTCATCACGAATTACAATCGATTCCAGGAACGTGAAGTTCCGTCTGGCTGTTTTAATAAAGTCCTTGCAATATTCAACGCGAGCGATTTCTTGGTTCTTATTTAAGGCGAAAGGAACAGATCGAACACAGACTTACCGTTTGTTTAAACCTTTGTCAAAATTTCGTGAATCATGACTTTGGTTATATATATTTATTATATATATTCCTTGGCTATATATATAACAGTCTATCACATATATATCACAGTTTTTGTTTTGGCCGGCCTGGTTTGGAACGTTTTTCAAAACATCATAACCGTCCTGGAATCACTTGTACCACTCGAACACAGGGGTACGGTATAAACAATCATCACCATAAAGTGTTTTCATCAATTTAAATGTCTCGCGGAAAACAGGACGTAAAAAAACATCCAAATATTTATTTTTTCAGCAAAAACCATCATTTTTATTCCAAATAGTCTCCTTGCACGTCAATACAACGTTTGGCATGGTTAATTAGATTGACGAGTGAATTTTTGAGATCGACCAAAGATATGTTCTTCTGGATGACGATCGAGGTCTTTTGAATGGCTTCAATATCGGCATAACGCTGTCTTTTTTTATCGGCGAATAAAGTTTTTCGAAGAGGTAGAAGTCACAGCGAGCCAAATCAGGAAAGTGTAGTGAATGGTTGATGATGAAAATTCCATTTTTGGTGAAAAAAAAAGATGTAATGAGTGTCTAACGATGAGACGGTGCATTAACAGGCGCCAGTTGACTTGTTGACGGTATTGTGGCTGCACATGACAATTTCGCGACAACAGTTGTTTCATAACACCAAGATAAAACACAGCATTGATCGGTTGACCAGGTGGAACAAACTCGTTATGCATAATTCCCTCCAAATCATAGAAACAAACCAACATAGTTTTAATTTTTGACTTCTCGAGACGGTTTTTCTTCGTATTTGGCTCACTCGGGTGCTTCCATTCGGCACTTTGACGCTTGGTTTCTGGATGATATTGAAAAAACCACGCCTCATCACCAGTAACAATACTGTACTTGAAATTTAGGTCCTTTTTCGACATGAAGTAAATCTTTGGATATGTTCAATTCCATTTCCATGTATCTCAACAAAATTTGACTAATTTTTTTATAAATTCACGCACAATTTCTTTTTTTTTCGTCGTCCTTAAAGTCTTTTCGTCGTCCTTAAAGTCTTTACGAGCTTCTTTGAATTGTTTCAACCATTCGTGCCACCATATAAGCAATCATCACCATAAACTTGTTTTATTAATTAAAACGTTTCGAATTAATGTATGTGAATGTTTTACCAAGTTTAAAACAAAACTCAATATTCGCTCTTTGTCCAATATTCATTTTTCGACCGATGGTATGTATGCTATCTCGGATAGTTAACACCTCTTCGACGTATGTATCTTTATCGGGAAAAATACTAGTAGTGATGGCAGACCCAAAGAGATTCTCCATGACTAAAGATGCAAATAAGGCTCTTAATAGAGCAATCAACGATAAAAACAAGCCAATCCCTGAGCTCGAGGACCAATTGAGAGTTGCTGAAGATATGAACAATCTCGCCGCCGACGAATATGACGATCAGCGGTAAAAACTAGAGGATTTTCAAATGTGAGCTTTTTAACAGGTGGGCAACCCTTTTAAACTGGCGTTGCATTCCTTTTCGAGCATCTGGATTTGGAGACAGTCTTTCAACTGCATTCAGATTCGAACCTCCATCGGTAATTTTCAGGCTATTCATTTTTTTTCCAATATTCGACGGTTTAATAAATGCGTCGGATGTTTTTTCCGACTGATTTTTCTTCAATCCCTTCTACATCCAACCTTTGCAAGTAATTTATCAACTCCCCGGAGGGGAGTCCAAAGAAGCAATATCCGTTGAGTAAGGTGGATGAAGCAAAACATCTCAATATCCCAATTGAAGCCCATTGAAATGAAGGTGATTTGTGATTGCGATAACCGGAATTAACTCCAGAATACCCCTGATAAGAACGCAAAAATTACGTTCCTCAGAAGTGCAGAATATATGACATTGATACCCCATTTTCAAGAAATCGCCGAAGCCTAAGAAGCCTGCACCCCTACCTTTTAAATAATGAGAAGCCTGACATTTCTGCATCCGTTAAAACCTCCCGGGTACCACCGGTTCTCCTTCGCGACAAGTCGGCATATTTGAAAATAATGTGCATCTGCAAAGAGAGAAATACTAGGCTAATTGAAAATTTCGCGGAGAGCCTATAGAGCAATAAAAGAACTATATAATCTACTACATTTTGAAGTTTTATCTTTCGTATGAACACACGTGAAGTTTCAAGCCGATCTGTAAATTCATTCTATAAACAGCTTAAAGTAAACATCTTTTCAACTATAAACGTGTTTTATCATTTCCGCTCCTCTAACTTTTCAATTAGCATAGTATTAATTTTCCAAAGCAATAACAAAACCAGAAGTTTTTTTTTCAGCCCCATACATCAGATAATTTCCCAGCAGTAACCATGCTCCTCGAAGACAAGAAGTATCAATTCCATATATTCAGCACTCCTGAGGAACGAAATCTTCGCGTTCTCATCAGAGGTGTTCTGAAGTCAATTCCGACTGCCGCAATCACCAATGGGCTCATTTTAATGAGCTTCAATTGAGATGTTGGTATGTTGGGACGATGTGCCCCATCCACCTTTCTCACCGAACATTGTACCCTCGGATTACCATCTATTCGGTCCCCTCCAAGATCGTTTAAATAGGAAATCATTTAAAAGCGAAGACAAAGTGAAAAAGCAACCTGTTAACATTTTTTGGCAATAAAGATGCCAATTTTGGTAAAAAGGCTTTGTGGACCTACCACCATGTTGGTATAAAGTTGTAAATAATGATAGTTTAATAATCTATGTATATATATATATATATATATATATATATATATATATATATATATATATATATATATATATATATATCATACATATATATATATATATATATATATATATATATATATATATATATATATATATATATATATCATACATATATATATATATATATATATATATATATATATATATATATATATATATATATATATATATATATATATATATATATACATCAGGATGAAGGCCTCTTCAGCATGCTTCCAACTTTCACGGTCATGGGCTTTCCTCTGCCACTCGGGTCCAATATACTTAACGATGTCATCAATTCATCGTGCTTTCGGTCTTCTTCGCGGACGTTTGCGATCAAGCGGTATCCACCCCAGGATTGCCTTGGTCCATCTGTCGTCCCATCGACTCGCTATATGGCCTGCCCATCTCAATTTCAATTGCTTTGCTCTTCCAATGATGTCACAGACTTTTGTTTGTTCCCTGATCCATGCGCAGGACTTTCTGTATCGTCTTGTAATGCCGAGCATACATCTTTCCATTCCCTTCTGTGCTACCCGTAGCTTTTGAATTGATTGCGATGTGAGTGTCCAGGTTTCATTTCCATATGTCATAACGGGTAGAACGCACTGATCGAAGACTTTACTTTTCAGGCAAAGTGGGAGTCTGCTCTTAAACACTATGTTGAGCCTACCAAAAAAAAAAAACAAAAAAAATATATATATATATATATATATATATATATATATATATATATATATATATATATATATATATATATATATATATATATATATATATATATATATATATATATATATATATATATATATATATATATATATATATATATATATATATATATATATATATATATATATATATATATATATATATATATATATATATATATGTATATATGTCTATAAACTTGCTTTTCTTTTTCTCTTAAAAAAATACCTACGAACTTTCCGGACAAGCCAATATTTGATCTGCTTATATTATTTACCGGAAAAAAATGTAAAATTTTACGATGGTAACATAAAGGAAAAGTCTAAATCATTAAAATTCCCCGAATACAAAAACTTTTAAATTTTCTACGCAAAAAAAATTTATTTGCATTTTGCCTTTTAATAAGCCACGTAGCTTTAGTACGTCCAGTACTTCAGTAAGTCCAGCCTACAATTATACTTATCGACTCATATCACCGCACAGTTTATACACAAATTCAACGCACACCGAAAACTCCTGACACTTAGTAAGTTACAATTTTTAACATATAAACCAGCGAAAAATATCGCTAGTTCAAAAAGTTTTCTACCTAGTGCATTGGTTAAGAAAACCAGAACCCAGAAAACCAGATATTTCAAGGTAATAAGACAATGCTTTTACCTGTCTACAATATTCTAATAATTTTTATTAAATTATAACGTCTTGTTTGATAATTAGTTGTACAATATTTTGGTTGTCCTGTTGATAAGTTTTAAAAATTAGTAAGTAATATTCAATTTAAAACCTTTAATTCCTAATTAATATATATTTTTATTTATAATTATTTATAATATTTTATTAACTAACTTAGAACTATATAAAAATATTTGATATAATATTAAAATTGCAAAAGTTAATATATTGTTAAAAGACTTACATTAAAAATTATAAGAAAACTTATTAAATATTAATTCAATATTAGTTTAAAAAAAATTTGAGATTTATGAGCTTTGATTTTAAAAGAATTCATAATTTTTTCTCTTAGGAATTTAAAAATTATATCTGATTTTACAATATTTATGATAAAAAAAAATGCTGATTATTATTTGATCTATCCTATTTAAAAGAGGAAGTGAAGATAATAAATACCGGTTGTATTTATAAAATCAGATTATATATTTTGGTTTTTGAAAATATGTAATTACAGTTTATTTATATTCTGTAGGATTTGTTTTTAACTTTTTTGTTTCCAAAAAAAAAAAAGTCATTATTATAAAATATTTCCTTCACTCCATATAATAACTTTTATTAAATATATTTACAACTTGTGAGGAGCTGGTTTCTAGTTTTTCGTCACTTTCTTCATCTGAGTGTTCACTCATTATCTCATAACG
Source organism: Cosmopolites sordidus (assembly GCA_031761425.1). Taxonomy (NCBI): domain Eukaryota; kingdom Metazoa; phylum Arthropoda; class Insecta; order Coleoptera; family Curculionidae; genus Cosmopolites; species Cosmopolites sordidus. The sequence continues at coordinate 220,285 of JARFXV010001269.1, forward strand.
TCATCATCTTGTTCATATAAATCAGATGATACTCAAATGTTTTTCAGAAATTGAGCAGAATTATCTGGTTAATCACTTATGTTAACAAATTTTAAATTATTTTAAGTATTCTTACCTGTCAGAGTCATCATGATATTCGGCAGAAATCAGAATAATCTCCTAGCATTTTTTATGGTATGAGTTCAAAAGTTAGAGTTAACTAACGGGACATTCATAATAAGACACCGAATGAAGATACGATCACAACAGAATACTTTAAACCTAAGTAAAAAGTACTTAAAGAATTCACACTATTTATTCAATCAGATCTAAAATACAGGTCATATTCCCAAAAACTGGTTTAAATCTACGTTTAGATCCCTACCCAAAAACGAAAAAGGCGAACGTTATGAAACCATAAGTCTAATGAGCTTTTAACATTTTTATGGGCATAATTTATAACCAAATTAAAACAAAATGTAAAGAGTACTTAAGCAAATCGCAATATGACTCTAGAAAAGATATGGAAACAATAAAAGCAATGTTTGGCTTGAGTACACCAACGGAAAGATACCTGAAATTACTAAAGAAACTGCGTGGAATCTATAAAAACCATTCATGAGAGTTCATTGGTCGCTTTGAAAGATCTAATAGAATTCGAGTATCAACACTATTTCGAAGACGTATAATCGTATTGGAGTGAGAGAAGATAACATTAAAAGAGACAAAATAAATTTCGATGAATAAATAAATACTTTGTGTTTTATATAATACCAATTGTTACCCGCCCGCTTCGCTGAGCGTAAATTAAACTTTAGCAACAATTGATCACTTTATAATTAAAATTACTTTTAAAACACCAAAGCTTTACCCTGCTATTGAACAATTTTTTTTCTGACAAAGACAACAATGCGAAGGATTCACAATTCTACAATCCTAAATTTCAAATTTTCGCAAAACACATATTTTACAAAACCATAAAAATAAAATAAATATGAAACAATCCGTAATATTTGTAAAAATGTCATTGATTGCCATACATCTCTGTATACAATAATGTATGATTTATTATTTTCAGCAATATTTTATATTTTCTTGTTTTATTTATCTTGTTATTTTTTTATGTTTTAAGCAAAATTAATAAAAATATTTGACTGTCAGGCAAATAAATAATTGCGGTTATTGATTTGTTTTGTTTATATAAAATGAAATTAATTTATTACCATATATTACCGCTCCTTACTATATTACTACTGCCAAAACCCTCCTTGGGAGTTATCTTTTATAAACCCTCATCCTTAGCGAATATTTGCGATATCTGACGAACATTCCAGCCAAATTTCAAGTCGATAGGATGAAAAGTTCAAAAATGTGAGTATATTTATCTTGGACTCCCCCGCAATCTCCTTAGGAGTTAATTTTTATGAACCCTCCTCTTTAGCGTACATCTACTATGCATGAAGAACATTTCTGCCAAATTTTTAGTTTGTAGTTTCGGAGAATTCGCGAAAAGTGAAAAGACATAATCCACTTCTATACTAAATTTCATTAGAATCCTTCCATCCGTTCGATCGTGATTGAAGGACAAACATCCAAATAAACTTACTTTCACATTTTTAATATTAGTAAGATAAGTCACCTTACTTTTTGATCATAGTAGTATTAGATTGTTATAATACATTCATTTGAATACGTTTCAAGAATTGACTAGAAGGCTTATATAGATAAATCCCCTTCTCAGAATAAGAGAAGTTAAAAACTTATCAAATTTCAGAGAGACCGAATACGGGATAGCAATTGCATGTACTGAGAATAATGTACAGCAATTATGATTACACGGAATTCGACTAGGCGACCCTTGACATGTGGACAGGGGTTGTCGTAAAGAACGTTATGGGTTTTTTTCACTTAAAAGTTTCATAAAGCTGGTCGAGCTAGGGCAGACAGACGTCCATGTTGATATTGAATTGTTCTTTGCCGTTTGTATTCGGACAAACTATTGTCATTTCATCAATAACAGATGCCGTTTGCAAAAATCTTCCAGTAGATGATACCACTCCTGTCTCACCAAACGCATCATGTTGCCTTCTTACAGTGAATACTTAATTTGGAATCTCATTCATATTTAACTCGAAATACAAAAAAAGACGTTCAATACAATACAAGAGTTCAAATACAACAATTTATCGATCTTAGTTATTGCTCTATAGGTTTAACTATATCTTTGACTCCATTTATTGGTTTGCTAGAGATTTGAAAATATACTTGTTTTTAATTCTAATTTAGGTTTTCAGTGCTGTTTTCGATGATATACTCATATATCTTTACATAATGATAAGGAGGCTTAAAGGTAAGTTCAGAATCAAATATTGAAATAAGATTAGGGTTTCTTTTGTTGTTCACATTCGTTTTTATAACTTATATTTATATTATTTAATTTATTTATAATTATTAATATAATATTATTAATTAATAATACTACAATAATATTCAATCGTATATGAAATGTATTATACTTATGAAAGTTTTACAAAATAATCTCACTTGTAGATGGTCGAAGAGTACAGAAATATTTGTAACTATAAAAGCTTTCAACTCAAAAAAAATGGGTTAGGTGTCTTCTCTTATTTGGGAAATTTCTGACTAGTCATACATTATAGAGCTGGACTGCATTTGCTGGATTTATTTATATTTGCAAATATTATTAAATTAAGAATCTAATGTGGTAGTTTGTAAAACATCGTTTTAATGTAGTGAAAACCTTAATTAAAGCAATAATGTAGTATGGGTGCATATTTTTGAAAATATTGTTAATAAAGTTTAGTGTGGTGGTTTGAAGAATCAGTGTGGTTTTAAAAGTATTGGAAATTTGAATGAAAACAATCAAACTATTATAAGAAGAAATATGTATATAATTTTGGGTACTGATTGTTTTTTATTCTGAATTGATTATTAATGTAGTTTAATCTACTGTAATTACTATTATTATCAGATTATTCAAAAACATTGTTTCACTTCTTGAGAATAAAAATATAGAATTAATTAAACAGCCTTCGGTTGGAATTCGATTGGAAGAATACGAGAGTGTTGGATTTTCTCAAACCTCACGCAGTTATTAATCATAATATGTTAACATATACAGACTATATTGTTATCATTGCTGTGGCATTAGTAATTTTACAATAACCTATAATATCAACATAAATTTATTAATATTAATTTAAAAAATTAATAACTAATTATGTTAAAAAAACAAATTTACTTAATGTTGGTTTTATAAGTTAACATCAAGTTATTATGATAAAAATATAATTTAATATTAAAAATCTGTGACCATAAAAATATCCACAGCAGGTATATTATCAGAATTAGTCTTAATGAACCCTTGTCACCAATTACTGAACTAAATTAGTAACCAACAATATTTTATTTTGCACTTTAACAATAATAATTTTGACAGTATATATACAAGTAGAAACCGTTCACAGTACTGACGTAAAAACACTTTACTATAATAACGTCACAAACATGGCAACCAATCGCGGGGCGTTCGTAGGCACGTGATTTATTTTTTTTAATTTTCAAAATTTTAATTCATTCATAATTAATTGTAAAATATGTTTCATCGATTATCAATATTATTTATGATAAAGTTTAAAAAGTAAAAAAATTGATATTTATTTTTTATTCAAAAACCCAAATGTCGAGACGCATTTTCTTCGACTAATATAGAAGAATATTTTTATGAACAAAAAACCAAATTTCATAAGAAAAAAATGCGCAAAAATAAACCGCGGGTAATTATATATCAAACCAATATATATTCAAAGTAGAAAGATTTAAGAAAAATGAATATAAATACACTGAAACATAACGAAAAAGTTGGTGCTATTTCGTTTTAGAACATATCTGTCAATTTAAAGCAGTATTATTTAATTGAAGCAATTATTGTTCGATTCCAGTTTAATTGAATGCAATGTCAGAGGTATAACCTCTGACATTGCATTACATTGATTTTATTCAATGTTAATATGAATAATTACACTACTCAACAATGTTTTTGCTCAACGATAATGACTATTATTATCAAGTATTCACAGCTGGCTTAGCTCGACTTTATCGAGTCATGCAGGTAGAAACATGTATCAGGTATATTCTTGAATCTCTGGCGAGTGTGACATATAAAAACAAATTAACAGAGCGCTCTTGAACCAGTAGATTGTTGTATCTCTGGCTAACAAATAGTTTAAATAGTATAGTAAATGTATTTTTAACCAACTGATGGTTTTACATTTTTGTCTTAATTTATATTTTTTTTTTAAATATTTCTGTATTTAAGTCATAATATTATCATCATAATAATGCCTCGGATTTACAAAAGTAATTCGAACAATTTTTGTTATATGTATGATAATTTTACCATGAATGAACAGATTGAAAAATTAACTCCACGAATTTCTCGGGGGTTCCGTAGGTTCCGCACGTGATATGCTCGAGTTGTGGTAAGAATTTACAGAATTGGATATCTGGTCGTCGATCAAGTTTACTTTTCGCAACATCAATGTTATGGAAAGAACAGAAGGGCCATGTTGAAGATTGTTATTTTTGCATGAATACAATTGCAGGGATCAATACTAGTAGAAAAAGAAAATATCATTACATTGGTACAATATCAGCTCAAAGACCTTAACCACACGATGAATATCATCCAGTTCCTACACCGCCTTTTGACGATTCTGAGAACGATACTGAAAACGATGACCCCACAAATCAGGAGTTCGTTATTCTCCACTCATCTGAACATCATTTAGTCACTTAACCTGAATTAAATGACTTGCTTAGAGATCTAGATCTATCAAAAGCACAAGCAGAACTTCTTGGTTCGCATCTGAAGCAATGGAATCTTTTAGTTACCGTTTTTCGAAACCATCACAGTGTTATTGTACAGTTTTTTAGTGCTGATAGCGATTTCCTTTATTGTAACAACATCAATGCACTATTTGAAACTTTCGGTATTAATAACGACCCACACGATTGGAGATTATTCATAAATTCGTCTAAAATTAGTCTAAAAGCAGTATTGTTACCCAACAGTAATAAATATACTTCCATTCCTTTGCGGCATGCCGTTTCCATGAAAGAAACTTATGCTAACATGAAGCTTTTACTTGAAAAGATAATATATGTGAATAATGTTATTGCTCTAATTATGGGTATGCAACAGGATTACACTAAATACTGTTTTTTTTGTCCTTTTGAAATAATGTGACAGAGAAAATTATTACGTCAGACAAGCCTGATCATCTAGGAAAAGTTTCGATCCAGGATCAGAAAACATACTTCATCCACCATTAATGCAAAAACAAAACATTATTGTGCCGTGCCGCCTTTGCACCTAAAATTTGGAATAATGAAAAACTTTGCGAAATCTCTTAACCGCGAAGGTGAACCTTTTCAATATCTTAAAGAAAAGTTCCCAAAAATTACACATGCAAAGTTAAAAGAAGGGCTTTTTATATGGCCTCAAATTCGAGAGTTGATTAAGAATGATACCTTTAAGACTTTAAGACTTAAATTAAATAAAATAGAGAATAAAGTTTAGAAATCAATGGTGTAAGTTTTTATCAATTGTCTAGGAAATGTGATGGCTGAAAACTATAAAACACTAGTAAAACATATGATTCAAGTCTTGCACGCTATGGGCTGTAAAATTTCCCTAAAAATACACATTTTGGACTCACATTTACGTCTTTTACCTCAAAATATGGGAGAGGTTAGCGATGAGAACAGTGAGCGCTTCCACCGGGATGCACAGGGTATGGAATGACGCTATCAAGGAAGGTGGAGGCCCGCTACGCTAGCAGATTATTGTTGGGGACTAAGAAGAGAAACTATAGATATTAACTATAAAAGAAGAAGCATTTCAACTGTATATTTTTAAAATTATTAAAATGTATTAATCTAAATAAATCCTTAACTGGATTATAAATCTTGTTATTGATTTGCACAAAAAACCTGAGCTAACTAGAACATGAAATTAGTACCGCTATAATTTTGTTTAATACTTTCTCAAGATTAGTTTATTTAGTGTTATTTAACGTGATAATGTTTTTAAAAATTAGTTTTAAAGAGAAAAATAAGCTGATTTTATCAAATGCTAATACTATTTTAAATAATTAACAATACTATCGATTGTTTGCATTGGAAATTTTATATAGTCATCAGAAACAAAAGAAAACCAATTCATTTCTATTGTCTATTATGTAAAGTTTAAAAATAAACAAACTCAATTTTGATCGAATAAATGATTATTAATTAACAAAGTTCAATTGAGCAATTACAATGGCATATTTAAAGCATTCTATCAAATATGAATTGTTTGGGACCAAGTTAAATGAAAAATTTAATTCTCAAATATTTATAAAACTAAGTTTCTTCAGATGGGCTTGGGCCTAGCAATCTTACCACGGAAAACAATTGCTGCTACGAAACCTGATGCGAGGTGAAATGAGACTAATTGTTTATACTTTTTATTCAGTTAAAAGTACAATTCTACATTATCTCCTCCAAAGTAGTTGCCTTGGGAAGCAATGGTGAAGACGGTTTGTCGACTCTTCATAGCAGTGCTGGAACTCAGATACTGAAATCACCTTTGCCGGTCGGTTTACCATTGAGGCATAAATTCCTTATGGATGATCTCCTACTTATCAAAAAAGAAAATCAGCATGCTGAGATGTAAGAAAGTAGGAGAAAAAAGTGGTGAGGTGGTGAGGTAGTGAAGTTGAAATGTGGTGAGATTGGAGTCTACTATTCCTGGCGCTTCGTTTCCGGGTCTTATTAAAAAATCCAAGACTCATCACCAATGACACGTTCCAGAAAATGAGGGTAATTTTCAATCAGCCCCAAAAAGTCAACACATGTTTCCCTCCTGTTTCAACAAAACTTGCACGAAATTGTTGACACTCACTAGAAAAATCGGATTTACAAAAATAATTGCTACGGACCACCAAGTAATTCTTCCACTGCTGAAAAGTCATGACATTACTTTTCAATGAAAACCATACAGGCTAATTTATGGCGAGTATTTAATGCTATTTTCAATGTTTTTAATATTCTTTAGACCTTCTTTTGCTCCTTAGGTTCCTCAGCAATTTTTGTTAAAGTCTTACAGAAATTCAATGCAATTCTCAAAATGTTCTCATCTTGACAAAGCAACGATGTAAATCAACGATATCCGTAAACTAAACCGAATCAATTTCCGATAAAAAACTTGGTTTTAATCAGTATCCTATGTTCCTACAACTCAGCCATCTGCATGAAATGGAAAAATTAATCGCCTTTCTTTTCTGAAAACCTCATATTTTTTCTCATAACAAATTTCTAATTTTTTTATACATATCCACAAAATTCAATAGATCCTTTGTAATTCTTCTTCATATATTTCTATCTATAGTGATCGTTTTCCAGTCATTTATCACCTTCTCTTTCAGATCTTCTATGCCAGCCTCCCACCATCGCTTCCTTAGTCTTCCCTGCCTTCTTTTACCTTGTGGCCTTCCCCATGCAATCTTCTTCACCACTCTACTTTCTCCCATTCTCTCTGTGTGGCCCAACCACTGCAGTTTTCGATTTTACTATCGTGTTTATTCTTGGATCCTTGAAAATATTATAAATTTTCTCATTTGTTCTTCATATACTTCTGAATATTCTACGTTCCTATCCTGATATCTTAACAGTTTCTCTTCTTCTTTCCTGTTTAGTACCCACGTCTCACATCCATACAATGCAGTTGGTCTCAATCTGGTCACGTCTGTTAGTTTTGATCAATCTTAGGTCTATCTCCCCCTCTGCTTCACACTTGTTTGTTATCCTTACGCCTAAGTAGACAAATTCTTACACGGTTTCAATAATCATTCTTCCTAGTTATATATCCACTTCCACTTTCGAGACCTTTTCTTGTGAACCTTCTACTATCATAAGTTTGTTTTTCCTTTGATTGATTATTAAACCAAACATGTGTGTTGCCTCCACTAGCCTTTTTGTTACTTCTTTCAATTCTTTATCACTTCTCGCATTTATTGCGATATCGTCCGCATAACCCACTATTTGATGGCTTCTGTAAAGAATGTGGCCTCTGTTCCCTTCCTAATAATAATTTCCAAAACCAAGTTGAATAATAATATCGATAGTGAATCGCCTTGTCTTTGGCCTGCCTTGATCACAAAATCTTTTGTCATTCCTCCTTTTACACCTACATTGGCTGTTGTTATCCCCACTGTAAGTACAATAGGCCACACTAATCCTAACGGTGCCTGTGTTTACATTGAATCAGTATCAATGCCAAGTACGCAAATACTTTCTTTGCAGTTCAAAGTATCATTGTTTGGCATATTGTTTGTGTGGTTGATATTGACTGAAACAAAATTTATTTTCATGTCATCTACCTTCTTGTTTTATTTACAAATAAAAAATGGTTACTTTCGTCATAATTTCTGAAAATCGGAGTGTGCAAATACTTTTTTTGGTACTGGAATACGGTATGTTTACTAAAGTATTCTAGTGTATTTAATCATTGATGCTAGAAATGACACAGACATAATGGATGTTAGGACCTTTTTTGTTAGTAATAGCTAAATGCAATCAAAGGAATAGAGAAGGGATGTAAAAGGAAAATACTTCATCTGGGACTTATTACTAGAGAAGAATATGAGAAAGCATTAACAAGCAGGCATAAAACTGAAAGAGAAGAAAGCCAATCAGAAAAATTAGAGAGCAGATGGGAGAGGGTGAGAACTGTAATTACAAGGATAGCAGAGGAAATGCTGGGAACTCGGAAAACAAAGAGATGATCTTGATCTTGCTTGCTTTTACCTTGTAGTCTTCCCCATGCCATCTTCATCAATACTCTATTTGCTCTCATTCTCTCTATGTAGCCTACCCGTGTTCTCGATTTCACTATAGTGTTCATCCTTAGAGCTTTGAAAATATAAATTTCCTCATTCGTTCTTATTATATACAAACCATCGACTTTATTTCCTCCTACTACCATTCTGATTATTTTATGTTCCCATATTAACAGTTTCTCTTGTTTAGTGTCCATATTTCATATCTGTAAAATACAGTTGGTCTCAATACTATGTTACATAATCTTAATTTGGTATTTCTGGATTTGAGTTTTGATCTTATTAGCTGGTTCAAGGCTCCTGCACATCTATTAGCTTTGATCAGTCTTATCTCTATCTCCTTCCCTTCTACACACTTGTTTATTATCCTTACTCCTAGATAGACAAATTCTTCCGGGCTTTCAAAAGTCATTCTTCCTAACTCTGTATCAACTTGTACTTATAGGACCTTTCCTTGTGTACCTTCTAGTATAATTAGTTTGTTTTTCTTTTGATGGATTCTTAAACCAAACTTGCATGCTACCCCCACTAGCCATTTTGTTACTTCTTTCAATTCTCTCTCACTTCCCTCAATTATAGCCATATCGTACTCGTAACCCACTGTTTGATGACTTCTGTAAAGTATTGGCCTGACCATTTCTAACAATCATTTCCCAAACCATGTGATAAATAATTCAACCAAACTGATAAATAATTGAATACGAATTGATACGATTAATAAATATTAAAAACAAACAAGTGTGTCAAACATGTTGATACCCAAAAAGAGGAAATATTTACCATAAGTGTTTTATATTCTAATCCAGGTCAATTAAACTTTTTCTCTTTTGCAATATTTCAACTTAATATTTATTTAATTATAATATTTAATGAAATATATATTTTTTGAAATTTCTATGACAGCGTATAAAATGATTTCCTCTCTTCCTCTGTCTTGTCTTCTGTTGGCCGAAGTATAGAGAACATTGACATATTTCGAAATTTTCCTCTGACAATTATATAGTAGATCCTCTAAGTCACTAGTTTAAAACCTTATATCCTTGACTCAAATTTTTGTTTCTATAACGAACCTACAGCCAAATCGTGCTTCCAGTCATGTCACCTATAAGATATTTGATATCTACCTTTTCTCGGAGATTATATACCTAACCATCTTGCACCATCCAAACCATTAGCAAGATGTATGGTCTCCCGAAGGTTACAGTTTCTATCCAAGACTTTAACACTACAACCCTCAGAGCTCGAGTTACGGTTCCCTTCCTCATTCTCACTTGACACTTAGGATGTGAACACTTGTCTAAAATTTCATCCTCGCAACAGTGAAGGTTATTTGCGGTGTCATGAGTAAGCCAGTGGCTATTTTTGCGAATGAATTTGGAGCCACTTTATTCGTGAGAAAATTACCAGATCCCAGAACTTAACTCGTTTTGTCCTAAGAGCCTCAGAAATCATTTGTTTTACTTTAATCGTATATGATTTTTAGCGCCGATTCTCTTCTGAAGGTTGTCTTCCGCTCGCAGCAACTTTCGTAAATATTGTTCCTCTGAAATACGCTCAGGATTAGCGGAGATTCTTTGGACATTTCGAAGCCATATATTCCGCAATAATATCGTAAACAGTCAATCTCGGGTACCCGAACATCCAGAGCAAAAATTTTCCATTGTCGCCCTTCGATTATATTTAATACTCAATCTTAATGGTTCGGTCATTTTGAAGTTGTTTCTTTACTATATGCTTTCGGTTTACGAGAATAATTTAATAATAATTAGTACGACACGCTTATTTATATTATTTAATAGTTAATTATATATAATAGTTAAATTATATTTAATAGTTATTATAAGTTAATTAAAAATACCATCAAATGAAGAAAACAAATATTGATTTAAAATTTGAAAATAAACACAAAAATTAAAGAAAACACGAAATAAAAAAATTAATGAGATAGTTGAGGCTGGTGGAGTTTTAACAATTTGTTAATACCAGGTTCCAATTTCTTTATCAGTCGCAAATCGCCACGCTCAGTGATGTGCAGTCTATTCTTTTTCATAGACAGTAAATTAGCCATTGCACTGAATCCATGCTCAGACAAATACGACGAAAGAAATGCAATTAAAAAATTCTGTACTATTGCCCACAATCCAGAGTAAAGAGATTGTAGTAATTTTTGAAACTAGAACTCTTGCCATCAATTTCTGAATTTTATTTTTACTTGTTCGTTAGTTGTAAATTTTACGAGTTCCCCTTCTAAATGTAATGCTTCTCCTGTATCTACATTTACAAAAGGATCTAAAACCCAACTCAGTATATGCATTTTTAAAATATCCTGGAATCGCTCCTTAATTTTAACATGAAGAACATCCAAATGTTGACACTAAGTAAATCGTCCTGTTACGCAGAGATTCAACTGCTGATAATGTGGGAAAGTGGCTGTATTCACCTCTACCAAGATTTAATTTAAACAGAAGGTTTTCCCACAAAAGCAGCGACGTTTTTTGTTTTAATTAAATTCAGCTCATCTCCTTACAATTGTAAATTATTTTCATTAAATATTTTAAACAGGTCTATCAAATAAGTGATGTAATTTCTGAATATTATCAGGTTTTCGCAATCCTTGTTTTCAAGGAAGTCCAGTAGTGAGTCAAATAGATTAAAAAAACGATTCAAACAAATACCTTTAGAGAACCAACGAACTTGTGCGTGCAGCAATATACAGTGTACAGCAGCGTGTGTAATCTTCATCATTGTCACTACAAAGTTGACCAAATAATATATCGTTCAATGAATTACCTTTAATCTTATTGACTGCTTTAATAATTTAATGAAGCGACGTATGCAGGGGTTCATTCTGATTTTTTGCAACCAAATGCGGACGTTAATTAACACAGTGTCCAGTGAGTACAATTTGGTACTGCTTGTTTCAAATGCGGTGTGAAACCCTTATGACGTCCCATCATTGCTGGAGCACTATCAGCAGCAGCTGCCAACATATTGGCAGCTGAATATAAATTTCGTTAATGGTGGCTCGTAGGTTTTTAAAGTGGGAGGGCGTAGAAGAAAATAGTGCTGCTGAAGAATTGTTTTTGCGTTCCCCTTCTTCCTTTTTACTTTTCGTGCTATTGAAACCCTATATAGAAGGCGAACCAAGAAAATAAGTTAAAGTAAAGTAACTGAACGGAAATAAAATGAAAATGTATTTACTGTGATAAATGCTGGAGGGGAGGCGCTCCAACGCCCTCCCTCACACGCCGCCACTGAATTTCTTTCTCTTAAAAAAACCTGTTCATGGTATTAAATATCGATTCTCCGTTTGTATCGGTTTCCAAATGTTTAGCAAATAATAACTCTTGACAATTTTTTTCTTCATTTATAAATCGAACGTATGATAAGAGTAATGCTTCGTTACTTGGTAGAGTTGTTTCATTGGCTGAACTTAAAGAGATTTACCAATAAACACCAAATCACTTTTTTAAACTTCTCGACGCACGTTTCGCTAACCTTGTTAGCATCATCAGGATTTAATCTTATATTATTATATAGATTATTGTATAGATTTATATAGATTAAATCATATCCTGATGATGCTAATATGGTTAGCGAAACGTGCTTTGAATAGTTCAAAAAAAGTGATTTGGTGTTTAGTGGTAAAATTCTTCTAAAAGTTTAGTGTTTCTCACCAAAGGTTCCAATAGAAGAACTGTTTCATCCAGTTGTATGGAAAATTTGAAAGCCTTTAAGTAATCGCATTATCATATTTCAACATTTTTAACTATATCGCCTATTCATTACACTGAATTATTACTCAGAGGAAATTTCCTGATGATATCTGATGGTGTCTTATAATGATGAACAGTTTGTGTTACCTCTTTGACTGCCAACAAGGTTAATGCCTCCTCGCCAATTGTATGTGGTTTTCTCGCTTTTGCGATTAACAATGAAATATATAACGCTCGTAGTCCATTATCTTCTTGTTTAAAAACCGATGCAAAAAGGTTCGACATAGTTGGCTGTTTTAAATATTTATTTTCCAGTCCTTGAAAATAGGATAAATCTTGGCCTTTTTATCAAAATGCATTTTATTCAAATGCTTTTGTAGCCTAGAAGGCTTCATGGCTTCATTTGAAAAAACTTGTTTGACAAATTAAACACTTACGTACTGATTGGTTCGTAGGAGAGCACGTAAACCTATATTTTAAATACTCAATATCACAGTTTCAATAAATTAACTATTTAACAGATTTATAGATAGTAATAAAAATAATGGCTATAATAATGCCAATAATCACTTATTACTTATCACTCATCACTTATCCAATATAGATTTTTGACAAAGAAAGAGATAGGCCTGCCTTTTATAGATTTAATTTCGTGCACGCATCAACGTGTATGCCTTTGCTTCGTTGCTGTACCGGCGCACTTGCTCTGTAAACAAGTCATTATAAGATCCCATATTTTTGCTTGCTTGATTGCGTGAACCGCGTCTTTACTTACCACATGCAAAGACCTACACTACTAAACCGAATTAGGTATACGTATACCTAATGCTAATTAAAATTTTGTAATACTTATTTACGCGATAACAATAAGATAAACATTTTAGATAGCTATATAAAATATGTATTTATAAAAACAGTAAGTATTTTCAAAGTTTTGACTATCTTAATGCCGTTCATTTGCCCCTGAGCCCGCTACCGCCTCCACGGAAGGCTTATGGCGGTATCGCCACCGTTATGAGCCTATGATTTAGAGAGAGAGAGAGAGAGATTTGCTATTTGATATAATATTTTTATGTTCCATATACCAAATATCATGTCTGTATTTCATTGACGGTTCTGTTTTTTCTGTGTTTTATTTTATATAATCCGAGACTGTATTAACGGGTTTCGTAGCCGTTTTCCGAGGTGGGACTGGTAGGACCACGCACAATCCCCTATCCTGGAGAACCAAGGATTCTTCTGTAGGGTTTGACTTACCTTAGTCCGGGATCACTCTCTTCCGTTAGCTGCTTTCCGCACATCTTAATGTGCGTACTGCAAAGTCCTGAGCATTCGGGGAGGTGGTAGGATTTGTTGATAAGTCTTTATCGGACTGTGAACTTTGCTCAGAATTGTATTTATTGCATTCCAGGGGTCGACACCCTAGACTCTGTCCGAGACCCTATGACTAACCACTAAAGCCCCCCTAAATATTTTATTATATCAATATATCTTATTTACCGATCACACTGAGTGAGCTTCGGCTGTCTAATAAAATAAATACTTACAACCAGTACTTAACGATATAAATCAAATATATTTAATTTGATACAACAACTTCTTCTTTTTTCACCTAATACTTCAATAGCTAAAGTTGGTCTTGTCACCCCTTTCTACAATTTCCGCCGAACTGTCTTAAATACTTAAACAATCCTGGGTATAGAGGAATTAAATACTTAAACACTCCTGCGTATAGAGAAATGCGTATAAGTGAACTCAGAGTACAAAAAAGAGCAACTCCACTTTACATCGTATCCACATTATGGCCCCTACACTACTACGCCCCTATATATATATATATATATATATATATATATATATATATATATATATATATATATATATATATATATATAGAAAATTATAATATAAGAAGTTAAAGAAAAGATTAAAAAGTAAAAAAAAATATTTAAAGGTGATTAAAACATGTTAAAGTCATAGACATATATGGAAACCGTTAAAAGAGATCAATGTAGCTCTATTATCAGAAAAGAAACACTTAGAAAGTACAAAAAAGCAACTCAGGATACATTCAAGACGTTTTATTTTAAAAATACCTGTAAATAAATAATGAAATAAAAGTATTCGTTCACAATTATAATTTAACACCAACACGGCCTTTTTATCGGGTTGTCCGGAAAGTTCGTAGGGATTTTCTATTCGTTTCTCTTGTAACACTTGTAATCTGCATTGGATTAGTAATGTTTATTTAGATGTCCAAACAAAAAACAAGATTTGTGGCATTTATGTTCGGGGTGACTACGGTGCAAAAGAGGCAGAGATTTTGACCGGGAAGATCGGCATTACTTTGGTCATCCTTTAAGAACTGATTATATCGAGAAAATAACGGTTATAATATCTACGTACTACGGTCGGTGTGACAGCAAATAAGATAAATACTGACAAATCAACAGTTTTTTCGTTTTTCGGCTCTTCACGAACTTAGTGAGCGAAATCCGCTGGACCGAATTTTTATGTGTAATCTTTTGCTGAAAATTATCTGAAGCGGATGGTAAATCGCTATGAAAACTGGATTATGTTCAAAAAAGTATAATTAATAAAATTATGGAGGATCTCAGGATCAGCGATTTTAAGTACGACGAAAGAAGGCCATTAATCGAAGAAAATTATACTTTGCATTTGATGAGATTAGATGGGAATCATACAACTTTCAACTTCTTCCACGTAACCAAACCATCAACACCGACCTCTACTGTTCACAGTTAGATCTGCTGAAGGCAGAAATTGAATAAAAACAGAAAATTACCAAACAGGAAAGGTGATATATTTCATGATGACAATGCACGACCACATGTTTCAATGAGGGACAGGCAAAAATTGTTGTGCTTCCATTGGGATGTTTTGCCCCATCCACCTTACTCACCGGACATCGCACCCTGAACTACCATCTATTTCGTTCCCTCCGAAATGTTTTAAATGGGAAGTTTTTCATCATTGAAAATTAATATATTATTATTCTATCGCCAGAAATTTAGATTTAATTTTCAAATAATATCACAAAAAGTGAATCCAGCTTTACTTAATTATGTTTACTTTATTTAAATGTACGAATAAAAAAGCGTGTGTATACTTATGTACGCACAAAAGAAGTTATACTTATTTGGCGTAATTAATAAAATATTTTGGTTTTATGCATTCAAACAAATTTTAACCGAGGAAACGACCAATATACGAAAGTAAACACTACAAATAAACAAGTCTTGACAAATGGCGAAGGTGAAATAATTTGAAGAAGAAAATATTAAAATATGTGTTACATCGGCGCACGACTTAAATACTTTGGATACTGATATAGATTTTTAAAAACACAAATTTTATTGGCAAAATATGGATTTAATAACCTTTAAATCTGTTATCTACTACAATCGTTGAAAAATCAGAATGTTCACAATAATGAATAACAATATTATATATAAGTAAAATTGGCAATGGTTCTCAGCGGTTTCCTGGAATGGGTAGGGGACCTCTGCACAAAACTCAAGCAACTTCGTCCCCCGCTTAAAATACACGCTGATCTGTTATCCCAAACACGCCATAAGAAGTATAACAACAAAAACTAATGTTTTGTAGAAATTATCCTTCTCTAGCCAATACTTTATTAGTAAATATCATTAACATAAATTATTTATTTCAGTAGCTACTATAAAACATGTTGGACGAATCCAAAATACCCGCAGTCTTCAGGAAGAAATTACCGGCGAACTTAGAAAAAATTAAATATGGCCATTACCTTCGTTCTAGTATTGATTATCCAATAAACCTCTACTTAAGAGAATATGATATCAGAGTAAACGAGAATGGAAGTGAAATTATTCCATTCCTTAGAGGAAAATCGATTCTTATTTCTGGTGCTACTGGATTTTTAGGTATGTAACTTTTAAATAAATTTAGACTTTTAAGTTTTTAAATCTATTTTTATCGTGTATCTCCATCAAACTGTTCCGCAAATATGCTTGACACAGCTGCTTTGTTTTCGTGCATGTTTTTTTTATTTCACTTCTCTTTTTATATATAATATCTGCCCGCCTTCAATGTCATCACATCCAATATTCTAACCTCCTTTCCATCACCATGCGGCACTTGTTACCTTCATTCTTTCTACTGTGACCTTTCCTTCAATAGAAGCTTCATGCATAACTCCATGCGTTTACTTAGCATTCGCTAAATTATCACTCGCATCAACACTTTTCTTCACAAATCCCCTATCACAATCTCTATGACCATCAACATTCCCTGCTGTATTGTCCCTAGATCTAAAATTTAATGACATCCACTTATTAAACTCGTTCATAAGAGTCGTTATTCTTCCTGTAACGTCATTTGACACTTCACTATTAGTCGTAATTACTGAGCTTAGATATTTAAAACTATTAATTTTTTCAAAAAGTCTTTAATGTATTACTAGGCCAATATCCACTTGTTCCTTTCTTGTTTGTTCACCTAAGGTAGTCAGGTTTTATTGAATTTATTCTTAGGTCCATTCATGAGGCCGCCTCTTCAAACTGTCTAAATATCTATTCTAATTCTTCTTTCTTTCTACACATCCTGTCAATATTATATGCTTACGCTATGATATGGTATTGTTCAGTAAATGTGAATAATTTATTATTTATTCAATTTCTTATTATTGTTTCCAGTGTGAAATTAAAGAGAATAGTCGATAGCGGATCCTTGTCTTCACGGGCGTAACCAAGGGGGGGTTTTGGGGGTTCAAACTGCAGGGTTTGCGTGGTAATGGGACGTTCGCTTAATGAAGGTAAAGGCGGTCATCAAAGGATCGGCCAGTTGGTAACCGAACCTTTTTGTAAGTGGAAAAATGCCATAGAAATATTGAAGTTCATGCGAAATCGGGATACCACAAGCGAAATTCAGAACTGGCAGATAACTTTCTAAAAGTAATGTCTTCGCAGGCTTTTTAGGTCACTGAACAGCTGTCTTCTGAAAGAAAGGGACAACAAGAGGAGAATCGAAAGAAACTAATCCCTATCGTAAAAGCAATAATTTTTTGCGGCAAACAAGGCATCTCTTTGAGAGGTAAAATCGATTCGGGGCGCATACAAATTACACCAGAACCTGAACAACCACTACAGAATGATGGTAATTTTAGAGCCATGTTGCGGTTTGCGGCTGAGTCTGGAGATAAAGATCTGGCTGAGTATTTGAATACTTCACAGAAGAATGCCCTGTACACAAGCCCTCAGATCCAAAACGAAATAATTGACATTTGTGGTGAATTAATTCAACATAAAATAATTGAAGAAGTAAAGAAAGCCAAACTATTTGCGATTCTGGCTAACGAAACCACCGACATTGGACGTGTAGAACAAGTCTCGTTATGTCTTCGATATGTTGATTTTACAGATAATAAACAGATGTTTATTATCTGTAATAAAAATAAAGAGATGTTCCTTGACTACATTTCAACCGTCGATGTTTCAGGATTCGGTCTCGCAAATCTTATTATTACAGCTCTGAAAAAGCATGGACTTAAATGTTCTCATGTGGTTGGTCAAGGTTACGGCTATGAGTGGGTATTTGCACGGTGCCCAAGCTTATGTTCGCCAAGAATGTCCTCTTGCTCTTTATGTACACTGTAGTGCACACTCTCTCAACCTTGCTATTGCTGATTCATGTTCATTAGCAAATGTCCGAAATTGCATTGGAATTGTGCAGTCTGTTGGTTCCTACTTTCGACATTCTGCTCAACGCACTGCTTTGTTGAAAGAAAAAAATCAAGAGCTACTACCCGTCGGTAACCAAAAAAGCTTACTCTCAAAAAATGTGAAAAACGGTGGGTCCACAAACATGAAGCTATTATAAGATTCAGGGAAATTTATTCAGCGATTGTGAATGCTCTCGAAGAACTCCCCCAACTAGCCCAATTGCTAAGTACGCTTCGATCTTCGGATTTTGTGATATGTTGTGAAGTGATTCTTCAAAAAGTTATGAGCTATACATTGTCGTTATCAAAACAATTACAGACAATTGACATCGATCTTATCACGGCATTCAAACATGTAGATGATGTTATTAATGTCTTACAACTCCTGAGAAACAACACTGACGTCGAATATCTTCATCTCTATGAAGACGCAAAGGTTTTCCTGGAAGAAAATGGTGGTATGCTGCGAATGCCACGCGTCGTCGGAAGACAATTAAATAGACCGAACATTCCTGCATTGGATGTATGCACGTATTACAAAATTAATTTGTTCATACCATTTCTTGATCATATAATTCAACAGTTGGTTGAAAGGTTTACCAAACATCGTAAAGTAGTATCAGCATTATCTGGTGTGCTACCTTCAAATTTTACTACCAGTTCTGAAATTGAAGAAGCAATTTCCATGTACTCGTCACTGCTTCCCGAAAGCAACATATCAGTGGTTAAAGCAGAACTTGAAGTATGGAAAACAGTGATGACAAGTATCTCGCCTACCCCGAAATCTAGTTTGGAATGCCTAGATATGTGCGATAAAAACCTTTATCCTAATATTTATACATTACTACAAATCTTGGCTACCATTCCTGTATCCACTGCTACCCCAGAAAGGTCTTTCTCGAGCCTAAGGAGACTGAAAAACTATTTACGAAACACTACAAGTGAAAACATACTTAATGGTTTGGCTCTCATGAACATTCACTATGGAACAGAAATTCATGCAAATGAAGTAGTGGATATATTTAAAAGAAAAAGCCGAAAAGATTTCTTCTTTAATGGTTTTAGATTTAGCGCAGAGGATCGAAATTAATTTAACCATTTCATTTAAAGTTCAGAACTTTATAAATATGTCGTAATTTTTCCGATGAATATATAGATATTAAATTTCATGTAAGTATATTTTTGTTGTTTTATTTACTTCAAACTAAACATTTTATGTCGACAGAACCGAAAAAATAAATAAATTTACGTAAATTTCAAATCGAATAAATTTATCCTAATAGACGTAGTGTAGGAAAACAGTTACAAACAAGACGTATTTTCTTTAAATCTGCTACTTTATGATCATTTTTTTTCAAGTTTGTTTACGATCTGATGATTTTCAGAAAATATTTCTGATTAGATATATTTATAATATTTCAGGCTGAAACTATTAGTACACAAATATGTATGACTGATTTTTATTTTTCATTTCATTTCTTTTATACTGATCTGCAGTATTTTACTAAAATATTGTAGTGTATTGCAAGTCTGACGTGATATTTCACACAGTTTTTAATTTATTTTATCAAGGACACTTTTTAGACTTAGAATATAATATAATAGATCCTAAACTATGGAGCTCAAACTTGAATTCTCACTAAAAAATCAGTTTAAGAATTAAAAGTAACACAACGCACAATGGATCGTCAAATGTTCAGCATATTTTTAAGAGATAGAAAGCAAAATCAATATGTAAGAAAAATTACAAAGCTTAGGGATATAGCAGAAACAACCGCAGAACAAAGTGGAATTAAACAGAGCATATTGCCAGATACCCGAATAAAAGGTGGTCTCAACATCTCTTAAAATGGAGACCATCTAAAAGTCATGAGGGTATCGTCTCATGTACAGGACCAATAACATTAAGAAAACGGCCGGCGTAGTATGGTTCAGAGGCACAAAACATCGTAATCTGGAAGCTTATGAGGGCATATTTTTTCATAACATCTTCATAACTTCGCAAAACTCAACTCTTCGATCAAAATCATCTTCACTTAATTCT
Source organism: Cosmopolites sordidus (assembly GCA_031761425.1). Classification (NCBI taxonomy): domain Eukaryota; kingdom Metazoa; phylum Arthropoda; class Insecta; order Coleoptera; family Curculionidae; genus Cosmopolites; species Cosmopolites sordidus. The sequence goes on from JARFXV010001269.1 coordinate 240,649, forward strand.
TGTAGTAACTGTATTTTGTAAGGATAAAAATATTTTTTTATTATCTTTTGGACTGAGCCTCTACACATGTTATGATTTAAAGCTAATTGTTACACGGAAACATTCAACGAATTTTCGTCAAGATGATAAACTTCTTATCTAACATACTATAAATGACATCAAAACTGTTTCACTAAGCAACCTTTATTAACATTAACACAGATTATTTTTACTATTCAACAAAACTTGTTCTAATCGTCTACGAGCTACTTCCAACTACTACTACAACGAGCTACTTCCATCGGTTCAACATCAGGATAAATTATGAATTTTATAAAATAAACTGCCAATTTGTTAAGTTATGATTTTCAGAAGATTTCGGTGGATTTATCCCAAACTTAGATAATTCAATATTGTAATATAGTTTAAAATTAAATCTATGATGTTTAGATTTATTAATGTTTAAATTAAATTAACTTGGTTTGAATTTTACAGGAAAAATTCTACTTGAAAAATTAATTAGATGTTGTAAAGATATTGGTACCATTTACATTATAGTAAGAGACAAAAAAGGAAAGAATATACAAGATAGAATGCATGAATTTTTGAATAACTGGGTAAGCATATCTACCATATTATTTATATTTAAAAATGTTGAATTTAATGTCATCCCATGAAATATATTTTAGTGAACTTATATTACGTAAAATAAGCAGAAAAACGACTATACGTAAATATTAATAAAACGACCATATTACATTACCAACTACGATCTGTGATCTGATATTTGTATTGCAAAAAACCTACTAACATTATAGTTTTCTACATAAACAACACAACACAATAAAGTAAACATCTATTAAATATCGCCCATGTTATATCTAGACAACAACTCGAACGAAATGTATTTGCTACTTGATTAATACAGTTTCTCGAATTGAATATTTGTTTACTTCCTATCTTCTCGTTTTTCCTTTAGTGCTACAGCCCGTCAGTGAACGTGACCTGCCTCCAACCAGATGAATCTCCAGCAGCCCTTATACAGTTTTTGATGGTCATTACTTCTTAAAAATTTCTTCTTACTTTATCCTCTCACCGTGTCTTTGGTCTATCTCTCTTTCTGTCACCCACTATTCGTCCCTCTGTCATTCTCTTTGGTATTCGGCTTTCTTGCATTCTTGCCAAGCGTCCCACGGATCTGAGTCGCTGAAACCTCACAGAGACTACAGTATTCAGCACAATAAGTTATACCTGATTCTCCAATTTCCATTATCATTCACAGCACCAAAAATTCTTCAATTCTTCTTTCAAATACACAAATACTGGAAACGTCTCTTCTTTGTGGGAGTTCATACCTAGAAGCCATAAGTAACTATAGTAGTCCATATATAGTAGTTTCATGTTCTTTTATGTGAGCTTAAATTTCAGGACAGATTGCAAAGAGTAAGTTTAATTGCCCTTCGTAATACGCTTTCTGATATCTCCTGTTGAGTTATTCTTGTCCAGTTTGCTTCCCAGACATGTAATTTTCTTCAAAGTTCTATGTTGTCATCGCCGATTATTAAATTTTGTTCTCTTCTCCAATTCGTTCTCATCACCTTTGTTTTGTCGATATATTTTTTTCTAGACCGATTCTTTTGACCTTTTCCTTTATTTCATCTTAGGTCTCCCTTCATAATCTTTTCGATCGTATTAATATGGATACCACCTTATGGTTAATGACTATTAGAAGAAACTTATTTATATAAAAAACTTGATGTTATTGATTAATTAGCTTTAGATTACCTAAGGGAATACTTAAGGGAATTCATAAAAATTAACCTTTAGACAATTGACTCAAAGTATTCTGAAATAAGTATAATAAACTCATCAAAATAACAGCTTGTTATTAATCTTGTATTTTAAAGAATTGTTTTATTGACTTTTTTTAAAGAAATAAAAGCTGACATTTTCAGTGTGTTCGAACTTCCAATAGGAATCGCTGTCAAAAAAATGGTGGGTTTGCGCGCAGTTCTGTAACTATTTTTCTCAATAGTTTGGCAAATCATCATGGAACGTTTAACATCTGAGCAACGCTTGCAAATTGTCAAAATTTATTATTAAAATCAGTGTTTTATGCGCCAAACTTATAGAGCACTTCGTGATGTATTCGCCGAATTATCGATAAATTCAGCAGACATTTCACGCTGCTCGATATTAAAACAAAAACAAAGCAATAAATTGTGCGTTACGAAGAAAATATTACCGCTGTTGCTGGCAGTGTTGATGAAGACTCAAATTTATCAATTCCCCGCCGTTCGCATAAAGTAGATTATTTAATTCCTAATTTAGATGGTATTGATCTGCAGGAGATGTGGTTCCAGCAGGATGGCTCCACATGTCATACAGCCAATGCTACAATCGATTTATTGAGAGAACAATTCACTGCGAAAATTCTTTCGAGGAACGGACCTATCAATTGGCCACCAATGTCATGCGATTATACGCCTTTCGATTGTTTTTTTTGAGGTTATGTTAGTCATTAGTCTATGCCGATAAACCAGCAACTATTGGCACCTTAGAAGCCAACATAACTTGAACAATTGCGGACATAAGACCCAAATTGCTTGAAAAAATAGTCGAAAATCGCGCTTTATCAGGTGGGCATTTGTCCGAAATTGTTTTCAAACATTAATGCCATTGAATGTTATTTCACATAAAGTAAATAATTTCAAGGGATCTAATTTGGTTATTATTTTATTTCAATTTCTAACACACTCTAAAATCACCCTATATAACCATCACTTCCATGCACTCATATACCCTCAGTCGGTGATCATTTAATACGAGATTATATCTTCACATCTTTAACACGATATTCCTTCATCTTCAATGGATGGTACAACCAGATTTAAATTAACCTTTCCACTTTTTTACCATCGAAAATGAAGGGCCAGAATCCTTTACGGTTAAATTTAACTTGTTTTTATATGTCCGTCGGAACTGAACCCTCTAACATAAAATACTTTTTGACAGCTCCAACTTCAGTTTTGTCCAATTTTCAGAAAACAAGCCACTTAGCTGAAGCATCTGAAGCATCCCAGCGGGCCTTAAATTATTTTTGACAAATAAACAAAGGCATTTGATCATACTTGAGCCAGATCTATGTCGGACCAAGAACTTTTCAAACGGCTCTCGTAATTGCACGTAGCTGAAGTTTGAATTACTACATTACAGATCGTATTTAAATAAATCTCGTCTGTTTTCATAGTGAATTTCTTTCGATACTCATAAAGTAATTATTACAGTTTACGCCAAGTAAAAAATTACTACAAGGTGTCCCATAAGAAAGTCTCAATTTCATTGGCTCACTGTGCAAACGCAAAAACTGTGAGAGGCGCGGGGCGCATATTAATCGATAGCCCTGCATTTAAGAATTTAGTCGATATGGAGCGTTTCTCGGGAGGAGACCGTACGTTGTGTGTGCGAGAATTTTACAGAAACAATGATTTGGCGACTATAACGCAGAGACATTTCTGCAGTCATCAAGAAATATGTTAAGAAGTTTAAGAAAACCGGTTTAACTATGAATAAACATAAGTGCGGGCGACCAAGGTCATCACTAAGTGACGAAAAAGTTGAAAATGGTAAATTAGTCCATTCGTGACAATTCGGACCTCGTTCGTAAGCGAGCGCGTGTGCTTTAAATGTGCCTCGATCATCATTGCACCGCATTCTGCGCATTGACTTAAAACTGCACCCATATAAAATTTAACTGTTGCAAGAGTTAAAGCCCTAAGATGCCGATCAGAGCACTCGTTAATCAGGAAATTGAGCGTTTTGCAACATTCAACAACATATTGTTTTTGGATGAACCACATTTTTATCTCAACTGTCATTTAAATAAGAAGAAATGTCGTTACTGAAATTCAACGAACCCCAATCACAAGCATCAAAAACCCTTACATTCGCCTAACACTGTATGAACTATAATGTCAGCACGAGGAATAATCGGCCTGTACTTTTGAAAACGGCATGGGACGCGCAGTTACCGTCAATTCAGAGCTTTATGTGGAAATGTTGGACAATTGTTTGGTACCTGAACTACCAAACTTTGCTGGTTATAATCAAACATGGTTTTAGCAGGACGGAGCAACGTCACACACTTCCAACATGCCTCTGCCACGAGTTTGTGAAATTTTCTCAAAAAAATTATCTCTAGAAGAAGTAACATCAACTGGCCTCCACGTAGTCCCAATTTGAGCCCTAAGTCAATAAGTGTTCAATTACGTCAATAAACCAGGTTCTTTCGTGCACTTAAAAGAAAGTATCCGGCACGATATGGCAGCCATTCCAGAGATTATGTGCCAAGCCGTCCAAAGGAATTTTGATGCTCGTTTAGATGAGTGCCGTGACCGTAAAGATTTACATTGACATTGTGAAGTATGGCATTATTTTTAAAAAGTAATTTCCTAAAATGTGTATTTGAATAATTAATAAAGGTGTTTGATGGACGTCTTTCTTATTTATATCGCTATATCAAAGAGAAACTTTCTTTTGGGACACCTTGTATAAACCGATTCACTTATTAGGGCACCACCTATAATATAACGATCAACGACCGCCTCATTTCCAAATCAAAAGATTTGTTTCCTTTTAAAAAACCTGTATCATAATCAAAAACTTTTCGTATACCAAAGAATAATGATCCCATGAAATACTTGACAAAATAGATATGATAAATGGAAGAAAGTCAAAGAAAGATCTAAAATAACAATGTTGGAGAAAACTGCAAAAATAATACAAAGGCGATAGATACAAAGACGAAAAAGATAGATAATAATAAATTAAAATTTGAACATGAATTTGTCTTAATTTTAGGTATTTTTGAAACTAGCTGATATCTATCCAGATTTCAAAAAGAAGGTTGTTGGAATCAGTGGTGACTTTGAGGAACCTGGTATAGGATTAACAGAGGAATCTAGAAAACTTATTGCAGATAAGGTGAATAATTTTATTGATAATTTAAGGTTAAGGCGCTAACATCTGACTATAACTAAACATGTACACTAGCATTATAAGCAAAAAAAATGTTTGCCATTTTTTAAAAGTTCTTCGGTTCGGGTTAATATTGATGAACCATGCCGTGTATCGTCTTGCACTAAAAAACGAGATCTTACAATATAATTGTAAAACAAACCTAAAATATATTTGATAGAGTGAATCATATGCTATGTTAACATGGTTAGCAAATCGCTCACCAAGAAATTAAAACAAGTGATTTGGTTTTGTGATCAATTAATTTTAGGATTTCAATATAAGTATTGTTCTACTGAGTTGAAGTTATTGCATTTTTGTGTTTTTCAACCGACGTTCAGATGATCTTCTTATCCTTCTTCTTTCAGTGGTTCTACACCACGGTCTTAACCTCCTTCAATTTTCACCTCTAACCTGATCAATCTCTAGTGCTTATCTCCGATTTTTGAATTGCATTAGTTCTTCTTGATGTTACCCTATTCGTCCCTCCATGATGTTTCTTGATATTCCGCTTTCTAGCATTCTCACCACGTATGCCCATATGAGTTGCTGAACTCTCACAAAGTCTACAATATCCAAACCTTTGTGTAATTGCTTGAATTCTTCAGTAAGAAATTGCTTCTTAAATAATTGCTTCATAATAGGATTCCTAATATATCAGATGAAGTTATTTTTACCTAGTTTCCTTCCCATATACCTAAATTGCATCACAACTTCAATATCATCATCGCCGATTATCCAGTTCTGTTCTCTTTTTCGATTAATTCTAGACATTCAAAAAACATTCAATTCAATTCAAAGACAAAAAATTGCAGAACAGAGACAAAAAAGCTATTCTCAAAACGGATATCAATACAATATGATATTAATATGTGTAAGGTTATATTTTGAATCAATAAAAGAACAAGTTATAAGTTAGACTTCAAAATAAATTAATTTTATCCAATTATTTAAGGTAAATATAATATTTCATGCTGCTGCGACTGTTCGATTTGACGACAAGATCAAGAAGGCTGTTACGATAAACATAAAAGGGACGCAGGAAATGATAAAGATAGCAAAGTCCTGCAAAAATCTAGATGTGTTCACTTACATCAGTTCAGCTTTTGCCAACTGCCATGTAAAATCAATCGGTGAACGATTCTATGAGCCTCTAATAGATCCTTACGATCTAATGAGTATCACTGATAAATGTTCAGATGAAGTTTTAGACAGGATAACACCACAGTAAGTAATTAAATGTGGTAAATTAAATTTTACACTATATTATCAGAGCGTCAAATTAATCCTAACCCTTTTTAACTACCTCTGACATTTATTTATAAATTAAAATAACACAAACTTAATCTTCGAAATAATATCCTTCACTTTACATACACTTTCGCCAACTTTCAGGTAGCTGTTGAATCCAAAACCGAAAAAAAAACTTGGTGGTTTGATGTGAAAAAGTTACTGAGATTTTTTTCGTCTTTCGTCTTCGTTATCAACCAAGTGATGTTGCAGGAATTGCAAGAAATTAAAATCCGAAAGAACCAAGTCAGGAGAATATACTAGGTGCGATAAAATCTCTCAGTCCAACTCGGTGATCTTTTCCAGAATCCCTTTTGCTTTATGCCACCATTTGTTGTTATGTTGTTATGTGGCCGTTATAGTTCAAGTGGCCGTTTGTTGTCCGGAAGCAAAATAGTTTTTCTTCTTCCCTAGTCAGTATAAAGTATTTTCCTCCAGAACGCCACTAATACGAATCAGTTACTGTTGATAACCATCAGCAGTAGCCGTTTGATTAGATTGGAGCAACTCATAATGCACGATGCTCAGATGAATCCACGATATAAACAGCAATACCTTTTTGGGTTGGATTATTGGTTTTGCAATACTAGTTAATGGTTTACTAGGATGGACCCACGATTATCGTAGAGAATCTGCTTTAAATCACAGGTCACAACCTTACGAAGGATGTTCTTTTGGTTGTATCTGGAAAGCAAAGACACAACAACTTCAAAGTTTCTACTCTTATTCTCAGTTGTGAGTTCACAGAGGATTCTCCTTTTGAATTTTTCCTAGCTGTAAAAACTTTTAGAAATGGCTTAAGGTGTTATTTCTTATTTCTATCCGAGTTTGGCAGTGTTCAGCCAGGATTTTCTTCCAGCGGTGCTTCCAATTCTTCACCCTTCACTTTTTTGGCTGTTGGATATTTTGCGTCATTTTAAAGTCAAAATTACTGCACATAAATTATCAAGAAAATTCATTGCTTTGTGCAAAATATATTAATTTTAATATGTAGTGCTTTGTGTTTTTTTTTATTCAATAATAGATAAGATCAAAATAAGAGCAATCAGATGATAAATCTGTAAAATGTATTTATTGTTAAAAGAAATTTATACTGATCTATATATTAAGTGACTGCACCATCATGCCAAATAATTATAAAGAAGACAGTCTTGTAAATACGATTTGATCGGGCAAAATGTTAATCTGATCTATAACATGACAATACTGAAGGATTACAGTAAAATTAATAACAGATATATTTATGACTTTTAGACAGTAGGGAACAGTAGACAGTTTTCAAAATTTTCTCCAAGGATGGATTTTAAAAAATATCTGCTTGTTAGATGCTTAGAATGATAACGGATGATCAAAACCGCATCAAACAAATATCATCAGCATCATCATCATCATCATCATCACCATCAGCATCATCATCATCATCATCATCATCATCAACGTCATCATCCTATATATTCACCCAAGTATCCCCAAATGTAGGTCTCTTCCAGTCCTCGCAATATTTGTCTGTCCTGTGCTGTTTTTTTCCATACCAATCATCCGTGTCTCTTTATGTCATCCACCTGTCTCATTTGTGGTTGTCCTCTGTTTCTTTGGCCTTTATATGGGCGCCAATTTTGGATGGCATGGTTTCACCTATTATCTGAGAGCCTTTGATTGTGTCCTGCGAATTTCTGGCAGCATGTTCTACTATGTCTATAACTTTGGCCCTTTGTTGTATCAACGTATTTTTTTGTGGTCTCGTAGAGTTATATTCAGCATTTTTCGCTCCATACCTATCTGTGTCTTCGTCAGTTTATCAAGGTTGGACTTAGTGCTGGTCCAATTCTGTGCTCCGCACATCAGCACAGGAAATACGCATGAATTGAATATTTTGGTTTTATGTTCGACGGAAACCTTCTTGTCCTTAAAGATGAAAGAGAGTCCGCCAAATGATGCCCAACCCATTTGAATTATTCTTTTTATTTCAGTTGTTTGGTTCCCTTTATTTGTTTAATTTATTGACCCGAGTATATATAAGGGTGTTTGGTGCATCGTTTGCCAAATTAAAATGGCCGATAGGGGGGTCTTTTACTATCTCCTCAGCCTCCATAAAGCATTATTGGGCCCACAGGTTTTTTTATGTTAATTATTTAATTATTTATTTGAAACATTCCAAAAGTCAGCATTGAGAGTTGAATTTAAAAACATATTATTGGTATAGCCTCCAAATTATTTTTTTATTTTAATGTGTAATATTGTAGGATTCTATGAAACTCAAAATTAGATGCAAGCGACATCTACTTTTTTTATAGACTCGCAAAGTTTTTGGAAGAAGTAGAAATAAATTTAGAGCTCAATTTTGAATTGCATAGTAAAAAAAACTAAAAGCGATCATGGTCTTCGAATTCTTTAGAAAAAATCTTTGGTTTATCCTCTTTCTAACGGTTATGCATACCGTTAGAAAGAGGATAAACCAGAGATACCTTTTAGTTTTTTTTATATGCAATTTAAAATTGAGCTCTAAATTTATTTTTATTTCTTCCAAAAACTTTAGGAGTCCATAAAAAGAAACTAGATGTCGCTTGCATGCAGCAGTACACATTGAAATATAAAAATAATTTGGAGGATATACCAATAACATTTTTTAAATTCAAGTTTTAATGCTAACTTTTGGAATTTTTCAAATAAAGAATTAAATAATTAACATAAAAAAACCTGTGGGCTCAATAATGTTTTATGGAGGCTGACGAGATAGCAAAAGACCCCTCCTATCGGCCATTTTAATTTGGCAAACGATAAATTCGTTCACCGGTTCCAATTGGGTGCTGTCCACACTGACTTGAGTGTGGTCGTCTCTTGCGTGGCTGTAGCGGTGATCTATTCTGCATTTAACAAAGTTCTCTTCTATTGCCCAGAACTCAATACTATTAAAAGCTTTTTCGTGGTCCATAAATGCACAATAAAGGCGGAGATTATATTAATTGGTCTTCTCTATCAATATGTTAAGGGTCAAGGGTCAGTAGGTAGTCCGTTGTGCTGTACCCTCGTCGAAATCCAGTTTATTCAACTGGCTGGTAATCGTCAAATTTGTTGGTGGTTATTATTTTGGATCTTTTGACCAACTGATCAGAAACACAGCAAAATACATCTGAGATAAATTTGGCGATAATTTACAAAGATGTAGAAAAAATTTAGAAATATTTGAAAAATTGCATAGTGGGTTCGTGGAGAAAATTAAAAATATTCAGAAAGAAAAAGGAAATTTTTCCGGTGCTCTACATAAAATTCGCCCAATCCTTTAGTCACCATCAAACGTTAATAAGAGTCTCCCGAAACCGGTTTCTTACCTTAAGCCATCATCAGTCGGGCGTTTGAAAGCAGCTGAAGGATTGATCGTCCTCGATCATATATATCAGCTAAGTAGAGGCATTTTGTTTCATCTGTACAACCAACTCAGAAGAAATGCGTTTTCCAATGGCTGCAATCCACGCTACTGGTTTCAAACAATTTTGAATAATTCTGCATTCTCACACACACAACATTCATGAAGAACTGATTTTTCTCACGACAATGATGTAGTCACCATTGTAAATGAGTAGCTATCAGGACAAAAAAAGGATTTTTTTTCCAAAGCCATCGATCTCATAGACCTTTTAAGAACTGATATGAACTGTATTTGTACCACACATCTAAGATGTTTAAAGCAGTATTCGTGAAATGTCTGTATGATGAAGTGATAGACATAAAATACGACATTGATTTGCTTTATTAAACTAGGGTGCAACAAAAATATTTACGTTTTTCACTTTGTTGATAAATAAAAGATTATATTTCACTCGTCAGAGGTTTAATCGGATTTCAAGTATTTCCTCCGACAAATAATCGTTCCTTCTTCAGTCTTAAAGAGATTCAACAGCGAAATATTCAGTCGACAGTTTTTAACAAAAACGTTAAAATGGTTGAAATAAGTCGCAAAATTAAGGAAATGTTAAGACATTATTTATAAAAAACAAAGCGACTGACAACGTTTGTGAGATTTGCGAGGCAGAGAAAGAAGGTGACGTCCGCTGAACTCTAGTTAAAAAAATTCCAGAAGTGAGACATGAGTTTTAAAGATAGAATTTAAAGAGCAAATCACCTCGTAATAATTCACTTTGAGTTGGTTCCTGAGGATAGGGCGATAAATATAGAACTCTACTGAGCTCAACTTGAAAAAGTGCACGCTATTCTGGCGGAAAAATATACAATTTAGGTCACCGTAAAAAAAATATCCTGCAGCAAGACGACATAAGACCACACACTGAGCCTCCTCCGATCCAAGCTAAAATTGCAATTTTTATTTTGACCTCCCAGTGTCCAGCAAAAAGGAAAACGTATTTTTTGGTCTACCATTCCAGAATTTTCGACATATTTTTTACGATATAGTGAAGATGGAATTTTTATATTTTTTTGGGGATATATTGGTACAATACCTTGACCATTGGCACTACGTTTGGTCTGATATTTTTAGTTCGTTTAAAAGGACATTAGGCCGGTAATACATAATCAGCTGAGTTATGTTTATGTATTTTAATAGAAAATGGGCTAGTAGAGCATTATAATCAGCCGATTTATTTTTGGATGTAATGAAATACATAAGATGCTAAAAACCACAGTATCTTTATTATCATTCTCTTCATTCGGTATTTCATCATCATATACCAGTTTCGAAGAGTTTCTTATTTGAATTAATCGATTACGTGCAATGTTATCTGAACTAGCACGCGCCATCGCTTTTGCCAGTACATACGAATACTGATATAATTTATACTAGCCATGATCATTGATGCGCCTAAATAAATCTTGATCTCCCTAGCAGTCTAATCCAAACTTTTTCCAGTTAGTTTAACAGCAGTTCCATTGCTATTGATGGCAATCATTTTGTTTAAGCCGTTATTAATATATTGCTGGAAATAATCAATCCTTTCATATTATCCTGTATCGGTATTTAAATAAGCAGGTTGTGTGATGGTAGGTACATTCGGCGGAAACTCTTTTTCAGACAAGTTGGGTTAGCTGGAGCTTCATCGACATCATGGATATTTCCTTCTTCAGAATCTTGACTTGCAATCCCACGACCTCGTCTTCGACCACGTCCCCGACCGTTATCCCTAGCGACCTCTTCCGCAACCTCGTCCTCTATCCCGGGCTCTTCCTCGACCTCGCGTTCTTCTGCCTCTGGCTTGTGCGGCTCCGAGGTCACGTCGACGGTAAGTAATTGAGTCTTGGAGGTTATCTTCCAAGTATTCAGTTTCCGACTCAGTTTCATGAAATTGATGAGTCAATCGATTCTGAATCGCTTGCAGCAAGATGTCGATCTTGTGGAACGTATTCCGGATCACCAATATCTTCATTTAAACGATCGAAGTTATCGATGTCGGAATTGTAAAGTAATTCGCCAATTTATTTCTCAGTGATCGTTGTAATTAAAATACACCATTTAGTAACATTTCAGCCCAATGTCCAATATAATTAACGTTGATGTTTGAATTATCTAAACTACTCAGCTTTCACAAGAAACCCCAAAATAATGTTGTTAGATAAAAAAAAACTTTCAGACTTTATAGATATAAATAAGGTTCTTTTCATTAAACACCGAAATTACTCAATTCTTTTATTGGAACCCTCGGTGTAAAAAAAAATGATGCTAACATGGTTAGCGAAACGTGCGTCAAGAAGATTCAAAAAGTGATTTGGTGTTTAGTGGTAAATCTCTTCGAGTTTACCAAAAGTACTAACAAAAACACTATTAAAACTCACCTTTCTTCCGGGCGCTCATGATGACACGTGGCGATGAAATGACGAGATACTATTAGTCCGGTGAAGAGTACGGCTGCTCGCTTCGACGTCAATATCAATGACTAATAGGAATAAATTACTTTATGCTATTTACCATAAAGCTTGGTTCGTAACGCCTAAAATAAATTGTTCTTTGTAAGCGACACTGGGCTTGACGAGGTTAATATCTGACAACCTCAGAAATTCACGAATTGTACTTTGTACTTCTCCCTCGCTCAGAATACAACCTTGCTCCCTTGCTCTGTCCGATTATCACTTATTCCGATCCATTTCATAGTTTTTGCGAGGAAAAAATTCATAGCTGAAGTAAAGGTAAAAGTTAGCTGCGTCGAGTTTTTCGCCGCCAAAGACTCATCGTGGTACCGAAGAGGAATTGAGTTACTGGCTCAAAGATGGGTCATTGGAAACAACGACCTATATTTCGAGGAATAACATCCAGGTATAAATTTTTAAAACAGTGAATAACTAAGTACCTCAAAAATGTATATGGTTTTGTTACACTCTCGTATCAATTGTGTCAAGGTGCATAAATAGTGTTCACTTTAATGACTCAACAAACACTATAACTCAAAACTCTTTCCTGAATTTTAAATGTAAGAAAAGAAGAAAAAATTAACTTTAATGTAATTTTCACTTTGTATATATTTTAGACAATATTTAAATTTTGTGCAAGAAACAAGTTTACAAAGGTTTGCACTAACATTATATGCTTATATAACTGTTTTTTAGACTTTTAGGAAATATGCCCAATACATATGCTTTAACGAAACAAATTTCTGAAGATATAGTACGAAGAGAATCAGCAGGAATAACAGTTTGCATTCAAAGGCCCTCTGTTGGTGAGAAAATTATTTATAGTAACATTCAAGCTAGTTTGCAAAATATTGTCTATAATTTATGATTACAAATAATGAGAATATAGTTTTCACTTCTATAACTAAACACATCACACATACATCACTAGCTAAAATTATATCTTTTTAAACTAAATGTTGTACATATACGATCTTTCAAATTGAGCTGTTCTTTTTAATTCTTGCATAAAACACAGAATTTGCGTTGATTTCAAAAAACTTTATATTCATAATTGAAGTATAGTCTACGAGATTTAAACACGAAAGACTATATCTGCCAAATGACCATATCTCGCAGTTCTGTGAAGCTCTTTGGTCAAAATTTTGGATGACATTTTAATATAACCGTGGCTCTATCATACGAATAGCTCAAATAATTTTATCCTTTTGTTCATGAATCGATTATGGATTGTTCTTATAGACCTGGAGTTTCACGTAAACCCAAAGAAAATAATCCTACGGTGTCATATCACATGAATTAATATAGCGGTTTCTTACAATGACTCATCCTGGAAATTTTTCTCTCAATAAATCAATTGTTTCGTTAGGAAAGTAAGATATCCATCCTGTTGAAACCACATATCCTCCAGAATCAATATTATTGTGTTCAGTCCACAAAAATCCAGTTATCATCTGATAATATAGCAGCATTTTGAAAGAAATACGGCCCAATTACACCTCCTGACTATAATGCATACCAAACAGTAACTCGTTTAGGATGTAAAGGTTTATCATGAATCAATCGTAGATTTTCCTCACCCTAAATGTGGTAATTTTGTTTATTAACACAGCCACCAATTTCAAAATGTACTTGATCCGAAAAGGTGATTTTTTGAGAAAAATCATCTATTTCTTTTTTGATCCAATTAACAAACGCACGACGTTTTGAATGATCCAGTGGCTTTAGTTTCTTAGGTTTGAACCTGATATGCTTTCAGAGCTAAATCCTTTCGTAGAATTCACCATTTTGTAGATTCACTGAATCTAAATTGTTGTGAACGTCAACTAATGGAAATTTCTGAGTCTTCAGCAACCCTTTCACTACCAAATCAATAAGCTCTTATGAACGACCACTACGACTATATATTGCTCTTTGTTTATCTGAAATCTGAAAATTATAAAAGTCGTAGTTATGACATTATACAAGTCACATATTATGTCAGTATGGTGTCATAATGATATCATATAAAATGACAACATATTACGATCATAAAAAGAGTCAGTTTTATGTCAAATTAGTTTTACGTAAAATTTTATTACATACATATGACCTACGTGTAATGTCAATTTAAGCCTCCGTGTTCACTGGGACTTAACCAATGCAGACATACCATGATTTGATTATTCTCAAATTTATACATTCTATATTCTCAAACTTAAATATAATTTGTTTAGTCATTGCCAGTGTAAAAGAACCAGTCCGCTCATGGGTAGATACTATATATGGTCCAGTGGGTTTAGTTGAAGGAGCAGCCCTGGGTTTAATACATGTCTCAGTAGGTAATTCTACTGGCCGAGCTGATGTGGTTCCAGCAGATTACGTTGTCAATCACAGCATAGCAGCAACATACAAAACAGCCAAGGACAGGTAAACATTATGATGTATTATTTATTGGTTATTTAATAACAAATATTGTCGTTCATGTAACCTGATCCTATTTTTCATCACCAGTCAAATATCAAAATGTGTATAAATAGTATACCGGGAATACTGAGCAGAGATTTTTATGGAATACATTCCACTTTTACAATCTAAACACGTTTTATCGGATTGTGCGGAAAGTTCGTAAGGATTTTTTAAGAGGAAGAGAAAAGTAAATAGTTTGTGCAAATATTGTCTTAGTCTATTATGTAATTAGCACTATTAATTACAACTTTTTGTCAACTTAGGAGTAGGTCCGTAATACCTATTTGCCAAAAATTTACATCTTTATTGTCAGAAATTGCCAAAAGGTCTTTTTTACCTCCCCTTCAGCTTTAAGCGATTTCCCATTTAAACAACTTTAGAGGGACCGAAATAGAAGTCCGAGGGTACAATGTTCGGTGAGTAGAATGGATAGAACAAAACATCCCGATTGAAACTCAACAATTTTTGCCGGGTCCTGATTGAAACGTGTAGTCGTACATTATCATGATGAATCAAGACGTCTTTCCTGTTTGCTAATTATAACAGATTTTCTTCAATTGCCACCTTCAGCAAATCTAATTGTGAACAGTAGAGGTCAATGTTGAATGGAAAAAACTCAAAATGTATTAGTCATTTCCAATTCCACCAAATGCATTAATTTTCTTCTTAAAACCGCTAACTCTGGCAACCTACATGATTTTTTTCATTGCACATTATTGTACACAATCCACTTTTCATCGCCAGTTACAATCCACTTCAGAAATGAACCCTCAGAATTTTTTTTCCAGCATAAGGTCACTCGAAGAATTTCGGTCCAGCAGATTTCGGCAGACGTACCCCGTTTTTTCAGATGGTCAAAAACGGTCGATTTGTATATAATATTTAACTTATCTGGTATCTCAGGCGCCGTGATATGCGGATCTTCGACTATTATGGCTTTTACTTTATCGACAGTGCATGAAAGATGGCCAGACCGACGCCGGGCTGCCAAGTCAACATATCCGCCCCTTAACTGATCAAAACACTTTTTCACCGTGGTCTCCCCAACAGAACCCTCTCATAAAAAATAGCACAAATCTTGTTTTTTGTTTAGACACCCTTCTTCTTCTATAAATATTACAAACCCAACATAAATTTTTGTTTACAAGCGTTAAAAGAGCAACAAATGGAAAATCGCTAACAACTTTCCGGACAACCCGATACTGACAATACAACTCGTTAAGACTCACTACTCTTCTAATAGTTCCTGAACAGTCACCCATTTAAGTGTTATTCACAGTCCCCCAAGGGAAATAAAATATGATGTAGTATAGCCTTGGATTACTATCATTTTATTAGGTGTACAAATAAATTTTGACCCTTTTTTTACAAAAAAATTAATATTTATTTATACAAAACCAACATACATGTCAGTCTTGAAAATAATTTCTGCCATTTCTCGAGCAGCTGGCGAATCCCTACTCGGAAAAACGATTATGGCTTTGATTCTATATATTCGGTAATACAATTTTGGACCTCCTCGATTGTGCGAAGGTGCGTATCAATAAGATGGTGTTGCACAGAACGAAAGAGGTGGAAATCTGAAGGGGTCATATCTGGAAAATAGGCAAGAAGCCCAGCCCAAATTGTCGATAAATTGTTGGGTTATCACCTACGGAGTTTCCTTGTCAGTATATAGTCGTTTTCGTTTGATTTCGTCACTTAAACAGATCAATTGTTCTTGATAGCGCTCAGAAATTAGTTTCCCCGGGTTTTAGCAACTCAAGGTATAACACACTTTTCATTACCAACCAAACACACAAGGCAATAGTTTTTTCACGTGAATATTCTTCTTTGCAGTTTACGTTTATGATTATCCAGGATAAACCCATGGTTTTCTCTTTTTAGGGTTATCGTATACTACCGACTTCTCATCACCTGTCACGATTTTAAACATAAAATCGTTCTGTTTAAAACTTGACAGCAGACAAACTGCTGTGTCGTAGCGTCTCGCTTTATTTTCTGGGCTAAGCACTTGCGGAACCCTACGACCAGCGTACTGAATTTTTTCGGGCTTCTGCAACCGATTGGAAATCGCTTGTTAAGTTATACCCAATTATTCAGCAAGCTCCTTTTATGTTTGATAAGAATTTTCTTGCAACAGCTGATCCAATTACTCGTCTTTTTTTGGTACTCCCGAACGATGTTAATCGGAAAGCTCCAAATTACCCGTCCGAAACATTCGATACCATCTTTTACACGTACTCTCAGGCACCACATTTTCCCCCAAAGCAGAGCAAATCATTTCTTTCGCCTCGAGAACACTTTTTTTAGTTAAAATATGAACAGAATACAGTACCTCAAGTGGCTATCAGACATCATTTTGCTCACTTGTCACATTTGTGAGGTTATGTCGTGTAGCAAAGTTTTCATATGCGGTTTTTTTATACTAATAATTGGTACTACGAGTTCCCAAAGCAACGGAAAAAAAATTGGAACTTAAAAAAAAGTTAATTAATTCGGAGAGGTCAGAACTTATTTGTACATCTAATATATAACGTTTTAGTTTACAATATAATGTTACTGTAATGTTTAAGGTTGACATCCGAGGTGCAAATATTCAATTTCACAATCAATATGGATAATTATGTCTTATGGAGAAACTTTGGTGCGTGTAAACAAGAAGGTATCAAAGTTGGATCAACTTTACTTTTATGGCAACACTTCTTCCTCTTCACTCCACACTACTATATATACGCCCTGTTGGCTTTCCTTTTTCATACCATACCTGCTCATATTATAGATTTCGCAGCCGAAAGACTAGGACGGAAACCTTTGTGAGTAAATTTCTTAAAATTAATCCAAGGGTTATCTGAATAAATTCAAAACAAAGAAAGAACTTTAGTTTTCAAATACAATGTGCAAACAACACAACAACCTGCGTCTCCATCTAAATGATATAAGCCATCCGACGGAAAGTAGGCGAAAGTATCGGCTGCTGACTGTGGATAGGGTCTCCGTATTCTTAACAAGAGAACATATATCAGTGCCCTGAAGAGTCTGAACATCAAGAGACTAAACCTATCCCCTCCAATTGAATGACCAAATCAGACCCTATATATATATATATATATATATATATATATATATATATATATATATATATATATATATATATATATATATATATATATATATATATATATATATATATTTATATATATATATATATATATATATATATATATATATATATATATATATATATATATATATATATATATATATATATATTATCATCATCATCATCATCAGCCCGTATCGATCCACTGCAGGATGAAGGCCTCTTCAGCATGCTTCCAACCTTCACGGTCCTGGGCTTTCCTCTGCCACTCGGGTCCAACGATGTCATCAATCCATCGTGCTTTCGGTCTTCTTCGCGGACGTTTGCGATCAAGCGGTATCCACTCCAGGATTGCCTTGGTCCATCTGTCGTCCCATCGCCTCGCTATATGACCTGCCCATCTCCATTTCAATTGCTTTACTCTTCTAATGATGTCACAGACTTTTGTTTGTTCCCTGACCCATGCGCAGGACTTTCTGTCTCGTCTTGTAATGCCAAGCATACATCTTTCCATTCCCCTCTGTGCCACCCGAAGTTTTTGAATTGATTGCGATGTGAGTGTCCAGGTTTCACTTCCGTATGTCATAACGGGTAGAACGCACTGATCGAATACTTTTCTTTTCAGGCAAAGTGGGAGACTGCTCTTAAACACTATGTTGAGCCTACCAAATGCCTGCCAGCCACATTTATCATGCCGTTCCACCTCCCGGGCGGTATTCCCCTCCATTGAAATCCTCTGCCCAAGATATACAAAGCTGTCCACAATCTCTAAATCCCTTCCTAAAACTGAAATTCTTCTGTCCTGAGCGAAGTTATTGAACATAACCTGACTCTTTTTCAGGTTTATTTTCAAGCGAAATGGTTCGCCAGCCCTTTGCAGTTGTTGTATGCGTCTTTGCAGCTCCTCTGGGTCTTGTGAAATGAGAATAATATCGTCTGCAAATCTAAGATGGTTTAAGTTGCACCATTGATCTTTACACCATCCTGTTCCCAATCCAGTTTACGGAATACTTCTTCAAGGCCAGCCGAGAAAAGAATAGGCGATATTGCGTCACCCTGCCGTACACCTCGTTCTATATTAATTCCCACTTCAAGATCATCAAGGTGAATTGTGGCTGTAGCTCCATCATATATCGATTCTAATACGTTTACATAGGCTCTCTCTACACCTTGGCTAAGCAGTGCATCCATTATCGCATGGTTTGAGATGGAATCAAATGCTTTTTCGTAGTCGATAAAAGCCAAGCACAGTGGCATGGTGTATTCGTTGTGCCTTTCTATGACCTGCTGTACAACCTGGATGTGATCCATTGTACTGAATCCACTTCTGAATCCTGCTTGTTCTCTTGGTTGTGCGTCATTCAGTTTTTTTAATATTCTTTTAGAAATGATCTTAGTGAAAACTTTGTACATCACTGATAGGAGGCTTATTGGACGGTAGTTCTTTAAATCTTCCTGTGCTCCTTTTTTATGTAAAAGGATCACTTCTGCATTTTTCCATAAGTCAGGTACTTTTTGTTCTTTGAGGCATTTTGAGTATAATTTTGCCAGTGTTTTATGTAACGTCCGACCACCAGCTTTTAGCATTTCGACAGTTACACTATCCTTTCCTGGAGCCTTGCCGTTCTTCATCAATTCTATAGCATTTGTTACTTCCTCCATTAGGATATCTGGCATTATATATTGTTCTTCCGTGGGTATTGCTGTCCCTGTCTGGCTCTGATCTTCATATAACTGGGAATAAAACCTTCTGACAATCTCTAACATTTGGGTACGCGCCCTGCACACTGTGCCATCCTTACGCTTTAAAGCATATATTTGCGTTCTTTTGATTCTCAGCTTCTGTTTAGCTTTGTTAATTCCTTTGTTTTCTTCCAGGGTTTTTTGCACTAGCTGCATATTGAATCGGCGCGTGTCCTCTCTGATACGTTTTCTTATAGTTTTGCAGAGCTCAGTGTACTCGACCCTGCCAAAAGGACTACCTGCAATTCTCATTGCTCGTCGTTTCTTCATTAAATCAATGGTCTCACTGGAGATTTTTGTTTGTTTGAGACATTTTCCTTCTGGTGCTATTGAAACAGCCGTTTGAAGTACATTGTTGGCGATTTCTTCATATTGAACTGATATTTCCACCTCCTCTAGATCTTGTAACGCAGCAAACCGGTTTGACAAAGCAATCTCAAAATCGCTTCCTCTGTCCAGCAGTTTTCCAGATTCCACCTTGCCCTTCTTTGATCTTACCATTCTTTCGCGCTCTTTTCGACAGTCAATCCGAACCCTTGCTCGTACCATTCGGTGGTCACTTCCAACATTAAAATTGTTAAGGACAGTACAATTGGTAAATATTGTTTTATCGTTGGTCATGATGTAGTCAATTTCGCTTGTGAGCCCAGATGGACTCTTCCATGTCCATTTTCTGCTGATTTTTTTCTTATAGAATGAATTCATAATATATAGTTCTTGTCCTTCAGCAAAATCAACTAATATGTCACCTCTATTGTCTCGCTCACCAGTTCCATATGGGCCAGTTGCATTTTCGTCTGTTCTTGTTATTCCAATTCTGGCATTAAAATCACCCATCAGGATTTTGTACCTACATTTCTCCTTGTATAAAAGTTGGGCCACATCATCATAAAATTTCTCAATTTCCTCATCTTTATGGCTTATAGTTGGTGCATAAGCTTGGACGATTTGAAGCCTAAACTTTTTATTCAGCTGAATGACGCATTGGGCTAATCGGTCGGATGTACTTTCAAATTTTACCACACTGTCCTTCAGCTTTCGATTGATGAGGAATCCAATTCCGCCACATCGGCCATTTTCCGTACCTCGAGTGTAGAGTACGTGTCCAGTTGGTTCCTGTTTGATTAACTCTTCACCCTTTCTTCGTGTTTCACAGAGCCCAATAATATCCCAATGTATGTTGTCAAGTTCGATTAACAGTTCTTGCAATCGGGCCTCTGTTTTCATAGTCCGTATATTTAACGTTGCAATGTCAAAAGTCCAATGGCAGCCTGATCTAACCCGGTGATTCTTAGCACCCTCTGCCTTGGGGCAGGTCTTCCCGCTGGCGTAGGTAGTCGCCCCTTGGCCTCCGGGGAATGAGTGCCGTGTTTGAGGTTGTACTGTCATATTTCAACATATTGAAATACCATGTTGAAGGTATGGACCGTAATCTGCCACGCTGGTCCAATGCGAGTTGGCAGATTTTGGATCATGTTAGTCTGAGGCCTCCGCCTTGACCTGTCCGCCAGGGGTGACCCTCTAAGGAGCATAGACTCCAGACGGCATAGCTCAAAGCTTCATTGCCCTACTCAAACCCCTTAACCACGTCAAGGTCTGATCCACAAAGGGGATATATATATATATATATATATATATATATATATATATATATATATATATATATATGCAAATGTCCGCGAAAAATTACAGAGCAATGATCAATGATAATTTAATTCGAAATTTGAATGGTATTGATCTGGAGGAGATGTGGTTCCAACAGGATGGCTCAACATGTCATGCAGCCAAAGCAACCATCGATGTATTGAGGGAAAAATTCGGAGAGAAAATTATTTCGATGAACGAACATGTTAATTGACCACCAAGATCATGTGCTTTAACGGCTTTAGATTATTTTCTTTAGGATTACATTAAACATTTGGTCTATGCCGATAAACCAGCAACTATTAACGCCTTGGAAGCCAACTTAACTCAGACAGTTGCAGATTTAAGACCCCAATTACTTGAAAGAGCAGTCGGAAATTTAATTAACAGAATTGAATCAGATAACATAAGGCTTAGATATCGATTTTCAACTTCGTTTGTGCGTCAAGAGGAATTAATCGCTGGAGGTCAAATCCCGCAAATATGAGGTGAAAGCATTTCGAAGCATAGGTCAAAAAGTTTTGCAGCAATGCATTATCGTAGTAAAAGAGAACTTTCTTTTTAGCCAGATGGACTTTTAGACTGAAGCACCTTTCAATTGGTCCAGTAGTGAAATATACTGGCCGTGCTTCTTGCTAGATAGTGTATGAGTACGACACAACAAGAATCTCAGAATGATAGTCATGCATTTTCCTGCAGATTGAACCGTTTTCTCTCTATTTGGTGCACCATCACCCGATCCCACCAACTATTTGAACTGCTGCTTCGCCTGTGGTGTGTAATGGTGAATATATATTTCATCTACTCTCATAAAATGGCGAAGGGACTCTACAGAAACATGTTTAAATAATTCTAAACAATTTTCATCAGTGTTCACTCGAATGCGACTTTATTTTACAGTCACTCTTTACAATGTCATCAAGCTCACATATATTCAGTCGGTGATCCTTTAATACAACATTGTATTGTCCATATCATCTTCAATGAATTACGATTACGCTTAAATTCAGTAACCCACTTTTTACCGTCGAAAAAGATGTGAAGCAATCCTTTAAAGTGCAATTTTACTCTTGGTTGATGTTCGTTAGGATTAAATCCTTCAAAACAAAATACTTTATAGCAGTTCGAACGTATATGAGGGTAGTCTTTAATTAAAAAAGTTATAACAATTTAAATTTTTAAATTGTTAATTTTAATGACTTAATAGCGTTAAAAATGTTTTTTCTATATTGTTTGATTTCAAATTTTAAATAATGAAAAACAGCTTTTAAAATTTATTTTTACCTTAAATTTTCAGGTAGAAATTCATTTAATCATTTGTTGAATTTTATTTACATCCTACACCACTGCTTACGACGAAGATAGAAAATAATTATATTCCCTAGTTTCCCACTCATTACAATAACGTCTTTGACAACGCGTATGCTCACGACAAAGATCGAATAATATGTCCGCTATTGTCCTACTCATTGCAGCAACGTATTCGACTACGCCGGTGCGTCACATATATCCCCTGGTTTCTTATATATTTTTTTTAATTTTCTTTATTTTAAGTATTTTGAATTTAAAAACAAGTGTTAGAAAATTAAATATTACCAGATAATAACAGCATAATAAAATAATATTTAATAAAGTAATAACCAAAGTTTGGAATAATAATTTAATGCAACGGTTAATTTTGTTTTTTGTTAAGTCACCATAAACGAGAAGTTTTTTTCGCATAAGAATTAGCATAAGGGATCAATATTTTCAAAGTTTCCGCTAGTAGGCTTCCGTATTCACATCGTCATGTAACTTATCTCAATCTTGAGTTAAAAATTCAAGTTGTAGAGGTAATTCAACAGCTGCAACATTTTCATCAAACGGATTGAAAACCCATCTTTTCGACAAATCATCGTTGCTATCTGGAAAATATTCCAGTAACTAAATTTTCAATTCGCGTAAATGTGTTTTCATGCTCTCCAACACGCGATCAATAACAGTATTTTCTAAATCCATATTTTTTGTAATATAATCCGAAGTTAAAGTGAATGTATCAAAATTGCGTTTTTCAAGGTATATAATCTAAATACCAAGCTTCTGATGAAGGCGTCGACTTTGTCTTATTAGTAAAATGTTTTTGTTTCGGCCGTGTAAACTCGTATTCAAGTCATACAAATGTGAGAATATACCACTCAAGTAAGCCAACAGTAATAAAGTTTCTCCATCTTGTAAAAACTCTGTAAATGAGCTATGTTTATCTGTAAAAAAGAATTTCAGTTTATCTCGCAATGCACAAAGTTTCATTAGAATTTTTCCTCGCAACAACTACCTGGCTTCAGTATGGAAAAGCAGTCGTATTTGACACCCATTCCTTCGCACAATGTGGAAAGCATCTAGTCTGCAATTGTCGCATCTAGTCTACAAAAAAACATTTTGAAAATTATCTGGCATCTTTTTGTAGCAATCGCATTTCGGTAAAGAAAGCAGTACGTCTATTCTATATGTAGCATAATATTTTTTAATTTTACTCATACCACTTATCACACCACTGTTCATGCCATCAGTACATACCGCAATGCATTTATTAAAGTCCAAGTTTTCGTTTTGTATTACATCAATAAAAATTTAAAGAGTCCTTCGCCAGTTGCAGCACACTTCGTAACACTTCGCACACACAGGAATTGATTTGCAAAATAGCATATTTTCTTTAATCAATCCCTCGCATTCATATCGGACAAAACACAAAAATTGATCCAAGTTCAACACGTTTGTTGATTCGTCGAACTGAATAGCAAAAAAATTCACTTAAGGCCGAGGTCGCACTACAGCTAAACCGCCGTAGTTTTAACCGCGTGATTTTATGAGTCAAGAAAAGTCGGTTTTTTCCCGCGACTGATTTTAAAACCGTGAAATATGACTCGCCGCCTTGAAATCCATCTTTAAACTGTAAAAAAGTTTCGCAGCTTTTAATTGCAGTGTCTGCGTCTCGAGCGGTTTCTCGGTTATAGCGGTTAAGCATTCGTTAGAAAAAAACGTGCGGCATCGGCTTAATTTAATAATTTCAATTATTTGATCGTGAACATCATTGGCCATTTCATTAATACGTCTCAATAATGTGTCATTTGAAAGTGGTATAGTTTTTTGCTTCTTCCGGACTCATCATTACATTGACTATATTAATGGCAGCGGATAAAATGAGCTTATCGGCAATTGTGTAGGGCTTAGACTCCCTGACCACTCTTAATGATACTAAATGGGATGCTTGAAGTCCTGCGGTCTCATTACGGTTCAATAGCAATTCGTTGATTTTTCAAAACGAGTGATTTACGCTCGAAAAATTCTAATGGTTTGTTTTGTAAAGACGGGTGTTTTATATATATATATATATATATATATATATATATATATATATATATATATATATATATATATATATATATATATATATATAAATATATATATATATATATATATATATATATATATATATATATATATATATATATATATATATATATATATATGTATATATATATATATATATATATATATATATATATATATATATATATATATATATATATATATATATATCATTGATCCCTTTCGCTATTTCTTACTTATGAGAAAAAAGGTTTTCGTCTTTGATGGCTTTAAAAACTAAATATAGAAATTATCTTTAATCACTGGAAAATATTTTGCTTATAATACGTGTATTTGTACGTATAGAAAAACTTAAGTGAAACACAAAATGTAATTATTAATTGAATGTAATTGTAATTTAATGCCACAACCGTGGCATTAAATTATTATTTCAATCAACTTTGGCTATTACTTAATTTAATTTAATTTTATTATGTAAATTAAATTTAATTTTATTATATAAATTTTAAGCAAATTTTAAATTAAAAATACTTAAAATAAAGAAAATTAAAAAAAAAATTATAATATAAAACGATGGGATATGTATGACGTACCTCCATAGTCGAAAACTCTGCTGCAATGAGTAGTACAATAGTGGACATATCATTTGATCTTTGTCGTGAGCATAGGCGTTGTTAAAGACATTATTCTAATGAGTGACAATAGCGAACATAATTTTCTATCTTCGTCGTAAGCAGTGGTGTAGGGTGTAAATAAAATGAAATAAAATTCAACAAATAATTGAATTAATTAATTAATTTCTATCTGAAAATTAAAGGTAAAAATAAATTTCAAAAGCTAATTTTCATTATTTAAAATAATGAATCGAACAATATAGAAAAAAATCTAAATAAAATATAGCATATTTAATGCTATTAAGTCATTAAAATTAACAATTTAAAAATTAAAATTGTTATAACTTTTTTAATAACAATTCAAAAAATATATATTTCTCTGAGAAGAAAGTTTATATTTTTTAAAGTAGATTGAAAAAAAAGTTTTAAAATAATTTGTTTTAATTTTTGTTTCATCCTTTAACTGACAAGTTCCCTAACTGTTAATCTTGATAATAGTAGAAAAAGTTATGAGACCATTTCTATGTATAATTGTATGCTCTATAACTTTTATATGAAGTTTTTTTCCTACCTCTGATAGTTCTTGAATTTATTTAAAAAAATACTTTATTAATTTTTTTCCAACCCTCGCCGGGGGTTAGAAACATATTTACTTGTATGCATAGTTATAGAATACCTTAAACAAACTTATATCAAAAAGTCAGCCTTTTATCTGAAATTTCGATTTAACTGCTTCGTTAACTGGACTATAAGAGGTACCTGATAGTTGAAAAAATGTTTGATCAACTACATTAAATATGAAAGCTAGTTTTTTAATATGTCTTACGGGACAGTATTAGTGACTTTCAATTACTATTGCCAGACACTTTCCGCGAGTCCTAACTTTTGCTAGACGCTTTAAAGCTCGATGAATAATTGGTGCATCTACGTCATAGTATCAAGACTGAATATGTTATTCAAGTGACTATTTTATAATATTTTATAAGCAGCCGGATCGATCCGAAAGGTCCATCATCGAGTGCGAGTGGGAGGGTATTATCGGTACATGCGAGTGCGAGTGAGAGCAGTAGATGAGTTTAGTATAATCTTTAGTAGCATGTATCATGTACTATACTCATCAACCCATCCTTCCGCTATGTATGCTCAATCTCTGATCGTTCAGCATAGTTTTTACTACGCGAGTGAAATAAAAATAAAAATATTTGCTGTGTTTAGCCATTATCAGGACAGATCACTGAAATTGTATTTTTTGTAAAAAATGTAATGAAAATAAAATATTATTTTCTGAATACACATTGAAAAAGTGTGAACAAATATTAAAATTTAGAAAAACACATAACTTCAAATATAAAGATGTTGTTTTCCCGGTTGAACCGTTAACAAGTGGTTATCACAGAGAATATTACAATTCATTTACAGGTTTAATGAAAAAATATTTTAATCCAAATTGGCGAACACTAGACAACCTACTACAAAGAATGAATCAATAAGTACAACAGAGGATTTGTCTACAGCTGTCCCATTGATACCTGAATTAAGTACACAGCCAGTTAAACCACAGCCATCTTTTTTACAGTCTCTATGCCAAACAACTATTTCAATACTCGATCCGATTAGAATACCTGAGCGAACTACAATATCCGAAGCAATCGAACCAATACCATCAATTTCCGAAGAAAATATAAAAATTGTACAATTTGAAAGTGATAATCAACCTCAGAAAATAATGTTCTGAGCATAAGTGATGTAAAAATTGATGAGAAAAATGTTGTTTGTTTATTTTGTAACCAAAAAAGAAAAAATGCTAATAAAAAAAATAGCCATTAGATGACTGAAAAAGATAGGGAAGAATATCAGGAATTATTAGAACAAAATAGAAAAACATCCGTCATTTAAAAATACATTAACATAATATTTGTAAACTTGATTCGACAATAAAATAGCTTTGTAAACAAACTCATAAAAGGGCTTGGCATGACTATCGCCAGTACCATAAAATTGCATTTAATGAAGTGAGTAATTTTATTCAAGAGAATGTGATCGATAAAAGGCGTTGTTTTTTTTACTTATATTCATCATCTTTATATCGACTTATTCTAGAAAAGCACAGAAAAAAAATTCTGAAAAAGTCAACGCGACATATACACCGAAGCATTTGGAACAAAATATAATTAAAGTATTCAATCAAGATGTTATTTTTTTTTTCATTCATAATAAAAAATACTAACACATAAAGAACGAAGATATTTTACAAAAAGCTTTACTATTGTGTAAATCGATATTGCAAATAAAAAAAACTCCCAAAAAGTATTACCACACAAAATTTAAAGGAAGGGGAAATAACAATTCCACAAAATTTACTAGACTTTTATTTTACTCTTATCGGAGGTTTTAATAAAAAACGAAAAAACTATCCTAAATGTCCAGGTCTGATCTAACTGTGAAGATATAGTAATAATAATAATTTATTGAATCCTCAAGACAATACAAATATCCATGGATCAAGTCAAAAGAAGAGCAAGCACATTGCCACACTTCTGTGCATACAAAGAATATATAACATTTAAACCTACATATAAATATCTTATTCTTGATAAGGTATATAATTTAATAATGTAATAATGTATTTATTCAATCCCCACAACAATGCAAATATCCATGATTAACTCGGATTGACAGAATTAACAGCACGATCTCAGAAATAATACATGATGTGATAACCTTGCACAAATAAACATTGTATACATAAATAAGCATTGAATCTAATTATTGATACGATATATAGTCTTCTAAACTATAAAAACTTTGACTTATAAGAAATTCGCGGACTAATTTTTTAAATTCGTTGTCACTCTGAACATGCTTAAATCGTTGTGGCAATTTATTATACACCTTCACACCCCTATAGTAAACATTATGTTCAACTATCTTACATGAATGTATTGGTAAAACAAGTTCATCAGAGCCTCGTGTGTCATAGAGATGAAAATCACTATTTTTTACGAATGCTACAAAATTTCACCTAACAAAGATGATAACCTCCAAAATATGTAGTGATGGTAGAGTCAAAATCATGCATTGTTTAAAAATTGGTCGACATGTTGCCAGTAATGACACCCCACCCATCATTTGAATTATCTTTTTTTGTATTTTGAAAACACGTATCAGATTAGGCGACCCATCCCAAAATATCAAACCATACCTAGCGCGAATGTAAAACTCGACTGTAATATGAATGCACAATATCCGTGATACCAAACCAACCCGTTTGAACTTATAAACAGCATATGAAACAGCAGCTAATTTCTTGCATAGTTCAGCTATGTGTTCATCCCAGCAAAGTATATTATCCAGATGAACACCGTTAATTTTTAGTAAATATGACTCCGTTATAGTGTGTGTTCGAGGAGTAAAAGCAATAAAACTGCTTTTGTCTACGTTAAGATATAACTTATTATTCGTAAACCCACTATAAAATGTATTAAATGTTTCCTATACCGTTTCAATGGCTACCTGCATGTTTTTATTTCCTGTTGAATAGCTGGTATCATCAGCAAACATTACCATATTTCCGCTACTGCAAACATCTGGCTGATCATTAACAAAAATTAAACATAATAGTGGACCCAAAACAGATCCTTGGGGCACTCCAGAAGTAATCCCTAATCTTTCAGATGTTGCTTTATTAATCTGTACAACTTGGTGTCAGTCAAGCACGTAAGATTGCTACCACTCTCTCACCAAACCCCTCAAGCCATAGTCGTGAAGTTTGTCCAGCAGTATTGCGTGATTCACCAGATCGAAAGCCTTACTTAGATCCATAAACAGACCAACATATTTGCAATTATCGTTTATGTTTTCATATATCTTGTTTAAAAATTCACAGATTGCTTAATGTGTAGATCGACGACTTCGAAACCCGTGCTGTGATGATTTCAATATATTAAAGCGCGCAAGAAAGGACATGATCTGCTCATACACTATAGGCTCCAACAGTTTAGATAACGTGGGTAGAATAGCTATTGCTCTATAGTTGGAGAGGGAGAGGTGGTCACCTCTCTTGAAGACAGGAATTACTTTTGATGTTTTTAATGGCCTCAGAAAAATACTAGTTTCCAGGGACCAATTCACTAGATATGTTAACGGTATTATTAATGAGTTGATAGACTTCTTCAGTACAATTGAAGGAATATTATTTAGTTCTAGTTTAGTTTAGTTCTAGTCTAGTTAGGTTTAGTTTAGTTTTTTTGTTGTCTTGTCTTGCCTTGGGCTCAATAACTAATACTTCACCTTTAGATTTTTTGCTTATTTCTGCATACGTACTTACTGATTTTACGTTAGTCTTTCGCGTTAGACTGCTGTGGTAGTTTCTCCCTTGGTAATTTTTTCTAACTCCTTTTTTATAGTATGTTTGAATTGTTCGAATTCCTTTTTAAACCCGTCAGCCCAATTAACAACTTCAACACAACCACGGCAAAACCATTTAAGATCTAGTAAATTCTTTATTATTTCCAGATTAGACGTGCTGATACAAACACACTCAGAATGAAAATTCTGTTTACAGATACCCTCACATTGAATTGTATCAGATTCGTTTCTTTTAATTCTTTTCCCACATTTACCACATTCATCTGTCATTGTACACACTCACACAACTGAAATTAAATTTCACAAAAACTGCTTAAATCGGCTTATTCTTAAGAGCACATGTAAAATAAGTCTTGATGCTATAGACCTACTATAGCATCAATAGTAATATAGTCTACGGAGTGTTTAACAGGATAGTCAGAACATCAAAGTACATCATTAGGCATGACTTTGAAAAGCTTAACTAGTAGCAGAAAAATTATTGACATCCATAGATACGGGCATTGTATGAGTTATCCAGGAATTGAACAATTGAAAACAGAAGCGACATATACGTCAATGGCAAAATCCAGTGTTTACCCAAAAATCATTAAAAAAATCATCTAATCTATGTACTATGATAATTTTTGTCTATGATAATTTTGATGACAATGATAACTTCAATCTCCAATTAGATGATTGGCGTGAAAATAACATGGAAATCATTGATGATAGTTACGACAATGAAAATAATTAAATAATTTTTCACTTATAGTTTTTGAAAACTTTTCTATTTTTTACGTGTTATTATTATAAAAAAAGTATCAATAAATTACCCTTCATTTAATTTAAAATTGTTTAAAAATATACATTCTCATAGGTATATTTTTGCGAAATTATAGTAAAAACCAAAATTTAATACACAAATTGAATACAAAATATTATGTAATAATTATTAAAAAAAATATTTGGATGAATAAAGAATGAATGAAAAATAAATGAAAAATAAATTAATGAAAAAAAAAACTTCTGTTGAATTGAATTGTCCGATTAACTCGTCTACTGCT
Source organism: Cosmopolites sordidus (assembly GCA_031761425.1). Taxonomy (NCBI): domain Eukaryota; kingdom Metazoa; phylum Arthropoda; class Insecta; order Coleoptera; family Curculionidae; genus Cosmopolites; species Cosmopolites sordidus. The sequence continues at coordinate 271,119 of JARFXV010001269.1, forward strand.
CTCACATACCAGGTGTATAGGTAGCTGATGAAACAGTCTTTTTTGCTAATCCTAAAGCCTCACTTTTTTTATTTAAAAATAAACAACATTAATATGTGTCAGACGGATATTTTCAACAAACTACAAAAAAGTACTTGCAATTTTACAGTATACATATAAGTAACATAATGAACCAATAACTCAGAGAACCCTTGTATAAAAACACTTAATGAATATCCTTGTGAATCAATCAAATACTATTTTATGTTCAATTTCAGATTACGCAAAGCATATAAGAAAATCGACAAATTTTGTCATGTTCTATCTTACTTTACCTTAAACGAATGGACTTTTGATTACAGTAGAACAACATCATTATGGAAAAACCTGAATGAAAAAGACAAAATGAATTTCGAATTCGACATGGAAAACTTAAACTGGAAAACCTATTTCGACACATATTTGGTAGCAATGCGGGAGTTTTTAGTATTTGAGTTCCTGGATAATTTGGATCAAGGAAGGATACGTTTAAGATGGTAAGACAACCATCCCCAAAAAAATACCATCTATAAAAATTTCAGAAAATGTTACCATTAATATCTTATTTTGTTTTGCAGGATAACCGTACTCCATAATATCTTAATAGTAGTAGTAATAGGACTGCTCTTCTACTTCTGTCTGAAGTCAGTTTTTATCTTTATTCCTTTAAGTATAACTTTAATTACCTTATATTACGCATATGAAAATAGAATGTTAAATAAAACATGTGGCAAAGCAAAATTTCTATAAAATAAAAAAGAAATACTAAATATCTTAAATTATATATTCGTTTATTTAATCTTAATAATCATAAAAATTTTCCAGTACATAATCCCAAGAATATTAAAATATATATTAAATATCCCATGAAAATATGAAAATGTGCTAAAGCGACATGGTAAAACACGGCATTACTGAAAATAAAACCCACGAGCATTTAAAATTATTAATAGTTTAACAGTGTTGAACCCTAATAAATTGATATATTCAATTTATCCTTTGGACAATTACTTGAAAATGTGTCAACAACTCACTTTATTTTAAAAACTATGTTATAGTATAGTCAAGTCATAATCAATAATTTAGTCAAGTAATATCACTTTAACATATATATATATATATATATATATATATATATATATATATATATATATATATATATATATATATATATATATATATTATATATATATATATATATATATATATATATATATATATATATATATATATATATATATATATATATATATATATATATATATATATATATATATATATATATATATATATATATATATATATATATATATATATATATATATATATATATATATATATATATATATATATATATATATATATATGATATATATATATATATATATATATATATATATATATATATATATATATATATATATATATATATATATATATATATATATATATATATATATATATATATATATATATATATATATATATATATATGATATATATATATGATATATATATATATATATATGACGTTTTGACAAGATCGCACTCATCATTTTCAAATGTTCTCTCGATCAGGAAACTTGCCACTTGAAAATGACGAGTGTGAAAGTCGTGAAAATCCAAGTGCTTCTCAGTACTCTCTACTTTTCCTAAAAGGGGTTTTCCGTTACTGAAAATGTAAGGCTTTTACCAGATCAATCAACGATAAGGGCAAGCCAATCACTGACTTCGAGAACCAGTTGAGATTCGATGAGAAAATGTACGACAGCTCGCCGCAGACGAAAATGAGGATCTGGGGAAAAAATGATCGAGTTGATAATCGACTTGAAGAGGTTGGATGTAGAAAATAAGAAATTGAAGAAACAATAGGTAGAAAAAACTTCCGACGCTTTTATTGAGACACTGGATAGTAGAAAAAAAAAAGAAATGAAGAGCCTGTTGCAACCGCAATAGCTGATTATGACAATCAAATAGACCTTTCGAACGGAGGTTGTTCTTCTGCCTCTGCATCCGAGTGCTGCTAAAAGGCTGCCTCCAAATCCAGAGGCTCGAAATGGAATTCCATGTCAGTTAAACAGGTTTAAAGAGGAGAAAAACCGACATCGAACATTCTCAATCTAAAGCCCCCATTTTAAAGAAACCGGCGCCACCGAAGAAGATAGCGCCTCAACCTTCAGCTGATCAAAAGTGGCCCATCGTCAAACACTTCTACATCAGCGAAACCCTTCAGCTTGCCACCGGCTGTCCTTCGCAACAAATCGGTGTATTTACAGTGACAGTATTTACAGTATTACAGTATTTACAGTTACAGTGATTTCTTCGTATTCACACAAAAAAACCTCAGAGGGCCTTTGCAGTGCCTCAAAAACCCTCGATTCCTCCAGCCCTCACCTTCGTGTAAGGGACTCAACGGAACTCAGTTTGAAAAAATTTCCCACGCCACAAGCGAATAGTCTATCCGAGCTTGTAGAACAAAGAATTGTGTAAGTTGCATTATAATGAGGGTATTATGAAGCTAAATAAAATTATCAGATATCTTGTGATTTTTATGAGACTGAGAACTTTTTAAACAACCTTCGTATCTGACAACTTCATACCAGGTGTGGAGGTTAATAATTCTTAATTTTCCTAAGATATGGCGCTGGAAAGAAAAGATCGGTTCACTGTATAATCTCTTATGTCATTTTATTGCTACGACAGTATCTTTCAAAACGCCACTGATGTTTAAATGATTTCGAATTAGCGTCAAATAAAGAGCATTTGCGGCATGCACTGCTTTTCTTGTTCAATCAAAAGAAAAACGTGAGTAAAAACCGTATATACTTACGGAAACTGACGGTGACAATGTATCAACACAAGACGTAAGACGTCGGCATTGGTTTAGACGATTCAAAACGACTATCTCGAGTTGAAACGCAAAGCACGCCCAAGTTCACCGAAAAAATATGAAGATGCCGAATTGTAAGCATTGTTGGAAGAAGATAATATACAAACTCAACAATAAATAGCAGAGAGGTTCAGTGTTGGTCGCCAAACCATTCGAAATCATCTGCATGCCATGAAAAAGATCCAGAAGGCAGGAAAATGGGTCAGATGTTAGGTCTTCCAGATTGCGGTTGGGTCATGTATTAAGAATGCCAGGGAGTAAATGGGCAAAACAAGCATTGTCAAGAGGAGATGGACGAAGAAAAAGCAGAGGACGACCAAGAAGGAAGTGGTAGGAGGCATGCAAGAAAGATTTAGGTTCAGCAAGGATGTGAGAACGGCAGAATGCAACCATGAATAGAAAAAAATGGAGAAAAAAGTAAAGAAAGTCGAAGCCATGGATCTTTAAGGCCAATCGAGCTACTTTATTATTATTAGTTTAGATTTTATGCTAGATAAGTTAATAAATTTTCCTTTAAACGAAGATAATTATATCAATCAAAATTAATTAGGAAGGTGTCCGAAGGGAATGGTTATAATAAGAACATTGTAGATGGATTAACAAGAAAACATAAATTCAAATAATTATTGAAAAAATCTTGGACTTTTCGAAAGAAACAGAAGATTTTTTTTTTTTTTTGAAAAAGCCTTTTGTTGCTTAACATGCACTCGAACATGACCATAATATAGATAATGGTAATTTATGTAAAGTATATAAAAGTGTAAATACTAATAGGGTTTTCGATGCATATGAAAACATTCAAATGAAAAATGTAAGAAAACCATGAACCGGGATAAAGAACCTATTCCATTCAGTCAACCTTTCTAATTATTAATGTAAGGCTTAGTTAACTTCACGGTTCATGATTTTTACATGCTTCATTATGTGGGGTTGTCGTATAAATAGAACATAGTTTAGTTTTAGAATTACATTAAATCATTTTCTGATGATGGTTAGCGAAAAGCGCGTCGAGAAGTTTGAAATAGTGATTTGCTGTTTAGTGGTAAATCCATTCGAGTTTAATGTTTCACATCGAAGGTTGCAATAGAAGAATTGAGTTATTTAACATCAACGCGTATGAGTCAATATCTGCATAAATGTAATAACTTATACGCAAGAATATAATGTAGTGGTGGCCAATAAAATAATTTTAAAAACCAAATTTCCTTTTCTAATTTATTTACCATAATAAATAATGTAATATGCTAATATTAACTGACCTTCAAACATTTTTTTACAATATAACCAGCGCATTTTATTGCTGTTTGTCTTCTTAAAGAATGTATTTCCTCCTAATAATACATACTTTAGTGGTGACAAATCAAAAGTGTATTAATTTTATATACGTAATCGCGTACCAATTCTGATAAAATATGTATTTATTTTGTTGATACAGCAAAAGTTAGTCTGTTTCGGACAATATTAAAGTAAACATGGGCCACGTTAGATACAATGCGGTCAAACGGTCACCATGTGTAATTGCTAAAGTTTTGAAAGATATAATATCATATATAACCCAAAAACACCCATGAAAGAGAGGCAGTCCAAGAGAAACAAGTAAAAAAATTGATAATCGTATTGCATGCGAGACTTTAAAGGGTCATCTTGCTAATTCATAGTTTTCTGTAACAAAGTATTGAAATATTTATTGACAACGAGGGTTGCATTTATGTATCCGAAATAAAAATGGTTTTATTGTTTTTCAAAATATTCCCCGCGATGATCGATATACTTTTGCATACGTTTAAATCAATTTTCATAGCACTTTTTCCATTTCGATTGAGGTATCTCCAAAACATGCATTTTTAACGCATCAACCGTTTCTTCTGGGGAAAGCTGGGGCTATGGGCTTCTTTTCCCCCAAAAAATGGGGGGAAAGCCCATACAATCAACTGCTGTTTATTTTCGGGCTCATACGCATAGATTCAAGATTCGTCACTTATATAGATATTATACACGACTTTTGACGCACCACGATTGTATTTTTGGAGCATTTCTTTGCTCATATATTCATACATTTTCCGCACATATCGTTTTCACGGCTAAACGTTCAAGTAAAATCGTATTTATACTAATGCCCAGGTATGCCTCAATCTCACGGTATCTCACGTGCCGATCTTGCTTTATCAATTCGCGCACAGTATCGATGTTTTTTGGGAAAACAACCGATTTTGGACGACTTTTTATAAAATCGTCGAACGACGGCCACGATTGAATTCAGTGGTTTTAGATGATACTTCAACGTCATAAGTCGAAAGTGAGTTGATCGATGAACTGTTGTTGAAATAACCCACGTCGAAAATCGTAGTAAATCATCGGACGATAATTCTATTTTTTGACTGAGACGAAATTTTCAAGTCGCTAAACAATACAAATAGTGCCGTTATGACAAAATGTTCTGAGTTCGTATGCAGTCAACAATGTCAAACTTTACGATGTATATGTCAGATGGCGCCTGGCATCACCATTGTTGCCAATTCTGGATATTCCAGCAACCCTCATATAATATAGACATTTGGAAATTATGTATGGAACAACACATCCAATAAATGGCTGCCACGGCTTTGGTGGCACATGCGAACTCTATTGGCGAATTTTTCAATAACAGTTTTGCATAAATTTGATGGTATTCCGTTGTTACACGTTCAATTTTGGTCTTCATTGTTTGGGTAGTTATGGGCTTGTTGGGGTCAACCTGAGATTTCTATAAACCGCTCAAAAAAAAGTCCAAAATCGTAGGTGCCAATTGTGGTCACCAAAACGGAAGATGTCACGATCAGGAAAAGATAAAACCACATACCTTCAAAAGCAATATCTTCTAATTGCAGGACAAAGAATTGGGTTATCATATCATGATCACATTCGCCATTTACTTTTAATACATTACCTGCTTCGTTCCCATAGAAAAATGATTCCTCCAATGATTTCTCCAGGCCACAATGAACGCCAAAGAGTGACACATTAGGGATGCATTTGTTTTTCATGAATCATTCGTGGATTTTGTGAGCCTCAAATGAAGCAATTATGCCTATTAACGAAGACATCGAGCTGAAAGTGGGCCTCGCCGCTGAAGATAATTTTGTCTACAGAATCGACATTCACTTCTTGTCTTAGAACTCTCTTCGCTGTGCATGGTCTGTTGGCCCTTGTAAGCATGGAAATGAAAATCTTTAGTGAGAATACCGTGAATAGTGTCCAGTTCTTGTGCACGATGACGAATGGAGGACCCTAGACTACACTCACTTCCACTATCACGAACTGCCTTGATGTTTTGTTCTGAACGACCACTACGAGCTCGTGTCGTGTGTTTCACATTAATAACTAAACCAATACTTCTAAATTTTTTTGAATTTTCAAACATTAAAATATGAGCGTGTTTTTCATATAATGGAGTAGGTTCAATAGTGTGGATAAAAGAAAATATGACAAAAGAAATTTACTAAAGTGTTAGAGCAGCCTTCACAGTCCCCGGATCTAAATTCCATCGAGAACCTTTGGAAAGAGTTAAAACGACGTATTACTGGTAAAAACAGACAACTTGATTTTCAATACCTGTAGAAACATGCCGACATCTAATTAACTCAATGTTAATCAGTAATTAAGAATAAGATCCATGCTGCAAAGTACTAAGCTTCAAAAACTTTAGTACTAAGTACTAAAATATCCCATTAACGTATAATAATGAATAAAGTAACTGTTTATATTCATACTAACATCATGTATGCCTTTTAAATGCTCGGAAAATTAATTCTGGAAAATTAATATTGTCTTAGAAACAGCGTAAAAATGAATTTAAATAAAATATATTAATAAGGCTCCGCCACTCTTATTTTATTGGCCACAACTGTATTATTTATTCAGGATGCATTTCAACTTATTTGATATAAATGCATGTTGTGTAATTAATCATAGTTTTTGTTGCCTTCATGCTTCTTTTGATTCTGCAAAGGTAACTGCCCACATTTTTGCACTCAATAAGAAGAAACACATTTGATATGTTTTTCTTTATTTGTGTTTTTCGCCACGATCTAAAACTCAAAAAATATCAAAAATATCTGTTCTTATGTAAATTTGTATTGTCAATGTAATTGTCATTGACATACACAAAAAATATGTTTACTTTCTATCTTTTATAATTTACAGAAATTAATATACTTTATTTTTAGATTCGTTTTGAAAACGGGAGGAGAATACTACTCGAAACGTCAACGTTAAAAGTTTGTATATTTTTGTAGAACATTTTTATATTTTTAAAATTTTGTTCGTTAGGCAAATTTCTTGCAAAAAAGAATCACTGAGAAATTTGTCTCCGTTTGGTTTTTTTTTGGTTTTACCCAGTGATTCTTTATTTGCATAAGAACAGATATTTCTGATATGTTTTGAGTTTTAGATCGTGGCGAAGAACCCAAATAAAGAAAAAAATATATGAACACACCACAATCATTCAGACATAACTTTACACATTTGATGCTCAGAAGTGACAAAACTGGCGACAACGTAACTTATATTTAATATTTGAAAACAAAAAGAAATTGTAAAATGATAACTCATTATCAGACCCCAATTGGAATTTGAGTGTTTACGCGAATGAATGATGTTTTCCGAGAAACAAATTATTGTGTTCTCTAAAACCACATTATACCAGGTATATAAAACTGAAACCGGAATTTTTGTATAGAAAATACACGTTTATTGTATGAAAATGATAAAACATATTTTATTCGAAGTATTGCCCATCGCTAGCTGTACATTTCTACGATCTGTGTGACAATTTGTGGATGCCACGACAAAATAATTGTTGCTCTTTTGAAACAAACCAATCATCGAGCCATTTTCGTAAGAAGTGAAGCGCTGTTCAACAAATGCTTGTCCATCGATGTAAATAAGTAGTAATAGGACGGAGCCGGATAGGAAGTTTGGTGAGTAAACCGCATGCAAAAGTATTTCCCAACTAAACGTCTCAGTCGTTTCCTTGACCAGTTTTACGGTGTATGATGATGCATTATTATGAAGAAAAATCACTTTGTGTTGCATTTTTTGATATTCTGATCGTTTTTCACGCAAAGTTTGATTCAAATCGATCATTTGTTGTCGGTTATTGTCGGTAACGTTGTAGTGTTGTCGGTCCTCCGTCTATAGCGATTTGGCCTTGCAATTCGTCGATGGTTCGCCTAGTGTTATCCATGATCTTTTACGCTTAGGATTTTCAAAATATATCCACTTTTCATCGCCAGTCACAATTTGATAGAGAAATGACTTTCTTTTGAACCTGGCGAGCAGCAATTCGCAAGTGGTTTTTTGGTTTTTCTGCTTTCATTCAGTTCAAGTGGAACCCATTTTCCCATCTTCTGGATCTTTCAAATGTATAGAGACGGCTTCTCGTATCACATTTAATTGATCCGCGAGTTGTTGGTGTCTTCAAACGTTTTTGGTGGTTTTCCACGTTCTGGTTCGCCACTTTTGAATTTTTTAAACCACTAAAAACACTGTGATTTACCAAGAGTATGCTCACCATAAGCTTCGACAAGCATTCGATGCGATTCAGCAGCAGTTTTCTTCAAATGGTAGTAGAAAATCAATGCTGTCCGCAAATCGTAGTTTCCAGGCACTCAATTCGATTTGTGGGGGTGTGGGGAGGTTTGCGGGTGTGCGGGTGTGCGGGGGTGTGCGGGTGTGCGGGTGTGGAGGTGTGCGTGTGCGTGCGCGTGTGCGTGTCAGTGTGCGTGTGCGTGTGCGGGTGCGCGTGCGGGTGCGGGTGTGGGTGCGGGTGCGGGTGCGGGTGCGGGTGCGGGTGCGGGTGCGGGTGCGGGTGCGTGTGCGTGTGCGTGTGCGTGTGCGTGCGTGTGTGTGCGTGTGTGTGCTTGTTCCAAGGGATTATTTTAAGAGAGAGAGAAATGCAAATAGTGTTTGTAAATATATATTTTATCTATTATGTAATTACTATTGTTATTTGCAATTGTTTGCCAACGTGGTAGCAGGTCCATGATGCCTTTTTATCGAAAATTACCATATTTATTACCAAAAAAATGTCAACGGGCTCTTTTTTCACCTCTTCTTCCGTTTTAAAAGATTTCCCATTTAAACAATTAGAAGGAATTTTAGAGCAAGCGGAATAGATAACAATCCGAGGGTGCGATGTTCGGTGAGTAATATAAATATGACAAAACATCCCTATTGGAGCCCAACAACTTTTACTGGGATCCTGATTAAAACGTGCGGTTGTGCATTGTTATGATAATAAACGGCGCCTTTCCTGTTTGCTAATTCTGGTCGATTTTCTTCAATCGTTGTCTTCAGACAATCTAATTGTGAACAGTATATCGTATTGGCAGACGTATCCATTTTTTTCTGATTGTCAAAAACGGTCGACTTGCCAATATTTAACTAATGATTATCTTACGGACAGTGGTATATGGATCATCAGCTTTTATAGCTATTATTTCTTCGACATCAGTACTTGAAGGATGGACAATGTGGGTTCTTCCATGTTATTCCACCACTAAACCGACCAAACCACTTTTGAACCATGGTCTCCCCAACAGAACCCTCTCCATATACGGAACAAATCTTGTTTTTCGTTTAAACGAAGTTCTTTCAAGTTATCGAACGACATTTTTAATTTGAATCAACTATACTAACTAAACTTGAAGAGTAAATATCTTCAAGTTTAGTGTTTTATATCCAAAGTTCCAATAGAAGAATTGATCAACTTGACTAACTCAAGGTAAATCTGAGCACTGTAAATACATCAGGAATTAATAATATGTAAATAAACATTACTAATCCAACACACATTGTTTTGTTTACAAGCGTTAAAAGAGCTACTAATGGAAAATTCCTAAGAACAACCCAATATTTATTATAAAAAAATGTAAAATTTTACTGTGATAACATTAACGAAAAGACTTAATCATCCATTACAAATTCAATGGAGCAGAAAATGCTTATTGGATGAGTAATAAGTGACTAAACTTATTATACTAATTCAATGGAGCAAAAAATGCCTATTGAATTAATCAATAAGTAGCTAAGCTTATTGTACAAATTTAACGGAGCAGAAAATCCCTATTGGATAGTTTGGACGAATGCGGAAACTTTTAAGTTTCCTAGGCCAAAAAGTCCTAGGCCTAGGCGGAAACTAGGTCTAGGCGGAAAGTCCTAGGCGGAAACTTTTAAGTTTCCTAGGCCACAAAGAATTTAGTGGACAAAGTGGTGGATAATTAGCAACTTATTGAATTTTATGCAAGCAGAAGCAGTAGCTGGAGAGGTTACGACTATTCATCTCAAAAATATGATATTAAAAAAATTTTATATTAAAATTTTATTTACAGGTTCAAGAACAGGTTGCGGTAGCAACGGGTGTTTCCATTAGAAATATTCGATGAATTAATAGTTAAACGAAAGAAGTTGAATCGGGCCACAACATTTTCAACTCTCAATAAAAAACGAGTTAAGAAAAAAAAATGTTGTCGGCGGAGATTTGGCAATTTTGGGAAGAACGATAGTTAATCACCACATAACAGAAAAAACGGTCCCTACATTAAAGACAGTTCATCAAAAAATTGTAGATAATATTGGCTACCAAGTCTGTTCAGAATCTTTACGTAAAGAAATTCACAAGATTGGTTTTCGGAGAAAATTTAGGAATAATCGACAAATACTAATGGAACGTCAGCCAATCAGACTACTTAGAATTGAATTTCTTAGAAGAATGCGTCAGCACCAGGAAGAAACTCGCCCTATAATATCTATGGACGAGACGAGACATTCACTCATCACACATACACAAAAAGGGATGGAGTGATAAAATTTTAGAAGGTTTATAAAAACTAATAGAAAAGGGCGCACGCCTGATCATAGTACAAGCAGGTGGTGAAAATGAGTTTGTTCCTAATGCCTATATTATATGGAAATCAAGCAGCACAAGTGGCTAATACCATCATGATATTACGACAATTACAAAAAGTGGGTTTCGGAGAAACTTATTTCGAATTTGCAACCGAAAAGTGTTGTGGTAATCGACAACGCCCCATACCATAACAAAAAAAGTGAAAAATGCACAAACATCATTGTCAAGAAAAGCGGAAATCAAGAATGGTTACGGCTGGGAGGTATACCTTTTCACAATAAGATGTTAAAACCACAACTTTACAACCTTATAAAAACCCATAATCTAAGGCACAAGAGATATGAAATAAACGAAAATTTTAATGCAAACGGTCACGACGTATTGCAACTGCCACCATATCATCCAGATCTGAATCCCATCGAGTTGGTTTGAACCGAAATGAAAGAATATGTCGTCAGAAAAAATGTGAATTTTAATTTTAATCTGGTGATTACACATTATGATGACTTCTTTGAGGAATTTTAAGCCGACAAATGGAAATCTCGGTGTGAGCGAGGAAAACGGTTGGAGCAACAGTATATTTTGAAGGAACCAACAATATATGAGCTTGTGGAAGAAATCATTATTAATGTGGGCGAAAACAATTCTGATTTAGAAAGTGACGAAAGTGATAGGTCAGACTTAGAGGAAAGCGATTTATCAGAAATAGGGCTTGAAACGTAACTATTGAAAATAATAAAAGTTATGTTAATTTGTAAATTTTGTAATGTAAATGTGTCAGTAAAATATTATTTGATATGATTACCCATATTTAGGTTAAGTAGTCATTAAAGTATAGATACTGTTAGTTCATTATCACTTATATTCTATTTTATTATGTAGGAATGTAGGTTAGTCATTAAGGTATATTGTTAGTTCATTATTACTCATATTCTATTTTATTATGTTACATTTAATGCATATGCTAATTAAGATGCATCCCTATAACCGTATATGTAATACAAATTTTGCCTATTTATCTCTATTGTTAAATCTAATCCAGACCCTATTTAAAATAAAGAGAATGTAAACAAATAATTGTTTTTTATTTATCATTATTAATACTTAATTTCGAAATTGACAAATACCTTTCTTTTAAAAACGCGTCGTAAGTAGAAGATAAGTAGCTGGGCCGTAACACTGCCGACCTCTGCATCAAAAGTGGGGTCCGCCTCGGGGTGCCTTTGGCTGGTTATCTGTAGTGTGAAGGACTTAGCCAGAAGTTAGGCTTTGTCCGCATCGGAGAAGGTGATAGCCCGTCAGCATCCGATTTTAACAGTGGAATCGCTTCCAAACTTTTAACCTACCTGCCGGCAAAAAATCTCGCTAGTTAAAAAAGCTTCTGCGTACCAAGTGTATTGCTAGAGAAAAAACACAATTTTCCATGGAATTATTCTTAATTAACATTACTTATCAAGCATTAATGTTTGACCAGGAGGGAGCCCCACCCATCGCTTAAATTGGAGAGCACATGTTTCGTCTGTTCGTGATTAGACTCATCAGGGTACTGACATATGCTCTCTCTCCAAGAATAGGGAGTCCCTCTCCACAATCAAACAACCCATATTTTCGCCGACCTCTCGTCGGATGGCTTATACATGGAGTTTTGTTTACTTATTTGGACTCTCCAATGAGACAAAACAGTAATCAGGAGTAATACACCCCCGACTGATCGGTTCCACAATCTCATGTGAAACGCACAACCTGCGTCTCTGCCATAATGAGCATTGGTTAGTTGCTTAACCGGGAGGGAGCCTCACCCATCCCTTACATTGGAGGGCACATGTTTCGTCTGTTGGTGGTTAGACTCATCAAGGTACCGACATATGCTCTCTCGCCAAAAATAGGAAGACCCTCTCCACAATCAAACGACCAATATTTTCGCCGACTTCTCGTCGAATAGTTAAAGATATTTATAATTAATTATTCATTTTATTAACTAGGGTTCACTTAAGTAATAATAAATTTACATTTCAGCCAAATAATATACATATATGAATATTTCTTATAATATCAAAATTGCAAAATTAAGTATATTGTTATTTTAACAATATACTTAATTTGAGTCTCTATGTGCACAAAAATTATAAAAATCTCTTTAAATATCAATTTAATACATTATTCTCTGATCCCTGATTCTCTGATTTTTACATTATTTATAACAAATTAACATTTTATCGTTCAAAAAAAATAACGAAAGTAATAAATAGAGTATTCATAATATATATATATATATATATATATATATATATATATATATATATATATATATATATATATATATATATATTGCATCTATATAAAAATGCAATTTTATATTTCCAAACATTAATTTACATGTAGGCGGAGACGCCGGTTGCTGTATGTTCCACATGAGATTATGGAACCTAGCGGTTGGGTGTATGTAACACTCAACTACTGTTGTCTCATTGGACGCTGTCAAAGGAAATCTAACATTGCATATATACGCCATCCGATGGGAAGTCGGCGAAAGTATAGGTTGTTGACTGTGGATAGAGTTTCCCTATTCTTGACGGGAGAGCATGTGTCGGTAAGGATATAATTACTTAGAGCATAATGTTCAGAAAGGCTTCCGCGGTCGGTAATATTATAATTACTAGGTTTTCGGGTACAAACGCGTTTTAGTCAATCACCTTTTTTTTTGATTGAATAAGAAAAGTAGTACGTGTCGCAAATGCTTTTTATTTGACTCGAAAATCGACATATATACCACACGAAAAAAATATACTTAACGCTAACTCGAAATCGTTTAAACATTAATGGCGTTTTAAAAGATTCTGTCGTAGCAACAAAATAAGATATGCGATTAGACTGTGAACAGAAACTTGTAAATCACCTAGTAAAATATACATTATTTTCAAAATATGTTAATATTTGTACTTCAATATAAAGTAATAACATAGGTCAACAAATTTAAACTTTTTTGAGGTAACATTAATGAAAATTAATGTATATGAAATATGTTGTACTCCTAAATCCGAAAATGAAAAGCTAATTACTGTAACACGTACAGTTTTTTTGTTGCAGGGGGTCGGTGGTGGAGAATAAAGGAGTCGACATATTTTTACAATCTAATATTTATTTAATATAAACATATAAAATGTGTTAAATTTATACAAAGACATTACTGAGGATTATGTGAATAAAAAATATATTATGATGATATGAGAAATGAGATTATAATAATATAATATGAGATGTCATACAGCGAAAAACATTTTCACTTTCCTCTCTTGTGTTGTGTAGGATCATCTCTTATTAAAAACCAACAGTAGTCATCAAACATAGCAGGGTACCAGCGCCCCTGGTATCTTGTTTCCATTGTCGTGATATCCCGATGACACCTCTCTCCTTGTTCGTCGCTTACTGCACCCAAATTTTCCGGGAAAAATTCCAAATGGGAGTGTAAAAATGCATTTTTAAGGACATGCGACACCCTAGTATTTCATAGGCATTCAAGGGTTTATCTATAAGGTTTTTATAGTTTGTATCTTTCTTGTTGCCCAAAAATCCTTTCACTACACTTACAAAACACTTCCAAGCTGCCAATTCCTTTTCATTTCATTTTTCTTGAAAACGGAAATCACCTACAAGCTTCCTTATTTGAGGTCCAATATATATGCCTTCTTTTAGTTTGCATCACTTACGGCAGTTCTACAGAACGGGCGTAACGGAATTTTATTCCAAGTATAGGTTATATCTGGTATATTCTTGTATTGTTGAACCGACCCTTAATTGAGGCAGTGGGTGTTATTCTCCTAGCAACCCATCGATCACAGATGAAGTTGTCGGAAATCGATCCTTGATGGTTATAAGGTTTACATTTCGATCTTCAACTTCGTTTGTGCGTCAAGAGGAAGTAATCACTAAGAGCCAAATACTGCTAATACGGTAAATCTGAAAACATGCATCTGAGACATGTATGCAAGCGCAATATCGTAGTGAAGGAGGACTTTCTTTTTGGCCAGATATGTACGTTTAGTCTAAAACAACCTGCAATTAGTCTAGTACTGAAGTGTAATGGTGCTGCCTCTTACTTGATAGTTTATAAGCACAATACTATAAGAATCACGCCATGAATTCTCCTGCAGATGGAACCGTTTTCCCTTTCGTTGGTGCACATTCACCCGCTCCCACCCACTATTTGAACCACTGCTGCCTCAACTCTGGGGTAGTAGTGGTGAATCTATGTTTCATCAGTTCTCATAATTGATCAGTGTTCACTCGAACGCGACTTTATTTTTCAGTGACACTTTACATCAGCAAGCTCACATATCTTCAGTCGGTGAATGTTTAATAAGACATTATATTATCCCGGGCGTTCATCACCTTGATTTAGGATTACGTTTAAATTTAGTAACCCACCATTACGAATGGAAAACGATGTGGAACAATCAATTAAAGTTCAATCCAGTTCTTCTTAAAGTCCTCTTAAAGTTCAATCCGTTGGGATTAAATCCTTCAAAACAAAATACTCTGTAACAGTTCAAATTTCTATATTATCAATTTTTATGAAAATGTAAAAAAAAAACAATGTTTGTGTGTCTGGAACTTCGCAATACGCCACCTAAAGAATCATACTTAACAAATATCACAGTCATTTTGTCACGACTTCTGTCAAGCCGAGAACCAGTGGTGGCTCGTGAGGAAGGACGTTGACTCGCCGCCCCGCAGCATTTATCACAGTAAACAATTTTGCAGAGCAAAATACCATATTTTATTTTCGTTCACTTTCTTTTCTTTAACTCATTTTCCTGGTTGACCTCCTGTATAGGGTTTTAATAGCATGAAAAGTAAAAAGGAGGAAGGGGAAAGCAAAAAAATCTTCAGCAGCACTATTTTCGTCTACACCCTCCCACTTTAAAAACCCACGAGCTGCCACTGCCGAGAACTTTTAGAGTAATCCTTGTAATACCTATGTTTTGCAGAAAAAAAATAAGATCAAACACGCTTCTTTCCGTGGACAATTTCTATGCTCATTACTATATTTTATGTAATAAAACTGGAAATAAAGAAAAGAATCAACATTTTTTTTGCAAATGCAAAAAAATACACGTTTAATTTGGGAGAAAGATAAAAATGGTTTATTCAAAGTATTCGACATCGCTAGCTGCACATTTTTCCATCTCTCTGGCAATTTGTAGATGCCTTCCCAGAAAAACTGCACATCTTTTGAGGTAGTTCAGTCATCAAGCCATTTTTCGACATCTCGAGTACGGTAGATGGGGTAAGAGCCTGCCTGCCAAGTGCAGAAATGGTGTCTCTGACTGCTGTCGCTGTGTGTGTGATGAGGCGTAGTCATGCTGCAAAAATCACTTCTTCGTGTCTTGTAATCCATTCTGATCGCTTTTTGGGCAGTCATTTTTTGACGGTAGCGAACGGTATTAACTGTTTCACCTCGTTTCAGAAACTCATGGTACACGACACCCGTCTGATCCCACCATATGAACAGCATTGTTTTCTTTCTATAGCGATTCGGTCTTACGATCGATGTTGATGTCCGGTCTTACGATCGATGTACGATCGATGTTGTCCTGGATCAAACCATTTTTCGTCTCCAATCATGAACCGATGTAAAAAAAATATTTTTTTCATGCCGAAAAAGCAAAACTTCAGACGTCGTTTTTCGCTTTTCCATCGTCTAAACCAAGCCCACAAGCATCATGTCGACATGTTCACCACAGGAAAAAAATATGACGCTATCTCGAAATCGCTTAAACATCAATGGCGCTAATGATATAATAGATTAAAAGGTAAATAGACCTTTGTTTCAGTGGCGGCTTGTGAGGGAGGGCGTTGGGACGCCGCCCCTCCAGCATTTATCACAGTAAACAATTTTTCAGAGCAAAACACCATATTTGATTTCCGTTCAGTTTCTTTCCTTTAACTTATTTTCCTGGTTCACCTCCTGTAAAGGGTTTCAATAGCACGAAAAGTAAAAAGGAAGAAGGGGAAAGCAAAAAAATTCTTCAGCAGCACTATTTTCTTTTACGCCCTCCCACTTTAAAAACCCACGAGCCACCACTGCTCTGTTTCCAGCGCTATCTCTTAAAAAATTAAGAATTATTAACCGTCACACCTGGTAAAACGTATGTAATTTAAGTTGATCCACAGGTTTCCAATATTTATACTTGGGTTGCTATCTGATGCAAGAATTCTGTTGAATTCCTTAGAATCGTGATGACGATGAAAGAAGTTGTTTTTGGAATGTCATAGTCTGCATTCTTTATACAAGATTAGGAAAAATCTTCTACATAATTCATACCTTGCTGATTTGGTTTATTATGCACAGCATTTATTGTAACTTTTTTTATTATAATGAACTTTTCGATAGATGGATAAATTTCCAATAAAATTTGAATTTCAATAAATTTAATTTGAATAAATTTCCAATAAAATTGGAATTTTTTTCAAAACTTTCGATTCGATCAAATTGCTCCTTTGTTTCATTCGTAGGGGCCCAATTTATTTGAAATTCCAACCTATCATATTTTTTAAAAGTAATTACTTTCATTGTATTCCTATTCCAAAATTATTCTCCGGTATTAAAATCAGACATACGGTCATCTATTGTAATAATTTGCTAGGGATTTTAAAACCCATGGTTTTCCATGTCTTCTTCGAAGCCGAAGCACAGGTAGTGACGTACTGTCATCTGATTATTGTCGATAGGCCCAAAAGGTCATTGATAAGAATTTGCTGTTGTTAATGTTTTTTTTATTCAAGTTTATGTCGGCTATTCAAATGCAGGTATTAATGTGCCCAAAAAAAAAACCAGTTTCACAAAATTTATTTTAAGGGTAGGACTAGATAAATTATTTTATTGCTTTGTAATAATGTCTAATTGAGATGCTATTTACATATTTTCATCGATAATAGGCATGTCCATAAGTAATGTCGTTTTTTGATACTGCATAAATTTTATTTTATTTAATGCAGCTTCGCCCATCTCTCTGACAATATTATTATTTCCTTTTCGTAAAATGATAGTGCTTTTGAAGAAA
Source organism: Cosmopolites sordidus (assembly GCA_031761425.1). Taxonomy (NCBI): domain Eukaryota; kingdom Metazoa; phylum Arthropoda; class Insecta; order Coleoptera; family Curculionidae; genus Cosmopolites; species Cosmopolites sordidus. Next base: position 288,979 of record JARFXV010001269.1, read on the forward strand.
CATTTATTTCGAACGCAGTTTTGATATCTATCGCAATAGATTTTTTTTCCACATAGAGAATATTTCATAAATCTGAAAAGATGGTAATCGATAGTAGAGCATCAAGAGAATACGGTGACTGAGGAAGTGCTTCCATTATCATGCTGGGCGTTTTCGATAAATCAGTTTTAAGCATTTTTGAATTAAAGCCATATTTAGTCTATCAAACTCAGCACAATACTATTCAGCAAATTCGAAAATTCCTCTGAAATCCTACCACAATGACAGTAACATTTTTTTGGGTGAAGACCTGGTTTTGGATTGGGCAAATGTAGTGGTCCAGGTGTTATGTGGTGGTCGAATTTTGTTATCAGCAAAAAGTTAACATGACCATCCTCCTCTTTGCACTTAGTTCAGTTGTTTTAAACACCACTGTATTGCGGACCATGAAATTTTAAGCTTTATGGCAAATTTCTGGATGGTTTGTTTGGGATCAGCTTTATTCTCAGTCAACAACAGATCCTTACGAAACTCAACTGGTCTTCTCGATTTTATACTGTCGAAAAAGTTGAAATCTGCGTTCTTAAATGTCGTTTAACCCTACGCTAACATATTATACGCCGTAATGCACCAAGATATACAGTATTAATGATCTAGGGGCATTGTTATGCTTTTGAAACTCAGAAACCATCAAATGTCTAATATGGAACTTATCCAAACCTTGCTCTTCCATTCTTATAGGGTTCACCTTTTTTTTTTTTTAATTTAACGTAATTAAATTATCACCCCTCAGTCACTTGTCAGGCGGTATGCTTCTCGAGAGATGTAAGATTAAGCACAAAACCAAGGGTTGATAGCCCAATGGAGGTGCTTACCGAGTTTATCGATAACTGATAATCGTGGGTCGGAATCCATGTTAAGCTGCATATCTGGTCGCAAATAGCTTTAGGTTAAATTTTATAAAATAAACAAAATAAATAGCTGGTTTTTTTTAAACAAACTACTAAAGGTACTTTCAATTTTTCAGTATACTTATAAGTAATGTAATGAGCCAAGAACTCAAAGGACCCTTGTATAAAAACACTTACTCAATATCCTTGTGAACCAATTAAAAAAAGCATATAAGAAAATCGAAAAATTTCGCCTGGTTCTATATCACTTTACTTTAAACAAATAGACTTTTTGACAACAGTAAAACAATATCGTTATGGAAAAACCTGAACGAAAAAGACAAAATGAATTTCGAATTCGACATGAAAAACTTAAAACTGAAAAATGTATTTCGACACATATTTGGTAGCAATAAAATTAATAAAAACTTCAGAAAAGTTTACCATTAATATACTATTATATATTGTAGGGTAACCACGTTCCACAAATCTTAATCTCAATTCTAATAGGAATATCCTTCTGTTTCTGTGTAAAGTGTGTCTTTATTCCCTTAGATATACCTTTAATCACCTTGTCCTACATATATGAACATGCCTAAAATGCCTAAAATATGTAGCAAAGCAATATGTGTATAAAATTTAAAAAAAGATAATAAATATCTTCATTTATACATTTATTTACCGTTTTAAAAATCTATCACATAATCCCAACATTAATTAATTGAAATATTTATTTAATTATAATTAATGTATTTAATTTAATATTATAGTAAATATTATTACTGGTCTACCCTCATAAATTGATATATTCAATTTATCCTTTGGACAATTACCTACTATATCAGCATTTTACTTTATTTTAAAAACTTTATTATGAACAGTCATTTTAGTTAATTAAAGTAATTTAGAATATTTATTTTAAATTCCATTAATAACACCACATTCTTTAAAATTATGATCAACCAAAAATAATAAAGAACATGAAATTAGTATAATGTTTTCAAATTTTAATAATTCGGCAATATCAGACGGATAAAGGGCTACCAACATTATCGGCTATGACGTTTGTATATATATTACACATGTCGTTTTGGTTTGTCATTTCATTATCGGTCAGTTTTGTGCCATCTTGTTGTGTTTGTGCGTTAAACGTTTTGTATAATCATTCAGTGAATTATGGGAACGAAGGAAGAAAAAACTATAAGTACTACTACTAAAAACAACATAAAGCCTTATGGCAAAGTGTTTTTAACGTTGAAAAATCAGCTTTTGCCCGAAGAAAAAATCTCGAATACACCATCCCAAAACGATGGTTTAAGTGTTGATGCTGAAACTGATTTGCGGATTTATGGTTGTGAATTAATTCAAACTGCCGGGATTTTATTAAAACTTCCTCAGGTAAATTAACATTTTTATATATGTAGAAATATCCTTCAAAAATACATTCACTACTTACATGCCTTATTTAATTTTGTATTTAGAACACGTTATTTTTGCATTTCTGTTATTTTTATAGAGAATAGTCCATTCAATTGTTATTAACAGTATGTTTGGCCGCCTTTTTCTAGGTAGCAATGGCAACTGGTCAAGTTCTACTTCAAAGATTTTACTACTCAAAGAGTCTGGTTCGTCATCCAGTTGAGCACACTGCAATGGCTTGTGTTTGTCTGGCTTCAAAAATTGAAGAGGCCCCAAGAAGGGTCCGAGATGTTATTAATGTCTTTACGCATATCAGACAAGTGAATAGTGGAAAGTAAGTATTTTTTTATATATTTATGGGAGTGTATGTACATATAGAGATACTTTTTGTGACTTCAATTCCACATGGTTTATTTTCTTGTTGGTATATTTACTGATGAATGTCACATAAAGTACCTTTTTTCTGAAGCATAACTTGTTATTACTGTCTGTATAGTAATAATTATCTTTAAGAGTAAGGAATATGTTAGACTGATTTTTATTGTGGCATATATACATTCAGACTATATAATTAAATGTCAATATGGCAAAATATAACTGAATACTTTCAGCAGTTTTGTAGAATCAAAACAAGTTTAAAGGTAAATATGCGATGATTTTTTTATTTAATCTTAATACAGTAATAATAATCCAGTTTCATAACAGAATAAAATTAATTCTAGACATATTTGATTCTTAGCATAGAACAAACAACAGAAATACTAAATTTTGCACATATCTCTCATCCTATTTTTTTTATTGGTGTATCCATTTATGTAAAAATCATTGTACACAAAAGGATTTACTATAACTATTGTTATTTTAGATTAATTATTATTTTTACTAGATTCTGCTTTTTGTGAAGAGTGTTTTTCAGTTACAATTTTCAAATTGTATATCTCTCAGATAAGATAGAATTTTCAGAAATTATGACATGATTTTGCTTTAATACTTTGCAAATGTAATGCCATATTTATTAATGAGTCATTTCTCTTGTTGTTTGTTTTATTAACTCTGAATTTTATGATATTTGGATTCTCTTATCAAGTCTTGTATTTGAAGGCTTTTTTTAGACTTAAATTCTTCTTTCTAGCTCTTCATTATTGGGTGTAGTATGATATATTGTAAAAATTCAAGATACATTGTTTTGAAAGATCTGTAAAGGCATTTTTTAAAAATTAATTCAATTTAAATTTCCAAAATAAATATTTTGTATACAGTAGTTCATCATCAAACCACATTGAAAATTTATCAGTTTTTCTGGTTGAATTAAAAAATTGCAATAAAAGGATTTATATTGATGTCACATGTACACATCTTATATCTAAGTTCCCCCAAAATGTTTTTGCTTCAAATCAATATCTCCAGCGACTCTATTTTTACATGAAAATACAGTTTCACATGAAATGTCAATAACTTTTATAGATACAGTACATACTCTTCATCGACTTTTAAAGGAAATAAAAATAAAATGTCCAAATTTATAAGGAAATAATATCTTATACAAGGGAAGAAGGAAAACAATTTTGCTTTAAGAAAACGCACGGCCAAATACATCAAAAAGGACTGAAAATAATTACCGAGTTAGACTGGGAGATTTTATCAGACCTGGCTCCTTCAGATTTTCATCTCTTCCGATCGGTGCAACCACCTCACATTTCTCCAGAAAATCGAAAAAAACCTAATGAAAATCAAAAAAACCTCAGAGCCAGAGTGGTTTAACTTCTGAATAATTATTACATCAAAACCTCCAAGTTTTTTCGATCTGAGATACGACAGTTACGTGAAAGGTGGCGAAATTGAAGGAGGTTACTTCAACCATTAAGTTTGTATTTCTTTTTTCACATATAAATGTCAAAGGTAGTCTAAAAGGGCCGAGAATTATCTTGATCTAACAACAGTCATGTTAATTTCTGCAAAATTAAGCTTGTTAATTGCAATACTCAAAAATATATTGAATTTTATATAGTATATCATGCAGTCACCCACACTTATCGGAAGAAATGAAATAATATGACCCAATCTGTCTTGAAAGTAAGCTAAAATGCATATTTTTAAAATGTCTCAAAATGTAAATCTATTTCAATTATAAAAGTGTTTCCTTTATAATAAAACCACATATTTAAAGTATAAAAGGCAAACATATTAAGAAAAAAAAACATTTCGTAAACTTGGTTTTCCTCTGTATCAATTAGAAAATAGAAGGTACTCAACATTTGTTGTTATTACAGACTCTCCCAAAATCCTCAAATTGTACTGGGTGTGTCGAAAAAACACATCATCTAAGAAGCTGTGGGAATCACCTTACATAAATGTTAATAATCACCAAAAGTCTCAGAAACCAAGCGAGACTAAAATGATTGTTGGTGAGCATTGGGTTTATATGGTTCGACAATTTTTGGAAGGTTTAAACCTAAATGGGTAAAAGGAAATATATATTTTTTAAATTTCTATTTGAAAAAAGGCAAGTATATTATGTATTTTCATAAATTAATCATTATTACTTTTCTTTAATCAATTTGATTTCAGATAGTTTTATTTCGGTAAATGCATACAGTGTGTCCCAGTAGTGCTGCATCAATTTTTATGTTCTATAGGCTTTTTATTAAATGGTTTTAAGACAGGATATTTAATTTAAGATTTAGATATTCAATTACAGTTTTAATATAAAGCATGCAAGGTGTGTAAGTAAAGTCATGAGACTGGAGGCGTAGCGTTCGATCTGGCAACACTGTTGGCTTCTCCTTTGGAGAGGAGACAGATCAACATCAAATGTGTCTTCAGGGCAAATTTGAACTCACGTGGTGGTCCATAGCAACTCTTCATGAACCGGATTTTTTCAGTGTGTTCTAAAAATTAGTAACAACAATTTCGAGCATCATTGCATGATCAATTTTATATTTCAGACTTTAGCATAGTGTGGCGGCAACTTTTACGAAGCAACTTTTCGTTTCCGGGTCGTATTCAAAAATGCAAGACTCGTCGGCAGTAACGACACGTTCCAGAAAATGAAGATAATTTTCAATCCGCACCAAAAAGTCAAAACATGTGAACCTCCTATTATACTTTTGATTTTGCGAAAGTTTTTTCGGAATCATTTTCGCACAGATTTATTCGTTCCCAATTCATTGATCAAAATCTGATGAACGGCTGTGTGAGTAAAATTCAGTTCTTCGCAGATTATTGTCCGTCAATCAACGGTCAAAATGCAACAGGTCCAAATTTTCATTACTTTTTGGAGTTCAAGGTTTTTCGCTGCGAGGTTTAGCTTCAGTCGAGTCTCGACCTTCTGAGAGTGCCTTAAACCACCTGAAAATCTGAGCTCTTGACAAAACACTGTTTCTATAAACCCGTTGAAGTCTCGCAACAAAGTTTTGTCTGAAACAAAGCTTGATAGCGCACCATTGCTTGAAATTGTTGCTCATTTTCAGAACGCACTAGAAAAGTCCGATTCACGAAAAAAATTTACGGATCACCTAAGGAGGTCAAATTCGTGTTGAATAGGCATCAGATATTCACAAGTCACCCTTACAAAGGGAAAGTTAACAGTATTACCCAATCGAAGGCTACGTCACCAGTCGCATTACTTTTTTTACATACCTTGTATATATTTTACAAAGTAATGTTTTATTCATTTTCTAATACACATGAATAATTCTATTGGAATCTTTGGTGTGAAACACTAAACTCAAAGAGATTTACCACGAATCACCAAATTACTTCTATATAATCATTAATCATAATCAGGAAATGGTTCGATCTGTAGATTGTAGCATCTCCTGACGATGTTAACTCGGCTAGTGAAACGCGCGTCTGAAAATAAGTGATTTGTTGTTCAATGGCAAATCTCTTTTAGTTTTGATTTCTATAAACATTCTTAAAGATGTTTGAAAATTGCCTAGGCGAAAATGTTTTAGGGGTTATAGGTGTATGTATTGAAAGTTGTAATTTTTGCCAAAAATAATTTTTTGTCATTTTGGATGGTTTGAGTAATAAAATAAGTTGTCATTGTCTAGGTTTAACTTATAGTACATTCATTTTCTTATTTTTTAATCTTCCGCTTGAGGTACTGGTAAGATATACAACCATGATATTTAATATTTGCAAGTGCAAATATTGTTTATTGTGCATTGCTTCAATCTTTCACTAATAAATTTTCCATTTCAAATTATACTGTACTCTGTTAAGTCCAATTTAAAAACTATTTTAAATATTTGATAATTCCATATATTTAATACTCTTACGTTTAGTTCTTGCGCTTAGCTTGAATCTCTATAATGTCCAATAATATTTCAACATCTTTTACTTTTTTCGGTCATTCTTTTATTTCTCTATCTCCATGCCATTTTATAGTCATCGTTTCCAACATCCAGTTTTTGTACTGGATGTTGTTCATAGTATATTAGTCATATAACTGCAATATAAGTTGATGCTTTCCTAATTAGTATACAAATGAGTGATTATTACATCTGCTTTTCTCATTCTAATCTTACAGGTGCACATCAACTGTGGTTGATCAAGTCAGTTTATAAATTAATCTGCATATGTCGTTTTCTAAAAAACTTACCACTTGTTTTTAAATATTTATTTTCTTTTTATTTGGCCAATATTCAACAATTTTATTTTTATCTGCCAATTAATTTTATATGGCATTTAGCAATAATTGTTCAACTTTACATGTGTAAAGTTTAAATATTCAAAGATATTATCCAAAGGAAATTTAGATTGATATGTCCATAACTTTCAATAAATACACCTAATTTATAGTTCAGCTTACTCTTTTTTAATGTTTTGAAAACGAACTTATGTTTGATATAATAATATTTATACAATGCACCTATGTCTTAGATTTTAAATAAACCCTCTCTTAAAATTTCTATAATAAATATCACACTGTGGAGACACTCTTTAAAATAGTATGGAAAAAATAAAGTAGATTAAACCCATATTGGTATCGAAAGGTTGGTATAATAAGCAACATGATTAATGTCTGAATGATTGTGAAATGTTCATATATTTTTTTCCTTTCTTTGAGTTTTTCGCCACTATCTAAAACTCAAAAAATATCAAAAAATACCTGTTCTTATTTAAAGAAAGAATCACTGGGTAAAAACAAAAAACCAAACGGAGACAAATTTCTCAGTGATTCTTTTTTGTAATAAATTTGCCTAACGAACAAAATTTTAAAGATATAAAAATGTTATACAAAAATTTACAAACTTTTAACGTTAACGTTCGGATGGCACTCCGAAATGCTACTTTTCCGAAATTACTTTTCCGAACCGAAACTTTTCAAAACTAGTTTGAAAACGGGGGAGAGTACCCCCCGAAAACGTTAACGTTAAAAGTTTGTAAATTTTTTATAACATTTTTATATCTTTAAATTTTGTTCGTTAGGCAAATTTATTACAAAAAAGAATCACTGAGAAATTTGTCTCCGTTTGCTTTTTTGTTTTTACTCAGTGATTCTTTCTTTAAATAATAAAAAGGTATTTTTGATATTTTTTTGAGTTTTAGATAGTGGCGAAAAACCCAAACAAAGGAAAAAAATAAGCAACATGATTATTCTACAACTATTAATATATTTATTATATAGGATTTTTAAATGATTAAATGGCCATACTGATGTTATGTGAATTATGTTTTAATATAAATGAAAAATTAATATTCATATTAGTCCTATTCAG
>JARFXV010001270.1:0-69002 GCA_031761425.1 Cosmopolites sordidus
TCATTATTTACATCCTTTTGACAAAGTCGCATCGTTGAAATATATTTCGATCATAAATTTAGTTTTTTGTCTTTTTAGTGTTTGAAAATAAAAAGTAATATTTTATAGCCACTTATTCCATATGTTTCAGCATAAATTTGGTTTGTTTTGTTCCAAAAAAAAAGGAATATTTGCACTTTATTGTAAGTTAATGTCAAAGTTAAAATTAAAACACAAATATGTCACACCATACCACAGATGATTGACAACTCAGACCTGCGGATTTAAACTTGTCGATCATTGTATAATGTATAAATAGTGGTCTTTTATATTTCTAGCATGCTGATTCAGGAACTGAAGTCAGTTTTTTGTATCACCTCAGGCTTTTTTGCAAAATCTAAATGAAAATATGAGAAATATGAGCACGCACATATGCAAGATTACTATTACATGCAAGGGATGCTTCTTCCTTATTATTTTTACTCATCTGAACACTACTATATTATACTGTTATACTTATGAACATAAGATAAAGATATGTAATGTATTGTGTAAACAGATTTGAAGAAAAACACAGCCAAATGGGCCAAAATTTATCATACATTAAGGCCCATAACATATTGAGAATGGTAACTTCACGATTTCAATTTTTTAATGTCTTGACTTTTTGTATTGGTTTTCGCGTGTGAGATGTAGTTAATAACCAGCAGTAATCTACAAGTATGTTTTTGTTCAATTTCCTTTGATATGTATGTTCCATTTCCTTTAGATCTTGGTGGAATCTTTCTTGTTGCTATTCGCTTAACATTTCTAGGTTCTCAAGGAAATAGTCCACATTTAAATGAATAATGTAAAATTTTAAGTTTATTTTGCAGCCTAAATCTTTAAAGAAACAAGCATTCTATAGACCATTTGTTTGTGGTCTGAATCCTTTGTTGTTTTTCATGACGATCGTTCTGCAGAGAACATAATTTCTGCAAAATTGGCATCAGTAAGAGGTTTTTTGTTATCTGGACCTGTGAAGATACCCTCTAAAATTTTACATTCATTCACCTTCATTATTTAGAGCCTAAACGATTTGCTTCTTAAGCACTAGTTTCATATCAGACTTGTCAGCAAGAGTTTTTTTTTGTTTTATGTTTTTCGAGCTTACAATCCACTGTCTACGTGGCCACTCTTTTTGGGTTCATTGGGTAACCTTGCTCGACGGTCTCACTCACATAGAATGCATGGGTGCTTTGTAGTGTTTAAAATGACTACACACTTGTCACTTGTGATACTTCATTTTTCACAGTATCATCCCAAGAGTTCCGTATGTTTGTCGCATAATAACTGAGTGAGCAACGGAAACGGATGCAAGTTTGTTTTCATTGTGAAGAAGGACACACTTCAAACTACGCTTGGAGACATCGATAGAGTCTCCAGTAGATAGTCAAACTGTGGTACTCCTAGTGTCAGCATAACCCCCAGAATGTTTTTACAGTAAACCAAAGTTCCCTCTTCAGAAAATAAAGGTGTAAATTTTTGTTCGCGATATATTATTTACGTCGTCCCTGGTGCCAACATGTTCCTTTCACGGAAGTCTGGACCCAAGTATCTCGACAGATTCCTTTGTAAGGCCAAGATCTCGAATAAATCCATTTAATGCCCTTTGCTTGAAAACTTTCGGTTCTTTTTCAACACCTTCTGGCGAGAAATCACCGTCAGAGTTAGGGTCGGTCATTTTTGTGTCAGATTTAGAAGAGCGACAATCCTGTTAATGTTCCGGACACTGTAGTACTGGTATATCAGAGCCATGAGCTGTTAAATCCCGTCACTTTCTCAGAACAGATATACAATGGGTACTATGGTCTCTAGGTCATCTCGACATCATTGGAATTCCGAATGGCAACGATATTCGCTTATCGTTCACCCATTGCCCTAACTACTCTATCAGGTTCTACAAGCCATATGTCGTGCCAACGGCTTGTGTTGGTCTCCCAGTTTGATGCCTAAGTAGGCATAGTAAGCCTATATCAGGTAGTCGATTATATTGTGCCGAGGTCTTATTGGAACGGAACTTCCACCCGAACAGAATGATTGTTCTTGCAGCCACGATGTGGCACGTTGATATAAGTTTAATAAAGAGATAACACAGTACGTCACTCACGTATAGAACACTTATGAAGACAAAAATCTTTTTGTAACGGACAAAGCACCACTACAAAATGGCGCCACTCAGCAAAACCTGCTGTGTTGTTCGGTGTTGCAGGCTCAAGAATGTGAGCGTAATTATACAAGGTTGCCAGATGGCTACAGGATATCTAATTAATAAATGAATCTGAAAATATTAATTAAAGCAACACTCCTCCTAAAAACGTAAGAAGATTTTAAAAAATGTGAAGTGATGTGGAAAAATTAATGTTGGATCCTGATTCAGGATGCAAAAGTCACCCTAAAAAGCAATACAGGATGGCGGTAATGAAACCATCACAGGATAGTGTTATTTCATTAAATTAAGTGTACAAAATGTCTACAATTTGAGCCTATACAAGCTCCGCATTATTTCAAGCAGTTTTTCCGAAGACGTTGAAAAAGTCCTTGCATATGTCTAATCTGGTTGGTTGGAAGCAAAAATATATTCTTCTCAATACGAATTTCTCCGTAAATACTAAACATATTCGTGTACAGAATACATTTTTGGTGTTAAATTGAACTTAAATACTTACACTGACAAACATTTGAGCATTTGAGCACTGAGCGACAGAATAATTTCTGTCATGTTGACATTAGGCGATTCTTAATTTAAAAAAAAAATGTTTAAAGCAATATTCATTATAGATCAATTCTTCTATTGGAACCTTTGGTGTAAAATACTAAACTTGATTTTCAGATTAAATCATCTCCTGATGATGCTAACATGGATAGCGAAATGTGCGTCGAGAAGTTCAAAAAAAGTGATTTGGTGTTTAATGGTAAATCTCTTCAAGTTTAGTCAATATTCACTACTTTATTTGTAGTTAATTCATTAAATAATAACCCATTAATATTTGCCAAATATACTTTTACACATACTTACTAAAAATGTAAATTATTATCATAGCTTATCTATTGGTGATTTAGTCATTTTGCAATTTTTTTCGCGAAAACACTTACGTTCTGACCTTTGTAGCAATGAATATTTTTTCTTTCAAATGATGTGTAGATACGCCCTGTATATATGTATCCATTAAAATTAGCGTTGTTGAAGAAGAATATTAAGAAGAAGTGAAGAAGTGAAGAAGAATATTAATAAGGAAATTCTTTACTTTCAATAATAAATTTAACTGAGATAGCCAAATCCATTTTTTGACGTCTAACAGGGCAATATAAGTTTAATAACGGTGAACCATTAAGTCTAGCTGGTCATTTAGTAAAATATCCAAATTTTTCATTTTATTAATTTCGAGTCTCTCTAAAAGATTTAATTTTTTAGATTTATTTTCATTATGTAACATTTTAACCCTCAAACAGTGAGATTGGGGTCGGATGTGATTTCGTAACTTATATATAAGGCCTTGAAACGCACGCTCGATGATAAAGATAAACGCATTACTGACCTCGAGGGTCAGATACTCAGGGTCTCCACAAGAAGATGATCGACTTGATAAACGATTTCAAGAGCCTAGACAAGGAAAACCAGAGACTCCAAAGAAATCTGGAAAAGAAAACCTCTGGCGCTTTTATCAAAGCACCAGAAAATCAGATCAATGAATATCATATAATAGAAAGTATTAATAAGAAAATCAAAGAAAACAACATTATTATGACAAGAACGGAAAGGGTAAGTACATTATTGTGATGTCTAAAGAGAATTAAATATTAAAAACTAATAATTTTTAAAATCAAGGAAATTTAACAAAATTAATTCTGATCCTGTGAATACCTTTCAAAATTTTTTTTTTATATTTTATCTATATTTAATGATTACAAGAAACAACAATTAATAATCATCAAGTATCAGGCCCCAAAATTATACTCCCTTATAAAATTACATAAAGATAATTACTCAACTAGACCAGTAGTCTCATTTGTTACAGGTTCTTCATTCTAATTATCAAATAATCTTATTACAATTATTTTTTAACATACGAATTTTATACCAAAATATGCCATCCTAAATACCTACGACCTTATCAATAAAATAAAAGATATAATTTTTTTTCGATGAATAAAATGTATTCCCGAGTATACCACCAAAAGAGAAACAAACTAATTTAATAATGAAACAATACATTTTATAGCAACTGTCAATTACTTTGGATCGAAATTATTTTGAATTTTCTAATTCTAGTAGATAATTAAATCAGTTCTTAACTTACATAAATTCTTTACTTAAGAACATTAAATTCACAGTTGGAGGAGAGCAATATAATATTATTAACTTGTTATGCTTAATAATTATTAGAAAAGATAATAAACATGATTTTTTGCAATTTTTTATAAACCGTCACATACAGATTTATTTGTTCTCCTTTATTTGGGTTTTTCGCCACTGTCTAAAACTCAAAAAATATCAAAAATACCTGTTCTTATTTAAAGAAAGAATCACTGGGTAAAAACAAAAAACCAAACGGAGACAAATTTCTCAGTGATTCTTTTTTGTAATAAATTTGCCTAACGAACAATATTTTTAAAGATATAAAAATGTTATAAAAAATTTACAAACTTTTAACGTTAACGTTTCGGAGGGTAATCTCCCCCCGTTTTCAACTGCACTAAAAAATAAATTATATTAATTTGTAATATATAAAGTAACGAGTGAAAGTAAATATATTTTTTGTATGTCAACGATACTTACATTGACAACAATGGATTTTCATGACAGTGACATACTACCAAAAAATATATATAGGTAATGTTTACTGTTTAATGTTTAAAAATAACTGTATTGCTATGCCTTCGGTAGATTTAAATTCAATATGATTCCCGATTCTAAAGAATACAATTAAAAACATTTAAATATTTGAATACACAACAGTACAATAAACAATCACACAGTAAACATTACTTATATATATTTTTTGGTAGTATGTCACTGTCATGAAAATCCATTGTTGTCAATGTAAGTATCGTTGACATACAAAAAATATATTTACTTTCACTCGTTACTTTATATAACTCCGAAACGTTAACGTTAAAAGTTTGTAAAATTTTTATAACATTTTTATATCTTTAAAAATATTGTTCGTTAGGCAAATTTATTACAAAAAAGAATCACTGAGAAATTTGTCTCCGTTTGGTTTTTTGTTTTTACCCAGTGATTCTTTCTTTAAATAAGAACAGGTATTTTTGATATTTTTTGAGTTTAGACAGAAAGAGAAAAAATATATGAACACGCCACAATCATTCAGACATTACATACAGATTTAGTTATACACAATAAATCTTGCCATCCTTATTTATAAAAGATGGAAGCATTTAACTCATTTATACACAGATTATTAAATATCCCAATGCAAAGATAATTATAATTAAAAACTGAATGTCATTAAAAGGATCGCAGTAAATAACGGATACAACTCAAACATTATAAATAAAAAAATAATAAAAAAGTTATAATAAAACCATTAGTTTAATATACCATGTAAATAATATCAAGAACGCATCGTACAGAATATATACAGGAAAAGGCACCAAATTAGTTTCTAAACATTTATCCAAAACAAACAATAAAAAGATTGCTTTCAAAACAAACAATAGTCTTGGATGCCTCATTAAAAATAATAAAAGTCAAACAAATAAACTCTATAAATCAGGAATTTATTTAAACGAGTGCGGGTCCTGCCTAAAATCTATGTTGAACAAACTGGAAGGTATATCCTTACTAAGTACAATGAACATAAAATAAGTTATACTAAACAACACAATAATTTCCACCTAACTAACCAGTAAGCTAACCCCTAACTTTTAGAAAATCATAGTTTCAATAATAAACTTAAAATGTTACATAAGAAAATAAATATAAAAAATGAAATATTTTAGAGAGCTGAGAAATTAATAAAAGAAAACATTTGAATATTTTCTTAAATGATCAGCTTGACTTGAATGGTTCAGCGTTATTAAACTTTTATTTATATTTATATTATTATATTTCCATACTATCTTTTTTATGATATTATTAGATCGATGGACAGTTTAGGTGATAATTACTTTTCTTACTGTTAGTTGAACATAGTTCGAATTTGAAAGAGGCACTGTGTGTCAAAACAATTGTTATGCACACTATTTTATATATAGTGGAAATTTTAGATATTAATCTTTGCTTATTTATTTCTTTACTTTCTTACTTTTCTTAACCAACAGTTCTTTACAAGTTTCCTTAAACCATATATCCCAGGTACAACTATTTCCGCAGAAAAAAGGACTATATTTTAAGTTAAATTTAGTTTTTGGTTTCATTACCCCCTTCATGTATTATTTTAAAAATAAATTTGATATTTTTATAGCCATTTATTTCATACGTTTTATATAAATTTGGTTTGATTTTGTACAATAAATAGGAACCCTTACACATAATTCTCTCTTAAAGTAAAAGTTGAAATTACCAGCACAAATTATTCACACCATAACTCGTTTTAAACGATTCACGTCAAATTAATAAACTTGATTAATCGTTTTATTGAATTAAATATTCAAAATGTCCACCATTTGAGCTAAAAATGTCCAACAAAATGTACACTATTGTCGACTAGTGTCCATTAGAATTCCACTAGAATTTAAATACACACACTGATAAATATCAAAATAGTTTTTGTCGTCAACCCTTTGTCATGGGGATCATTTCTATTAGCCAAAGCGACGTTTCCACTTTCGTTTTCTGGCTTTTCTAAAGCTGAATCTTAACCTTTAAGTACCATGCTGGGGTTAAATTTGGCACCGTACATTTTAAATGACAGCGGTGCATGCGCTGCCATCTAATCTTCGAGCGGTAAATGAGCTCTAATCAAATAAATATAGATAATATGCCAGAAAATAATGCAAGTAACAGCGATACTTCTGATGATGAGAACAACCCTACAAATTATTTTTACGGCAAAAAATTTTAGGGCAAAAATTCCGCCTGCCACTTCTAGAACTCGAAAGCATAATATAACAAGTCACGGAAAATTTTGTTCGAACTTGGAAATGTCTTATTAGTGGAAAAACTAACGAAAGGCTCACTACTATGGCCGCTAAGTATAACAAGTATAACTTTGTCAGTATACAAACTATTTGGATATTATTTAAATGAAAGCATACTTGGGACTATTATATTTGACAGGGTTTTGTCAGGGTTTTGGACAGGGTTTTGGACAGTTGACAGGTTTTCAAATCAAATGACGAAGATTTGAAATCATTATTTGCCACAAGTGGTACCGGCCGCTATATATTTCGAGCTACAATGACTTTAAACCGTTTTTATTTCTTACTTTCCGCCATGTGTTTTGATGACAAAACTACAAGACCAGTTGATATTATCAACGGAGACTCACTTGCTGCCATATCCAATATTTTTGATGTCTTCATTACTAATTGTCAATCCAACTATAGCTGCGAGAAATTTATTACTAAAGGTGAGATACGGGCAGCTGCAAATTTAGAACATAACTGAAAAATAAGCAAGTACGCTAGATCACATTATCTCCTAAATACCTTTGTATACATTGCCAAGGATACTCACAAAACGAATTCAAGAATACAATTTCCTACATACTGAAACTGACTCGTATGTCTTCAATATTTGGAACTAATAGAAATATTACGGCAAACAAATATTGATTAAAAAAACAAAAGAGACGTGCCCCTCAATTTCAACCTCATAAAGACAGACTTTTTAATTCTTCTTTATTCGGATTTACCAATAAATGAGGCTCTTGTATCTTTTGTACCAAAAAAAAAAATCATGCACTATTGTTAGTATCGTCTATGCATCATACAGGCACAAGCAATGAGGAGCCAGATATTATAAACCTATATAATGAAACCACATGTGGCGTAGACTCACTAGAACAAAAGTGCGCATGCTATAAAACCGGAAGAAGAACCAGAAGGTAGCCTCAAGTGCTATGGTTTCGGATTTTATGGTGGTTATTGGTCCACTATAGATCCCAAAAAGGATCGTGCAGTTTTGTTAGTATAATCTATGCATCATACAAGCACAAGCAATGAGAAGCCAAATATAAACCTCTATAATGAAAGCTTCATGTAATATAGTTTCGGATTTTGGATATTGCTGGCGTAAACGCTAACGTAATTTTTAGTAGTATACTGAGCAATAAAGATGATTACACAACAGATTTACGGCAGACCAAATATTTACCCTAAAAGAGATCCAAGTAACTTGCTATGAATATAAAGTTAAGCTGCATACCATCTTTATAGACTTTAAGCAAGCCTATGTCAGAATATTTAGAGAAAAATGTATCAAGGAATGAACCAACTAGAAATACCCAAAAAACTCATTATGGCATGGATTGGTGATTCCATAGAATTCGATGTGAGAAGAGGTCTTAGAGGGGGAGACCCTGTGTCAACGATTCTCTTCAATCTGACACTGGCGATGATAGTAAGACATAGTAGGCTGAGAACTGATGGCACAACATATAACATATATATATATATATATATATATATATATATATATATATATATATATATATATATATATATATATATAACAATGAACACCAATGTTTGGCCTCCGCAGATGATCTGACTATACTGGCCAGAACCAAAAAGAAGCTAAAGAGAATCTTTTTAGTTAAAATATATAACACCAAGTCAAAATATATGGCGATGGGACAAATGCAAGATCTATCGGCAAAAGAGGGAAACATAACCATGGCAGCCAATGATGGAAGAGAATATACTTTCGCAAGAGTTCAGAAATTCTACTACCTAAGAGTTACAAGCGAAGAGGGCGGGCACGAAGAGCACGAAATACAGGCCAGGATAATAAAGGGTAATCGAAAATATGGAAGCCTGAAGCCACTGAAGTCCAATTATGTGTCCATAAGCACAAAATAACGAATTTATACAACAGTAATAAAACCCACAACAACTTACCTGTGAAACTTGGACGCTAAACCGAACGGAGGAAGAGAAAATTAAAAGGTGGGAAAGGAAAATGTTACGAGCTATATAGCCTCGATATATATCGAGGAAAAAGAACTGAGGGGGGGCGAGAAAACGAATAATGAGCTGGAAGAACTGTTCAAAAGTCCAAATATAATAACATTTGCGAAAGCGCAGAGAGTGAGATGGCTTGGACACGTAGAGGGACTGGGCAGAGGAGGAATGATAAATCTAGTGTTACGCAGAATATTCCAAACTGTGCTGCAGAGGAACTTGTTACCCGTTTTGGGGCTTCAAAAAAAGTACCCTTCAAAAAAAATACAATATATATTAATATGGTGAATATTTCCCAGGGCTAATTACTGCTCAGAGAACATGAGATTCTCAGGCGATAAAAGAAAACATTATTCGGTACTTAGACATTTATTATCATCATTTTAAAAAAATATCGTGGAAGCCAAAGAATAGGAGAGGGATTTTTGGTTATAATCAGAAATTAACTATGTTAGTAAAATACAGGCACTTTAGTAAAGATGTCTTATAGATAAGAAACAGTAATAAACCTAATATAATATGACTAGTAAGATGATAACTTATCTTTGGTCAGTCAATCCACGAAACTCCCCGATGAGTGTCGCACGGGCCACGTGAGGCGGAACGTTTGTCTGTCTCCCTTACGGTTTCCGATATCCCGTGGGTCTGCTCCTGTGGGTCGTGAGGACTTCGAGGACACCCAAAGACGTGCGTGGAAAGAAGCCAAAGATTCGCCCGGATTAACCACGTGTACCGGAAAATATGAAATTAGGGAATCAATCCAGTACCAAAAAAACTAGAAAGAGGTTTTATAAATATTGTGACAAATATTTTAATTAGGTTAAATTATTCTTACCCCTATCTGGGTTAAAAAAGAATTATTCGTCGGACGACAAAATATACCTCGATAGGTTCCGGGGGCAGCTCGCAGTGTGTTAGCAATAAAAATCCAGCAAAGCTGACAAATAAACTCGGCACTATTCCCAAAATATCCCGAACTCCAAGATTCTAATCAGCGGAAATTCTGCACTGGGTCAAGGCCTATTGCTGCACTGTCGACTGCTCTCGAAGGTGGTCGGAAGGAGAAGAGATAGGAGAAGACCAAAAATGGTTCCTTCCAAAATCAAGCCCGCGAAGTAATTTTGTAGCTCTCCGCTAGAGTACTGCCAATCAAGCAAACTACCAGTACCGGACTGAGATGAATGAAAGTGAGTGAAAAGTGTTTTGTAGTGATTCCAGGAAGATAAACTAAACTAAATAAAGATAAACTAACGAAACATGGTACCGACCCTCTGCCTAATCAAATATGAGCAAGAAAATACGTAATCAACTCTTAGAAATTCTCGATACGGTCGCAACAAAGTACGGTCCTGTATCCCGACTTACTACGCAGTACCGGATATGCAAAATAACCACGCACCAGGCTCGACGCAAAATGTACTCCATTTCCTTTTCAGTACCTTCGCCAAAATGCCAAAATATGGAAAGTCTAAATAACTGAAATTCCAACGCAATACAACCAAACCTGGTAAGCAAATATAACCGTAACAAACTGGTAAAGAATGGGAAACACATATGCAATGTTACAATTAGTGATATGTAAAATATGATATTGTGAACATTACGCCCTAGGCCTTCAGGGCTTGTAGAGTAATTAAGTAAATATTGCGCAATAAAGTGCTGGAAAGGAGGTTATAATTGACGACTCTAGGCCAAGAACGAATTGGACCACATCTGCAATGGAGAGCGCAAGGAAAATGTTTTCCAATAGAACTTCGGAGTATTATTTTTACAATTACTGACTTTCGAAAATCAGAACATAGTAGCGGCTCGTGAGGGAGGGCGATGGGGTGCCGCCCCTCCAGCATTTATCACAGTAAACAATTTTTCAGAGCAAAACAGAGCAAAAAAATGTTTGAGAGAGAGAGAGAGAGAGAGAGAGAGAGAGGGGGGGGGATTTTTTTTAACAAAAATAACACGTGCTTCAAGACCATCTAAGTTGTCTTAAAGTATCTCTTGCACTAAACGGATTTGAGGAAAAGATATAGAAACAATTTTCTAGGAAATTAAATTCTCTATAAAAAAGGTTTTACTCATTTTCTCCATTAAATTCATATTTATGGAGATATTCTGTATAATAATTTTATTAACTCCATATAGCCAACATTTTAAGACGTACAAACTTTTCTACATTTTTTTCTGAAATATAAACAATTTCGTAAAATTATAATAAATTCTTGACATTTTCGGTATTATCGATCCGTTTACGTTATCAGTAAATACCAAGTATTTTTCAGTGACTTTAATAGGAAATACCTCTATCGGTAAATTATCTAGCGTTAATTTACAGTGTTAATTATATTTTACTAATAATAATTGTAATTTACGTTATGTTATGATATCAATTTTTTGCCTTTCCTCACGATTGTCCTTATCATCAAAACGAATATTGACTGCCAAAAAACGAAACCCAAAAAAGCGACATGGTAAGCCTAAATATTTCCATGGAATTTCTATCAGTTTTGAATAAATGGCATCAGGGAATTATTTAAATTGCACGTTGACCGGTGACCGGTAAACATCGAGGAGAGGCGAATATTTGTTGAGATATATCGGATAGCGTATACGTGTTATTTAGCGCCAGACCCATGAAAAGCATTTATGCACCAAACGTGGTATGGCCGTACCGAGCCCGCAGTATGAACGAAAAAAGCAAAGGTAATAAAATATTTTCGAATTAAATTAAATTAGAAAATGACAGCGGACGACCCGTGTGTGTCGTCAAGATATTATGAAAATATCGACGAGTTGACCTGGTATGCCAGTAACAAATAGTGATAGTAAGATTACTGAGCCTATATCAGAAAGAGAAGTCATTGAAAAATTGCAGAAACAACTGGAGTATGCTATAAAAATTAATACTTAAGAAATCAATTGATGACACTGAAACCACAAAGCAAGAAAAAAATCATAATCTTTTACTTGGTATCCCAGTTACTTGGGAAGAGGAAGAATAAATCGTGGCTAGAGAAACAGACTGGATATTAAAAAAAAAAGAAAAATAATGAGAAAAGAAAGGCTACAGAATCGTCTGAACAAAGTATTAGTGTTACTAAAGATAAAACAGAAAAACAGAGAATTTTAAAACCTATAATACTAAGTAACGTACAAAACTACGGAGATGTAAAAAAGAAATTAGAAATGGAAAAATTCAATTGTAGGACGAGAATGCTGAGCAATAAACAAATTAAAATCAATGTAAGCAACGAAGAAGAATACAGAGAAATAACCAAATCAATAAACAACAACGGTATGAATTGGCACACGTACCAAAATAAAGTCAACAGACCTATAAGAGTTATGGTTAGAGATTTACATCCTTCCTGTGATGCTGCGAACATTCTTGAAAAACTAAAAGACAGAGGATATAAAATGGTGTCCGTAGTGCAGAAACTAAAAAAATAAGCAGAAAAGGCTAACTACCTTCTTATTTTCTCTACCGTTATATATGCTAACATTTGAGCATTCAGAGGATATCAATAAAATCTACAACGTAAAATACATCAATAGGATGAAAGTAAAAATAGAAGGAATAAAAACAAATAAGCTAATTGCACAATGCAAAAATTGCCAAAGATATGGCCCCATCCAGAAATTTCGTAATCATCCACATACATGTGTGAGATGTTCATGTAACCATCCAACAGCAGAATGCACGATAACTAGGAATATTCCTGCGTTAAGTCAGCCAAAACCTTTTATTTTTAATATGGTGAGAACCGGCGTCTCTTACTCACAAACTACCGAAAACCAACAAAAGAATACTGCAGCTGCACAAAACCCGGAAACATTCGTGTTGCAGATGATACAAGATATGATGAAAATGCTGGATAAAATAAATGAAAGATTGGATAGCTTAGAAGCCAGAAACACTGGCGCTATCTCCAAAAGAAAACAAAATATTAATGAATAAACAAGACTTAAGAATTGCCACCTGGAATGCCAATGGCATTTTAAACAAAAAAAACCACAACTAGAGATATTTCTGAAGATGCAACAAATTGGTGTGTGTCTCATTTCAGAAACACATCTCACAAAATAGTCATATTTAAGAATAAAAGGATATAAAGTATATCTCACTATACACCCAGATAACAAAGCTAGAGGGGATAGTGCAGTTATCATTAATGAATCGATTAATCATTATGAAAAATGCCATATGCAAAGTGAAAAAATTCCACTAACCCTGGTTGCTATTAGATCCATAAAGCAAAGCTTAATAGTAGGAGCAGTATATTGTCCACCTTGATATAATCTTAAGATGGAAGACTACATATAGGGAAGGGTCCAGAGCATCCTAGCGAGAGGTTCATACTTCCTGGAGATCTCAACGCCAAACACGTGGATTGGGGATCCAGACTGACCACTACCAAAGGCCATGAATTAAGAAAAGTCATAAGCAAAAGAGGCTGTAATTATCATTTCACTGGTAAACCTACATACTGGCCAACCGACTCTAACAAAGTACCTGATATATTCACCAGTTATATAACACTGAGTGAACGAATTATCAAAAAGGAAGCTCGACCCATATTAGTCAATAAAACTACCGACTGGGAAGGATTTAAAATAGAACTGTATAAAAACATTAACCTCAATATGGAATTAAAAACAATAGTTCAATTAGAAGAAGAAGCTGAGAAATTCACAACTATAATACTAACAGCAGCCTATAACAACACAAAAGAAATTACTCATGTAACTAAAGGAATTAACTATCCTATAGAAATCAGAGAAATTGTCAAAGAAAAAAGAAAAGCCAGAAGAAAATGGCATCAGTCGAAAGATCCAGCTGACAAAAACATTTTAAATCACATAACCCAAACACTTAGCAGAGAAATAAAAAAAAAATCAAAGAGGAATCAGTCAGTATATACCTACAAAATCTATCGGCGGATAAGGAAACGGACTACTCGTTATGGGAAACAACAAATAAGATCCTTTAACTTCAACCCCACCGATCAGAAAAGAGATGGGACTATGGGCACGTGACAATAAACAAAAAGCGGAAGTATTTGCAGAGCATCTGATGGATATATTTACTCCTAATAAAATCAACGAAGATACTAGACAGGAAGCAATAGGCAACCTAAGAACTTAAAATATAACTTCAGTTACTCCAAAAGAAGAAAGCAAAGAAATAAAGACTAATTTAATTTCCAAAAAAAGCACCTGTGTTTGATTTAATCACAGGTGAAATACCACAACAGCTGCCCAGAAAAGGCATACTTCTGCTCACATACCTATTCAATGCTGCCTTCCGACTGAGACATATCCCTGCAAGCTGGAAAGTAGCCGAAATAATCATGATACCACAGTCAGGCAAACTACACAATGATATCAAATCCTATAGACCAATTTCATTGTTGCCAAATACCTCAAAGTTATTTGAAAAGCCGCTGTTAAAACGGTTGAAACCACTCATAGAAGACAATAAGTTGATACCAGATTATCAATTTGGTTTCAGATCTAAATATTCAACCATTGAACAAGTTCACCGGGTCACTAAGAAAATAGAACGTGCACTAGAAGAAAAACAGATATACTCTGCAGTCTTCTTAGATGTGGCTCAAGCCTTTGATAAAGTGTGGCACGCAGGCTTATTGACTAGTTTTAATAGACTTAGAAACTACAAAAAAAAAGAAATTATTTGACTGTTTTTATCTTTTGGTGCGTATCGGGCTTTGCGGGAACACAAGAATACACATACACAGGAGATATTACACAGTTTATTTATGATGGAGAAAAGTTTTATAGTTGGCGTTTAAAAAAAATTAGATTGAATGAATTGAATAATAGTGATTACGGAACACCAGAGAATGTTGTCGACTGTTCGCGGTATAGGTCTTAACTTGACTGTTAAAAGGACTGAACTACTCTGAAGTGAATTGTGAACTGAACTCAACTGAACTCTGGGCTGAACTGAAGTTAAGTGAAGACTGAACTGAACTCAGGTAAAGGCAATCTTTGCCTGTCCTTTACAGCCGTCCTCGACCCTAAGAAAAATTCCAAAATTATCGGCCTGCCAATAATAGCTATCGAAGTACGTATTGTCGGCTTAGACCTATACCGACCCAAAAGGAATATAATTGAGATTTTCCAGGCAAAATATTTGTAGACTTATAAAATAACTAGAGTTCCAGACGGTTGTATAGTGGCCATGGACCTTCATAAAACTAGTATGCAATAATAAAGAAATTGTAAAAATATAAACATAAAAATATATACAAATAACATATTTCGAAAATATAAAATAAATTGTAAAATGTAAGTACACTTTAAACATAAAATATTTCGAAATAATAAAAAAAAGTAAATTGAAAGAAAAAATAATCAACATAGTTGGTGAGTGTGGACGATTTTAATGCCGCCACATCACCACCCTACCAGTGATTTGGATCACGAAAAATCTGCCTGGTAGCGGTCAGGAAAATGAACCCTTCTGCCAGATTTCGTTTGAAGAACGGTATTTGGCTCCTGGGACGACGGTTGAGGTGCTTTCGCTGCAGGACATCGATTTTCAAACAAGGGTTCACGTTGCAGTGTCGGTACAAAATCGTTCTTTGATAATGTGTATGCAGGTTTCAAACGCTCGATTGAAACCGAAAGTTTTATCGTTTCGCGAGATTACTAGGTAAGGACCATCATATGGTCTTTGGAGGTGCTCCTTCTGTGCATCATGGCGGACGAAAACGTGGCTGGCATTGGCAAGGTCTTTAAAGATGAAAATTTTATTATCAATATGATGTCTAACTTGTGATGGGCGAAGAGCGTCGTATGTTTTCGCAGTTCTTGAATAAAATGTACTGGGGTACTGCCATTAGAATTTATTCCAGGCGGATGAAGGAATTCGCCCGGTAGACGTAGTGGCTGTCCATATAACATTCCTGCTGCTGTTACCTTGACATCTTCTTTCCAAGATTGACGAATGCCCAGTAGAACTGTTAGTAGGCTTTCTGTCCACCGAGTCTGATGACATCGCAGAGCTGCCTTTAATTGTCGATGTAACCTCTCTATCATGCCGTTCGCTGCAGGATAACAGGCAGTAGTTCGAATATGAGTAGTACCTAATAAACGGTTCAGATTTTTAAATAGGAATGACTCAAATTGTCGACCTTAGTCTGTAGTTACTCACAAGGGTATTCCGAATCTAAAAATCCAGTTTTCATAGAATGCTCGCGCTATTGTTATTGCTTCTTGGTTCTATAAAGGTACAGCTTCTGGCCAACGGGAGAACCTATCAATCATGGTCAGACAGTAACGGTATCCTTCGGAAAGCGGCATGATAACGATATGAAGATGTACATGCTCGAACCAGATTGAAGGTGGAGCAAATGTACCGATTGGAGCCATTACATGACGTGTGACTTTTGACTGTTGACATTCTATACACGTCTGAGCCCATTTTCTGCAGTCGGCCTTTATAGAAGGCCACACGTAACGTTCAGTAATTAATTTACTTGTTGCTTTGATTCCGGGGTGACTTAAATTATGCAAGCTCTTGAATGCAGCAATTCTGAATGGTGGCGTCACATATGGTCGAATTGTTGCTGTACAAATGTCGCAGTAAATCTCGAATTTGTAAATGGCATTTGGATTTTCTTGAGTTGTAGCGATGATCCATCATCATGCACCAGCTTCTGAATTCCTTCATCAGTTGCTTGCGACGTTGTCAAATTTTCATAATTGATACTTTGTTCAACATGATCAATTCTTGAAAGGGCTTCAGCGACGACATTTTCGTTCGTTAAGCTCTATATTGCATGGGGTTTCTGTGCAACCGGAGGTCCTGGAGTGGTAATAATATGGTGAGTAGTTTGATGTTTCGTTAACCGCACTGCTCCATCAGGTCGTATTATTTGTGGAAATTTCAGAAGTAACTCATGGAACGGAGACTTACCGCTAATAACCTTGACACTAACTGATGCATACTTAGTCATCTCTCCTTTTGAGACGAGCTGTGTGTTTGAATCGAGTAACTGATCTTCTTTTAGATTCGGCGGCAATCGAAAATGTGCTAGGAAGTCGGCACCTAGATACATCTGCGATCACGAATCTAAAACAAGTCTCGACGTAAACCAAGATTTAGAGTACATGAAAGGAAACCATACGTGGCTATAGGCATCCCGTTTGCGGCAGTTAGGAAGTAGGTCGACTGTTTACATTGTTCATGTACGCGGTTACACGGATACACACTTAAATCGGTACCGGTGTCGAATAAAAAACGCACTTTGTTGTTCCTGTCCCAAATGAAAAGTCGGTGGGATATAGACCGTTGGGCGTCACTAGTCGCCATTAGTGACTCCCCGTAAAATTTTCCTGGATCCACGAATACGGCTTAGTGCACTTCATTGCGGCCTCTTTAAATCGCCAGTGATACCAGCATACTCCTTGTGGGCATTGAGATGATGATTGTTGCTAAGCACGATTTCGGCTATGTAAGTGCGATCGCGAACGCGATAACCGATTAAATGATGTTGTTTGGTTAGATGCCATTTCTTGTCTGATGCTGGTGAGTTCTCTGCTGAATTCCGCAGGGACAACTCTTGAACAAGCGATACTAGAGAGTTATCTGGAGATAAAGTAGATGCACTGGATGTTGCGTTGCAAAAATACTGTCAGACAGTTCGGCTATGTCACTAAGGGGCTGCCGGAGCTGAGTGGCTAGTATGGGTTGCCAGTTAGGTGGTAAACGTCTTACCCATAAACTTTTTACCATATCTTCCGGAACTGCAGAGTCTGCTAACGATTGTATCCTTCGTAGAAACTAAGACGGTTTCTCGTCTTTCATTGCTTCATTCTCTAATAATTGCCTTGTTTTCTCTTCTTGGCTAGCACCTATTCATTTAACCAGCTGTTCCTTCAAGCATGCATATAAATTGTTTGTTTGTTCGACAGGTTTTATGACGATATCACGCACTTCATTTACAAACCGAGGCGGAAGCATGGATAGTACTTCAAAATACCTCTGAATATTGTCGGTCATTTGCAGCCTTGAAAAAGTTGCTTCGACGATGGTAAACCGAAGCTCTGGATCGGCAGGATGGAAATCTGGCACTCGCGGTGACATGGTTGCACTTCTCATCATTATCTGCGTATTTTGATGATCTCCTGGCATGGTTATTACGTTACTTAATTTGAGTCACGCCTTACACTCAGTTACATGTTACACTTTTGTATTCCCGTATGCCAACAGATCAAGTCGGGGGTCACCACTATGGCGCGTTTCGGGCTTTGCGGGAACACAAGAATACACATACACAGGAGATACACAACTCTGGACTAAACTGAAGTCAAGTGAAGACTGAACTGAACTCAAGTTGTGAAGTCAAGTGAAGGCAATCTTTGCTTGCCCTTTACAACCGTCCTCGACCGTAAGAAAAATTCCAAAATAACCGGTCTTCCAATAATAGGCATCAAAGTACGTGTTGTCGGCTTAGACTTAGACCGACCCGAAAGGAATATAATTGGGATTTTCCAGACAAAATATTTGTAGACATATAAAATAACTAGGGTTCCAGACGGTTGTATAGTGGCCATGAACCTTCATAAAACTAGTATACAATAATAAAGAAATTGTAAAAATATATACAAATAGCGGCCTTAGGCCTTCATAAACTTTTTTCGAAATAATAAAAGAAATTGTAAAATGTAAGTACACTTTAAACATAAAATATTTCGAAATAATAAAAAAAGTAAATTGAAAGATAAAATAATCAATGTAGTAGGTGAGTGTGGATGATTTTAATGCCGCCACAATCTAATTGTAAAAAACCTAATTGATTGTCAGAATTT
This sequence comes from Cosmopolites sordidus, assembly GCA_031761425.1. Classification (NCBI taxonomy): domain Eukaryota; kingdom Metazoa; phylum Arthropoda; class Insecta; order Coleoptera; family Curculionidae; genus Cosmopolites; species Cosmopolites sordidus. Next base: position 18,943 of record JARFXV010001270.1, read on the forward strand.
AAAACTATTGACGAAAAACTCGAATTATTTAGAAAAAACTGTTGATTTCGACAGTATATACAGGCTAAACTAAATAAACATAGAGTGAAACTTGTTGCATTAGTTGATGCCAAAGTGTATTAAACCGCTAATCTAGAAATATATGTTGGAACTCGGAATCCTGGTCCACTTCAAGTAAGTAACCGTACTTATAAAATAGTACGATGTTTTTGTGAACCTAAACTAGGAAGATTTATTTGTTCTCATGTTATCTACAATACACTTCGATGATGCGTTAGATAAAGAAACCGGAAAACCCGAGATGATTATACACTACAACAAAACAAAAGGTGAAGTAAACACAGTTGGCCAATGGTGATTTTTTACAGCTTGATAAATATTGCTGCCATCAACGCATTTATAATTTATACGGCAAACAATAGGGAGAGAAACGTCACTGTCAAAGATTTTCTTCAGCAGCTAGAAAACACTAAACTTGAAGAGATTTACCACTAAGCACCAAATTACCGCTCGACGCACGTTTCGCTAACCATGTTAACATCACGAGATGATTTAATCTGATTTAATTGACGGATCATCTGGATGATTTAATCTTTAAAGAGATTAAATCATCTCCTAATGATGCTAACATAGTTAGCGAAACGTGCGTCGAACAGTTCAAAAAAGTGATTTGTTGTTTAGTGGTAAATCTCTTCAAGTTTAGTGTTTCACACCAAAGGTTCCAATAGAAGAACTGAGCTAGGAAACAGTTTAATATCTGAACGAGTTAGGATTCGAGCAACACCGAAATATATTCCAAGAGCTTTGAGAAATCGAATAACAGAGTTATGTGGCATCAAACCCGCCAAGATGATCCAAGGGTGTGCTATATGCGACTCAAAGAAAAGTAGGAAAACATGATTTAGTTGTAGAATGTGTAAAAAGTTTTTATATTTTCTGTTTTAGAAACTTGAAGATTTAAGTTAGCAAATTTAAGTTGTCAATGTAGGGTATCAATGTTGGGTGTAATGGGTGTCATGTATTAAAATGGTCTGTAATTTTTTTACGTTTTTAAACTTTTATGCTTCTATTATTGACCAGTAACCTACTAAAAGTATTAATTTTTTTCGAAAAATGTTTTTTATGCCAAAATCGATGCTAATAAACCTGTTTTTTATATTGCCTTCTGAAATAAAGCATCTAAAAGAAATTTGAGTTTGTTTGCTAATTAATTAATAAAATTCATCTTTATATGCTCTAAAAAATAATTTCCGGTTTGTAAGACCTACGCTAGTGTACGAAAAATTAGACACGCCTCTAAAAGAAGGATAATGGGAATGCAATTGTGATTAATGAAAATAAGAGAATCTTGAAGATTATTGACCAGTAACCTACTAAAAGTATTACTTTTTTTCGACCTGTTTTTAAAAATCCCATAAACAACTTGATACACAGCTAAATAGTGTGATAAACAGCTAAATAGTTTGCTAAACAACCTGACAAACAAATTCGATGAATTTAATGATGCCTACAGTCATCGATCACAGGTTAGTACCTCTGGGGATAAGCTCCGGTTTGAGACTCGCTTTTTGAGAGATCTATTGTATGTAATATTGTAGCGATTTTCCTACAAATCACCACCGAGGTGCAAATAAAAAATGTCTTTGTTAAAAAAAATGTAACAATTTATTTACAGTTCACTGGTTCACTATCACAGATCAAGGAATAAAAAAATCCTGAGTACACCGCCGGTCTGCCTCTTTACATTCCTTTCTTTCTGTTCCGGAAAATTACTCCCTTCTCTTGACATTGACACCGGTCTTGACACTGACACCCCCCATTGTTTATCCGTTATCACAAACTAAAAGATCAGTTCTGCTTAAATATTTACTCAAACAAAAGTACTCAAACCATCCCCATAACAGCATATATATTCCATCGACTTTATGTAAGTAATTTATACAAAACTAAAGTCATAGTTACCGTTATTTGAAACCTATTCAGTTCTGTAACGGAAAAAGCAAAATTAACATATAATGGTAATATATATATATATATATATATATATATATATATATATATATATATATATATATATATATATATATATATATATATATATATATATATATATATATATATATATATATATATATATATATATATATATATATATATATATATATATATATATATATATATATGTATATATGTATATATATATATATATATATATATATATATATATATATATATATATATATATATATATATATATTTAGATGTTTTATTTCAGAAGGCAATATAAAAAACAGATTTATTTGCATCGATTTTGGCATAAAAAACATTTGTCGAAAAAATAAATACTTTTAGTAGATTACTGGTCAATAATAGAAGCATAAAAGTTTAAAAACGTAAAAAATTACAGACCATTTTAATACATGACACCCATTACACCCAACATTGACATCCAACTTAAATTTGCTAACTTAAATCTTCAAATTTCTAAAACAGAAAATATAAAAACTTTTTACACATTCTACAACTAAATCATGTGTTTCTACTTTTCTTTGAGTCGCATATAGCACACCCTTGGATCATCTTGGCAGGTTTGATGCCACATACCTCTGTTATTCGATTTCTCAAAGCTCTTGAAATATATTCGGGTGTTGCTCGAATCCCAACTCGTTCAGATATTAAACTGTTTCCTAGCTCAGTTCTTCTATTGGAACCTTTGATGTGAAACACTAAACTTGAAGAGATTTACCACTAAACAACAAATCACTCTTTTTGAACTGCTCGACGCACGTTTCGCTAACCATGTTAGCATCATTAGGAGATTTTTGTCAAAGTAGTTTTGTCAAACAAAACCTTTTGTTTTGTTGTAGTGTATAATCATCTCGGGTTTTCCGGTTTCTTTATCTAACGCATCATCGAAGTGTATTGTAGATAACATGAGAACAAATCTTCCTAGTTTAGGTTCACATAAACATCGTACTATTTTATAAGTACGGTTACTTAATTGAAATGGACCAGGAGTTCCAACATATACTTCTAGATTAGCGATTTAATACACTTTGGCATCAACTTATGCAGCAAATCAACAGTTTTCTCTAAATAATTCGAGTTTTTCGTCAATAGTTGTAAATTCTGACAACCAATTAGGTTTTTTACAATTAGGTTGTGGCGGCATTAAAATCATCCACACTCACCTACTACATTGATTATTTTATCTTTCAATTTACTTTTTATATTATTTCGAAATATTTTATGTTTAGAGTGTACTTACATTTTACAATTTATTTTATTATTTCGAAAAAAGTTTATGAAGGCCGCTATTTGTATATATTTTTACAATTTCTTTATTATTGCATACTAGTTTTATGAGGGTTCATGGCCACTATACAACCGTTTGGAACCCTAGTTATTTTATATGACTACAAATATTTTGTCTGGAAAATCCCAATTATATTCCTTTCGGGTCGGTCTAAGTCTAAGCCGACAACACGTACTTCGATGGCTATTATTGGGAGACCGGTAATTTTGGAATTTTTCTTAAGGTCGAGGACGGTTGTAAAGGGCAGGCAAAGATTGCCTTCACTTGAGTTCAATTCAGTCTTCACTTGACTTCAGTTTAGTCCAGAGTTGTGTATCTTCTGTGTATGCGTATTCTTGTGTTCCCCCAAAGCCCGAAACGCGCCATAGTGGTGACCGCGACGTGATCTGTTGGCATACGAGAATACAAAAGTGTACCATGTAACTGAGTGTAAGGCGTGACTCAAATTAAGTAACGTAATAACCATGCCAGTAGATCATCAAAATACGCAGATAACGATGAGAAGTGCAACCATGTCACCACGAGTGCCAGATTTCCATCCTGCCGATCCAGAGCTTTGGTTTACCATCGTCGAAGCAACTTTTTCAAGGCTGCAAATGACCGACAATATTCAGAGGTATTTTGAAGTACTATCCATGCTTCCGCTTCGGTTTGTAAATGAAGTGCGTGATATCGTCATAAAACCTGTCGAACAAACAATCAATTCATATGCATGCTTGAAGGAACGGCTGGTTAAATGAATAGGTGCTAGCCAAGAAGAGAAAACAAGGCAATTATTAGAGAATGAAGCTATGAAAGGCGAGAAACCGTCTCAGTTTCTACGAAGGATACAATCGTTAGAAGGCTCTGCAGTTCCGGAAGATATGGTAAAAAGTTTATGGGTAAGACGTTTACCACCTAACTGGCAACCCATACTAGCCACTCAGCTCCGGCAGCCCCTTAGTGATATAGCCGAACTGGCAGACAGTATTTTTGCAACGTTGCCTCACCACGTAATATCCGTTATAACATCCAGTGCATCTACTTTATCTACAGATAACTCGCTAGTATCGTTTGTTCAAGAGTTGTCCCTGCGGAATTCAGCAGAGAACTCACCGGCATCAGACAAAAAATGGCATCTAATCAAACAACGTCATTTAATCGGTTATCGCGTTCGCGATCGCGCTCACATAGTCGAAATCGTGCCCAGCAACGATCATCATCGCCCACAAGGGGTATGCTGGTATCACTGGCGATTTAAAGAGGCTGCAATGAAGTGCACTAAACCGTATTCGTGAATCCAGGAAAATTTTACGGGGAGTCACTAATAGCGATTAGTAACGCCCAACGGTCTATATCCCGCCGACTTTTCATTTGGGACAGGAACAACAAAGTGCGTTTTTTATTCGATTTATTCGTGTATCCGTGTAACCGCGTACAGGAACAATGTAAACAGTTGACCTACTTCCTAACTGCCGCAAACGGGACGCCTATAGTCACTTATGGTTTCCTTTCCTGTACTTTAAATCATGATTTACATCGAGACTTGTTGGAGACTCGTGATCGTAGATGTATCAAGATCTGTTCTAGGTGCCGACTTCCTAGCACATTTTGGATTGCTGCCTAATTTAAAAGAAGATCAGTTACTCGATTCAAACATACAGTTCGTTTCAAAAAGAGAGATGACTGAGTACGCATCGGGTAGTGTCAAGGTTATTAGCGGCAAGTCTCCGTTCCATGAGTTACTTCTGACATTTCCACAAATAATACGTCCTGATGGAGCAGTGCGGTTAACGAAACATCAAACTACTCATAATATTATTACCACTCCAGGGCCTCCGGTTGCACAGAAACCCCGTCGCCTTTTCCCAGATAAACTCTATATAGCAAAGAAGGAATTCGATGCCATGTTACAATTAGGCCTGGCCCGCCCTTCAAAGAGCCCTTGGGCATCACCTCTCCACTTGGTTCCCAAACATGGGGATGAGTGGAGGCCCTGCGGCGATTACCGAGGACTTAACACCCGAACATGTGCGGACCATTTGAGACTCGCTTTTTGAAAGGTTTATTGTATGTAATATTATAGCGATTTTCCCACAAATCACCACCGAGGTGCAAATAAAAAAGTGTTTGTTAAAAAAAATGTAACAATTTATTTACAGTTCACTGGTTCACTATCACAGTTCAAGAAATAAAAAAATCCTGAGTTCACCGCCGGTCTGCCTCTTTACATTCCTTTCTTTCTGTTCCGGAAAATTACTCCCTTCTCTTGACATTGACACCGGTCTTGACACTGACACCCCCCATTGTTTATCCGTTATCACAAACTAAAAGATCAGTTCTGGTTAAATATTTACTCAAACAAAAGTACTCAAACCATCCCCATAACAGCATGTAACATGGCATGGCATATATATCGGTATATATATATATATATATATATATATATATATATATATATATATATATATATATATATATATATATATGACTGTCTATCACAGTCACGAACCTCGCGACAGTAAGCACCGAAGATGCCAAATGAGATTTTGGCGAAACGTCTGCAAGCTCCCGACAGGGACCAACCCGACAACCGGATGTACTCCCGGAAAAAACCCAATACATGTTTTTCCATCCGTGAAACAGTACGCACAAACATATATATATATATATATATATATATATATATATATATATATATATATATATATATATATATATATATATATATATATATATATATATATATATATATATATATATATATATATATATATATATATATATATATATATATATATATATATGTGTGTGTGTGTTTTGACGAATGTTTTCACGGGTGTGAAATGTAATGATAGTTTCTCGGGTATCCCATGTTAGCTGAATGTTCACTGCTGGACGGTTTCGCTGACGTTTGGATGGAATCTCATCCATCATTTTCAAAGCGTTTACTCGACGGTGTTTTGATGACAAATGCTGCTGGTCGGTCTGTCGCGACCGGTTTTGTGTGCTGGCCGCGTGACGTCATTGGTCGATTGATTTCGGCCAATGAGAGCCCGTGTTTGCGGACCTGTTGTCAGTAGCACGGCTTGCATGGATAGAGAACGATCTCGCTGTCTCGGGCTCTCTGCTGATCCCACTCGGAAGTCCGATAAAATGTGTTTCCAAGTATGTGGTCTTTGGGAAATCAAGCAATCTTTGGGAATCATCTCGGCTGTTTAGGTTTTTGGGCGTTTTTTCTATTTCTATCGCCTCTTTAATAATTCTGGCGGATAAAGTTTCATTTCTCGCTAAGGTTTTTGTTTTCCCAAAATTAATTGTGTCCGCTGTTGAGCACATATTGGGCTAGAGATGAAGTCTCGTTCCTTCTGGCGCTTATTTTTCTATTTGTTTGGCCTATGTATGACAAGTTACAGCCCTGGCACGGAATTCCATACACGCCTTGGTCTTTTAAGGGAATTTATATATATATATATATATATATATATATATATATATATATATATATATATATATATATATATATATATATATATATATATATATATATATTGCGCCCATATTAATTTCATACCTTCGCTATGAGCTTTTTTTCCTTTCGTCTGAACAAGTTGTTTCAATCTTCCTACATTTTTTCCTCTGGCCAACCTCCTAAACGTTAACTTTTTGTCTGAAACAGCCTCTATCCTGAATTTCACGTTGTGTAATATTTTCTGATCTTAGATACTCTTTAATTGCCGCAATCCATTTAATTATTTCTTCTTCAGCTCTACTCCTATTTTCATAAAATTCGACTATTTGTCTAGTTAACCTACTCGGATTCATCCGTTTTATGTGTCCGTAAAACTTAAGTCTTCTTTTTCTCATATCGCTATGTATATCCGTGTATTGTTTGATTTCTTGGTTTTCTCGAAGTCGGTATTGTTGTGCCATTTATTTGTTTGGGGTCTAAGATTTTTCTTATGATTTTTCTTTCCTTCTTTTCAATGTCCTCGATTGCTCTCTTTCTATTCAAAATGAGCTTTTCTGCGCCATATAGACATTCTAGTTTAATAATTGTGTTGCAATGTCTCAATTTTGTGTTTTTAGATATACATTTTTTGTTGTAAATATCTTGTGTAAGTCTTAATGCCGTTTTCATTTTTTGACATCTACCCTTATTGGACGCTTTTTCCAACCCATTTTCCATGATTATTTCACCCAAATATTTCAACTGAGAGACTCGTCTGATGCTACCATATTTTTTTAGAAATGGTGTTCTTAGTCTGTTGCAGGTCATGTATTTTGTCTTTTCAAAGAAAATTTGGAGTCGTACCTTTTCTGCTGTTTCTTTTAAGATTTCAATCTGCTTTTGTGCCGTTAATATATCTTGAGCCAAAATTGCTAAACCATCAGCAAACGCTAGACAATCAATCTATTTTGATGTTGGTTCTCCCCAGTTTAATGGGCTGGACAATATTAAGGCCGACTTTTTGTCACGCCACTCCTGTATTGCTTTTGCTAGAACACAGCTAAATAAAAGTGACAAGGGTTCATCCCCTTGTCTCATTCCAGTTTTAATTTCGAAGGGCTCTTAGATGTCACCCATGAATTTAATTTTTGACCTTGTGTTAGTTAACGTTGCTTTAATATTTGCCAGCGTTTTCAGATCTAGTCCTTGTTCTTTCAAGATTCGGAATAAAGATTCGCGGTCAATAGAATCATATGCTTTTTTGAAATCCACAAATGTACAGGCGAGATTTTTATTGTACAGTTTTTGATGTCTTAGGGTCAACTTTAGATTCATAATCTGTTCAGGGCAGGATCTGCCCGGTCGAAAATCTGCTTGATATTCACCAATTTTAGGTTCTTACTGTCCCGATGCTCTGTTTAGTAGACATTGAGATAGAATCTTGTAACAAACTGGGAGAAGAGATATACCTTTGTAGTTGTTTACATTCGTTCTACCTCCTTTCTTGTGTAGTGGATAGATTAGTGCATCTTTCCAATCTTCCGAAATCCATTCGGTTCGCCAAACTTCTTGTGGAATTTTGGATAATTCCTTGATTGTACCTGGGCCAGCGGATTTCAACATTTCAGCAGTGATTCCATCTTCACCATAAGCTTTGTTGTTTTTAAGTCGCTTGATTTGCCTAATTATTTCATCCTTATTCGGTGGTAATGTATCTGGGTTTGTTTGTTTAGCTATCAACCCTGGGTTTCTTCAACTAAGGGCTCAGGACAGTTTAGTAGTTGTTCAAAATATTTCGCAAGTTCTTTGCAATTGTGTTGGTTATTTAGAGCTAATTGTCCGTTTTCCCTTTGGAAGCAAAGACATTAGGGTTGATAGCTTGTTAATTTAGTTTTAAATGTTTTGTAAAAGTTTCGGGTGTTATTTTTTGGAAATCTTTTTCTATTTTATTAAGCTGATGATGAACTTCATCCCACCACAGATGTTTTCTATGTTTTTGTAAAGGGACCAACTTTAAGGCTGTTTTAATAATTTTTTGTTTCAATTCTTGCCAGTTCAGTGCTTGTTGTTTATCAAGCTCTGCTGTTAGGGTTGGTTTTATTTTTGTGTCGAACTTTGGTATTAACGGTCTCTTTTGAATAAGTTTTTGAGGGTTAAAGCTAATTTTGATTCTAGTCAAGTAGTGATCCGTGTCTATATTAGCTCCTTCCCTGACTTGAACATTCAAAATATCTTTATAATTGCGGTACGAAATGGCAACATGGTCAATTTGAAATTCACCCATGTACGTGTTTAGGCACCTCCAGGTCTTTTGTTTTGTTATTTTCTTCTTAAATTGGGTTGGCATTATTTTTAGGTTAAACTGCGAACATAGTTCAACTAATCTTCTACCATTATGGTTAGTCCATTGATGAGCAGGAAAACTGCCGACTGTTTTCCTGTACTTTCTTTATTTGCCTAGTTGGGCGTTGAAATCACCCAATAAGATTTTTACATGGTTAGGGGGAATTTTAGAGATAATCTTTTCCAGAATTTCCCAGGACTTATTTACTTTTTCAGGATTAGATTTATTTTTTTCGTTAACTGGGAGGTGTGCATTGATTTATGTATAATTTTTGTTAGCACACTTGAGGGATAGTGATAAGTCGATTATTTATTGAGTGGACATTAGTTATAGAACATTAGTATAATGTATTTTTGAGTATTCTTTTGTCCGTTTTACTTTTAAAAAGTCTGTAGTTGCTGAATTCCAAGGTGTTATCATCTGTCAATCTGGTTTCTTGCAAAGCTAAACAAAATATAAAACAAAATTACCCTAGAAGATAGACAACTTCTAGGGTAATTTTGTAATTACTAGAACGCTTCATTTTGTACTTTGAATTAAAAATCTGAACCATGACGGTTCAGAGGTTAAGATTGGAGGGGTTAGTTTCAGAATTTAAATATCAGCCGCACCACAGGTGAACAGACGCTGACCACTCAACCGCTTGATACAAGTCAGACGCTAAATGGATTTAGTTTTTTTTGCCTTGGTTTGGGGCTGCTTATTTTGAGATATTTACAGCTGTCCATTAATATCTAATGCAGCTTTCACTATCCACCACAAGTGACCCGTTTCAGCACCTTAGGCGAGGTACACTGGAATATATATATATATATATATATATATATATATATATATATATATATATATATATATATATATATATATATATATACATATATATAAATAGTAGGGCAAAAATCAGCCCGTACCTAATTAAAATGATTCAATCATACGTCTCAGACAGATATATATTAACCCAGTGGGGGGACAAAATATCAATAACCTGCGGAGTACCGCAAGGATCGATCATCGGACCTTTACTATGAAATATTTTCTATGATCAAATCCTGAGAATCAGCACAGAGAAAGGAGTTACCATGGTGGCGTACGCTGATGACTTGGCTGTGGTGGTAAGAGCAAGGACCAGGTCTGTTCTGGAAGAAATGGCACAGCATATTGTTAACAAAATAGCCCTGGAGATGGATCAAATGGGCATTAAAATATCACCAAAAAAAAACTGAAATGGTAATATTGGAGGGGAGAAGAAAACTCACAAACCTCCAAATCAATATTCAGGGTGCCACAATAAACAGTACAAGAGCAACTAAATATATGGGGATTCTCATAGACAAAGATGCTAAAATGACCACTCACGTCAAACTGACATGTGAAAAAGCAAATAAAACATTGATGATACTAAATAAAATAACCCCAAAAACAGGAGGACCGAGGGCCTGGAAGAGGCGTATATTGGTGGAGGCCACTATGTCAACCATTTTGTATGGGGCGCCTATTTGGGCAAAGGGATTAAGGTATAAGCACTACGAGGCAATGCTCGAAAGAGTAAACAGAAAAATGGCAATACGCATTACAAGTGCATATAGAACCGTGCCCACAATGGCCATCCTAGCCGTTGCTGGTCTACCACCAATAAGACTCCGAATCATGGAAAGCATATCAATATTCGAAAGGGGAAAGGAATCAAAAACCCAAGCAAGACAGAAATTACTGGAAGCCTGGCACAAAGAATGGAACGACTATGAGGGAAAGGCAAAAACATTTATCCGAGACGTGAGAGAGTGGCACAACAGAAAATTAGGGGAGACAAATTTTTACACAACACAAGCAATAACGGGCCATGGATCCTTCAGATATTATTTAAACAGAATGGGAAAGTCAGAGGACAAGGATTGTCGCTATTGTGGGATGGTGGATACAAGGGACCACACAATCTTCCACTGCCCGAGATGGGAACCGCTCCGGATTGATACTGCTGCCGAATGCAACGTAGAAGTGACGAAACACAACATCGGCGTTCTGCTTTTGGAAGGAAAAATGGGCATGGTGGAGAAAATAATGAGGACAAAAATAGAGGACGAGAGAAGACGTAAGGCAAATTTGGACTGACAATCTGTTGTGTGTTCTGAAGTAATGCCTAACGGCGGTTTCCAGGCCACGAGCAGATATCCTTGAGGGGGAAGGGTTTTAGTCGGTAGGCATGACTCCAACAAGGGCATGAATCCGACATTCCCATGTCACTGAACATCGAACACATGGATGTCTTTAGAAGATTTCCTAATCCCTTCAAATATATATATATATATATATATATATATATATATATATATATATATATATATATATATATATATATAAATGTGGCTGGCAGGCATTTGGTAGGCTCAACATAGTGTTTAAGGGCAGACTCCCACTTTGCCTGAAAAGAAAAGTATTCGATCAGTGCGTTCTACCCGTTATGACATACGGAAGTGAAACCTGGACACTCACATCGCAATCAATACAAAAACTTCGGGTGGCACAGAGGGGAATGGAAAGATGTATGCTTGGCATTACAAGACGAGACAGAAAGTCCTGCGCATGGATCAGGGAACAAACAAAAGTCTGTGACATCATTGGAAGAGTAAAACAGTTGAAATGGAGATGGGCAGGCCATATAGCGAGGCGATGGGACGACAGATGGACCAAGGCAATCCTGGAGTGGATACCGCTTGATCGCAAACGTCCGCGAAGAAGACCGAAAGCACGATGGACTGATGACATCGTTAAGTATATTGGACCCGAGTGGCAGAGGAAAGCCCAGGACCGTGAAGGTTGGAAGCATGCTGAAGAGGCCTTCATCCTGCAGTGGATCGATATGGGCTGATGATGATGATGATGATGATGATGATGATATATATATATATATATATATATATATATATATATATATATATATATATATATATATATATATATATATATATATATATATATATATATATATATATATATATATATATCTATTTTAAGATCTATTTTAAGTGTTTCATCATGTCTTGAATTTGTTTCAATAATATTATACATAGAAAATAATTTATCAACGATATCCACACCACTTTTTGTTTTGTTGTCATGTATAATGATCTCGGGCTTTCCGGTGTCTTTATCTAACGCATCATCCAAGTCCTGTCGAAATCTTCCTGTTTAAATACAAACTAAAGTGAAAGTATTACGCTTTGTTTTTATGAAAAGTACCTAATAGGTTTAATTTATAGTTGATCCTAAGCTTGTCGGCAAATTCGACACTTGTGAATGAATTATCTGTTGTCACGTTACGTCCCGTTCCAGCTATAGGTTCATATAAACATCGTACTACTTCATAAGGACGGTTACTTCCTTGAATTGGACCAGGATTCTGAGTTCCAACATATACTTCTAGTTTAGTGGTATAGTACATTTTACCATCAACCAATGCAAACATGAGTTTGCTTTGAGTATTTGGTCACTAGTTGTAAATTCTGACAACGAATAGGGCTTTTACAATTGGATAAAATACAATCAAATAATTCGCTGATCGCCGCAGGCTTATCAATATTTTGTCTTTTCTCATGAGTGTCGTTATGATCAATCAGGCAAAACTTCTTCCATTAATGTTAACAGTCGATTAATGTTCTCGATATTATTATTTTGCTTTTAAAAATAATGATTTACAAAATCTAAAGAAAAAATCTGATGTTATCCAGTAATTTTCCTACGAAATCCTAAAAAAATTCCAAAGTACTTTGTCAGTTAAATATACATCAAATATATTAAGTTAAAATCAAAATAATTAATCTTAGTGTTTATATATATTATATTATTGGTTTTGTTTAGTGTAGATCGCACAACAAAAACGAACTTTTAAACTTTAATTTATTATACATGCATGAAAATTGTAATTCAATATAAATTGTTTGTAAAACATTAATATCTAAAATATTATTTTGATATGTTTACATAAATTCATTTATATAGTAGGTGTAATGTTAAACTCATTCCAATGTGGTCTACAATAAATATTAGTGTCTATGAATGGTGTTTTTATCACCATGTCTCTAACCCTATCGCTGATCTCTTCACGAAATGTGATGATCTCCCCGTGTAATGTAACATTTTCGATTATTATTTTGATCTATTTTCTAAACCAGGTAAGTGTCGAGCTTCGGTCAGGCTCACGCGTAACGTACATGATTACCAGCCTCGATAAGGCCTTTTTTCTACATTCTTTCATTACGTCATTTGTTGCACGATCACCTAGTACCGACCACTACAGCCTTTGGTCTTCCTCACGTTTTCGTCTTTGACATCACCGTCAAGATCACGTGGAAACAGAGGGGACTTCTTCGGCAGACACGTGTGACTGGTACCGTCATATCATCGTAAACACATACCGTCTCAGCGATATTTCTTCCAAGGTCAACTGGCAATCCATGGACCGACCCGTAGGACCACATGCCATCCGAAGTACCATGTGTATCCACAACCCCGCCAGCTTCAGATTATGTTGAAAGTTGATGAATAAAATGCATCCGATAATGGAGACCACATAGAAAGAAGAAGAGCTAAAATTGCATACTGACAATGAAAATGTACTCTGAAAACCCTAAATCATTCATAAATTCTAAGACTATGAAGTTTCTGGTAGTAAAAATATCCTGTAATCAAACTGACAAACAAAATCAACTAGTAGTTGTAAAGAAATAAATCGGATTTCTATGATAGATGCATAGATGCAGCACGACATAGTTTATATATAGAGATCAGACAAACAAAAATTAGTTCCAAAAACTCGAAACAATGAAATTTTTATAATATCGAACATATTGACCAGACTTTTCTTCATTTTTATTTTTCATTACTAAAATTCAATAACCTCAACAGAGTGAAAATCATGTGTTTTGAGATTTTTGTATTTAAGGACCAACACCGAAAGTAAGTAACAAACGAAAACGAAAAATTTGCCAAAAGAAAGAGTGTAAACCATAAAATCGAACGGTTTGGTTGGTCTAATCTTGGATCTTCTATTTTGTTAAGTCATACCAAAAGAATAACTTCTTTAGTTATCGTAAAATAAAAGTCAGAAATTACTACAATAAAATAAAACAGGTTCCTATATCCCCATCATAAATTAAAGAGCAAGCTAATATATATATATATATATATATATATATATATATATATATATATATATATATATATATATATATATATATATATATATATTAACATGTGGAGCACTGCTGAACTCCCTTAGCTTTTTAATATATTTATATATATATATATATATATATATATATATATATATATATATATATATATGTAGATTTTGCACGATTATTTGCTTCAAAGTAAGATAGTTTCGCCGTTCCTTCACAATTTATGCAAAAAGCTGGAGGATTGCATGGAAGATTCCCATGGGAGGATTTCCCACAGGAAGGGCGAATCGCAGAGAAGGAGCACTCTAAAAAACATGGCCATAACGTTAACAATTGAAGCAACTTAGAGGTTGGGGGATATATGGTCGTACTCTCAGAGAGAGAAAACCAGCTTTAACAAATTCAGGAAGCGAGTGCAATTTGGAAGAACGAATATGACTGGGGCAAGGAGATAATATGCCATCTTTTATATATATATATATATATATATATATATATATATATATATATATATATATATAAATATTATATATATATATATATATATATATATATATATATATATATATATATATATATATATATATATATATATATATATATAAATATTATATATATATATATATATATATATATATATATATATATATATATATATATATATATATATATATATATATATATATATATACTATATATACTATATATACTAACTCCTTCGTATTCTAAATAGACATTATAGAAAACAAGATACAGTCCGGCTTGGCTCCTCTTATGTTTTCGATAAAGTCATTATTGCCTTATTCCATACATATATATATATATATATATATATATATATATATATATATATATATATATATATATATATATATATATATATATATATGTATATTGATGTGACATGATTTCTAGTTATAGCAGAAGTTACATATGCTCTAGATATATTGATACCGGCCGCAGCTGGCACTTTTATGTATTTCTCAAGTCTCGTAAAAGGGCCATAAATAGTTAACACTTAGTTAGTTAACAAAGTTATTTTTTGTCTGTGATTATCTAAGCCATGTTAATTCTAAAGTCATGTTGCGATTTGCATAAGTAATTATGCAATTATATTAAATATACTTATTAAGCATACCACACGTTTTGTTATAATTAGGTTATAAATCCTCATCATTATAAATATTTTGCAACTATGGCTTAAGAGGTTTTTGAGGTTTTTTTTTTGAGAAGATGCATAAACATTTGTTCAAGCCAGTTCTTATGGATATGACCTGAATTATAAATCTGTTGTAGGGTTCACAACTTCTTGATCGCGCTAAAGAGCACTTGAATCATTTAGGACAAGGCCAAGACAGTCTAACTCCAAATCTCGAAGTGAGCGGATGTTTTCGCGCCTTATTATTCCAACAGAGGTATGTAAGTTAGCTGCCATAACCATACTTAGGTTTTTTTTCTGATATCCTTGTAGAAGGTTTTGCGACCCGAACATTGGAGAATGCGGTCAATCAGGGACCAGGCCGTTGAGGAACCACTTATTTCGGAGCCCGACCATTGCGGCAAACCATACTCTTTTTGGGGCCACTTTGCAAGTCTCTTTTTGGGGCCACTGGTCAGTCAGGTTCCAGACTACTGGGGTACCCCCACATAGAGACACTCATGTATTTGAATACCCCAGCACTGGATAGGCAAGCGGCGGGACAATCGAGAAATAAAGCCAGATTAATATTTTTTTATTATATTTTTGTATAGAGTTAAAGATTCACGTTTATGCTTTTAAATTGCCTAATTCTCTGATTACCTTCAGGAAATACTGTTCAATCTTATTTATTATTGCTGATGTTTCTTACTTTGATCCTATTTAATTACCTTTAAGTTGATTTTTTGACCTTAAGTGATTTTTTTTAATAGTTTTATTCTTTCTGCCTTAAAGTATAAAATTAAGTCAATAGCTTTTTTTAAGATAGACCCCTTCCCTGTTCAAGGGTCTTCTATAACACATGATATATTAATGAACTGGGTGGCGCCCTTTTGACGCGCAGCTTCATCCTGTCCTGGACCTTCTCCGCGGTGGTCCCGGCGAAGAGCCGCCGTCGCTGTGGCCGATATTTTTTTAATTGTTTAGAAACAGAAAAAAATTGGTGGCCTTTTATTGGCCTTTTATTATAAGAAGCTTTTAATCCAGTTCGAAAACTTTGGTTTCGTTTCCTACTGTTGCACAGGTTACATATATTTCCATAAAAACTTTCCGTAGTGTTTTTATCCATAACTCTGTATTTAGTTTATGTTCCACTTCTTCATATCCCTCCTGTAGTTATTATTCTTACACATCTTCTAACACATTAACTTTTTAATATCCCATATCAATCCTTCTATTGGAACTTTCCATGGAAAACATTAAACTCCCAGAAAATTATTACTATATACGAAGTCAAATTTTTTAACTGATCGACAGGCGTTTCGCTAATCATGTTAGCATCATCAGAAGATGATTCAATCTAATTCTAAAATTGTACTAGGTGATGACAACCGTACTTAATGAAGCGTGTATAAATCATGACCTTTAAATAGTTTTCTTATATTTTACTATTGAGTGCTTCCATATGCATTATTATTTGCCCTATTAACCCAAATATGGCCAGCAATTCTTTCTTTCGAACTTGTAGTCAATATGCTGTTTTATGGGTTCCTGTCAAAAGAACACAAGCTTTAAACATTGTAAAAAAAATTATGTAAATATGGGTTACTGAGAAATGGATGTTATTTTAAAAGGACAGTGAGCATATGTACATAAGTAAATACGCAAATCAACATAATTTCAAAAATAGAATTGTTATTGGAAATATGCTATAAATAATGTGAAATAGCAGCCCGCAGAAAAAATACTTACATAAACTAGCAGTAACAACAACTAAAAAAAAACAAACGTAATTCTTGCTTCAGTCCCTTGTTTGATGAGAAATGAAACATCTCACATAACCCTACATTTACGGCATTTTGTTGATTACTTCTTATGACAAATCCGAGATCTTCTCTGTTTATATTGCTCTTTAATGAGGTGATCCATTCTATCATATCTTGATTCTACATTCTGTAGTACAGAAGCTCTGCCAAACCTTCTACACAAACCAACTCCCCTGTATTCTCTCTTGCTTTGAATTACAGAAAGAGCAACATTTCTTCCGAAGGACAAATGATCCATTTTACCCCCTTGCTTTCGATGCAGTTGCCATGCATTTTTCTCGCCCATGTCAATCAGGTGTGTAATGGGGAGGATATACTAGTTTTTCCCTCTTACACTAACTCGGTGTAAATTAATGTTTTGGTCGCTACGATCAACGCCACGGAAAACTGAAATAAAAAATGAAAAATATCATAATAGAAAAATAAAATTAATAAAACACTATAAGTCAAGTAAATATATTTTACTACTAGATAGTAAATATACATACAGACGACAGAAATTAAGAAGAAGTAAGTGACAAGATAGAGAAAGCAAATAGACTATATGACGCACTCCATTATAAATTTACAATCTAGAAGTATATTTGAGTAAAAAAAAATTGGTATACATATCAATCTTTAAACCAATATTTTCATATGGTACGTTGTAACACAATTTTTCGAACTGGATTAACAGAAAGATGTGTGGGAAAAGTATTCAAAAGCTTCGTTCTATGATGAGAGGACAAATATGAGCCTAAAAGTATTTCCGAACGACCGGCTATTAATTATGTTGTCGAAGATCAAACTAAAGTAAAGCTTCTTATAATAAAAGACCCCAACTAAAGATCTCAGGATTAGAAACGTATAAATAGTGTGACCAATTATTTTCTGCTTTTAAACAATTGAAAAAGAAGGTCCGGGACAGGATGAAGCTGCGCGTCAAAAGGGCGCCACCCAGTTCATTAATATATCTTGTGTTATAAAAGACTCTTGAACAGGGAAGGGGTCTATCTTAAAAAAACTATTGACTTGATTTTATACTTTAATACACGTAAGCACACTAAAAAAAACAACAAAAAGTACATTTAAAGGCAGAAAGAATAAAACTATTAAAAAAACACAGGAAGGTTTAGGGATTGTGATTCACCAAAGTAAAATTCAAAAGGTAAATATTGAAATAGTCAAGAGTCATTAAAGCAATCACTAGGAAAGACAGAATTAATAAAGTAACAGAAAGGGCAGCGTTACTAGGGGCTAAAAAGAGTGATGTCTAATATTTTAAATGATGTGGATATATCGTAAAAATTGACTAGAGGCAGCCGAAATGAATATGGAAACGAAAAACATATTGTAAAAGGCCAAGAGGGAGACCGAAAAAAAACATAGAATAACGTAATGGCAGATTATTTAACGAAAAAAACGTAAACTGAAAAATAGAGAAACAAAGGCAAGACATTTGAAAAGTAGGGCAATATCTGTACATTTAATAAAATACACGTGTTTTAAAAACTTTGGGTAAAGGAACATTTAACCAAACTTAAGAACCTTCGAGTAACCTTTGGCATTGGTTCCAATCTAATTGAAAAGTTCGCGGAGCGACACTTCTAGAGCAGTAAAAGAACTATATAGCTCATTCAGGGAAACAATGGTTGCACATCATCAATCTAAGGAACCGTTAAGAACCAAAACCATTAAGCGGTCAGTGTAAGCAGCTTGTCTCACCACTTATCAGTTATTTTGAGCTGGAACGAGATAATGTTGCTCCTCTTTTGCTATTAAAGGCTGTGAGAGAGACATGTATTAATAACCATGTATCTCATGTGCATCTATCTCATGGTTAATTGGAGTTTTTTAGCGAGTTTCAGCTGCACTAAATATTAGTATTGGTACAGTTAGTGCAATTTCGAAAAAGTTAAACAATAATGAAATGTTAAAATCACCGAAAAAAAAGCGTCAACATCCAAAACGAGTAACTAATCTAGATCATCTTGATGTGGGCTCAAATTGTAATCAAATCTATGAAATGTATAACAAAAATGAGTAGATTTACATGGTAATAGAACAAACGGTTAATCTTGAAAGTACTAATGGAAAACTAAATAATATGCAGCTCTTTGATGGAAGTAAAACTTCGCTTCATATACTTCTAAAAGAAATTGGTTTCAAATGGAGTAAAGAAAATCCACGTAGGGGCCTGATGAAACTTCCAGATATTGCCTTTAAACAAATCCAATTTTTGAAGATGTATCAAAATATCAAAGACGAATCTCTGTTTGATTTTGTTTATTTGGATGAAACATGGATATTTCAAAGTGGTACCTTGAGTCACTCATGGCAAGAGGAGTGTAAAGACTACAAAAGTTGATGGAAAAAGATGAGTGCTATACGTAATAACTTAGGAGTCATTAAAGTCATGTCATAAATAATTGTTTTAAGACGTGTTAATAATAACATGTTATTGTAGATATATTGTTCTTCATGCTGGGAACAAGAATGGTTTTATTCCAGAGGCCGAATTAGTCTTCTCTTCTAAAACAAAAGATATGAATCAAAATAACTTTCTGTTTTGGCTTGAAAACCAACTGTTGGAAATCTTGGAAAAGCCATCAGTTATTGTCATGGATAATGCACCATATCACAGTACACTGATGGATAAATCTCCAACTAGTGCATGGACAAAACCAAAAATTGCAGAATGGTTGAGGGAACATAATCTTCCTTTTGTAAACACTATGTTGAAAAGTGAACTGTTGCAAATCGTTATTCGATAAGCAGTAGTATTTAAAGGGACAGATTTGTGTTTCATAATGTTCTTTTCAGGAACAAGCCCAAAAAGCCCAAAAAGGCTGAAGTGAGTACGGTCATAAAGTATTACGTCTTCCCCCTTATCATTGCATATTCAATCCTATAGAATTAATATAGGGGTTGGCCAAAAATGATTACAATCGTCATATAGGTCGAGATGGAAGAACCATTGATAATTGTTTGGATATGAGGGAAGAAGCTTTGTCAACAGTTACACCACAGATCTGGATGAGCAGCATAAGACCTAAAAAAGAAGAAATTCAAAGATGGTCAAATCGCAAAAGAATATTTGATAGACTAGAAGTAATTTAATAAAGAAATGGATAAAAAAGTTTGAAACTACAGATTCAGCTCTAAATTTACCGTCAACGGGTCGCCTAAGATCAAGCAGAGGTGCAAACAACATTGAACGTATGCGTGGGTCTGTTAGAGAAAATTTATCGCACTCCGTACGGAAGCGAAGAAGCCAATATACATTAAGATACTTTCTGCATGTAGTTTAAAAAAAAATATTTGTCTTCATCCCTATAAAATTAAAATTGTGCAAGAAATGAAAGAAACTGATTTTGAAGAGTGATATTGAGAAGTGCAAAATATTATCGAGAATAACTTATTTTGAGAAGAAGCTAGGCTTTGATCTGGTCACTGATGAGATGATTTTTTCTCTCGAGAAGCAAAACTATATACATAAACATGACAAACCACAAAATGAGTCCTCTTCATATCGACATATTAGTCTCCTTTCTATAATATTATATCAAATAATAAAACATTTGAAAACAAAAGATAACGTGTATTGGCTTTCCTAGACGTCAATCAGGATTTCGATTTCAAAGTATTGCTTCTAGAATTACTACCTAAACTTAAACAGAACTTTACTTTTTCACTTTTCACTGTTTCTTCGCCGTGTTTGACAAAGGTCAAATACGGCACATGGTTTTGCAGAAATCCAGAGCTTTCTTCGCAGAAACAGTGGTTGTCTTAAGTTTGAATGAAACACATAGTATTAAAATGCATATGGACATATGACATCCAGCTCTGGGGAGCATATATTATTGAAAGATTTCAATTAAAAGTTTTATGGACAATTATCGATGCTGTATAGTTTATCATAAATGAACAATAAACGAGATGATTGTGAAAAGCAGTGACAAATATGTTGTGCTATAATTTTTTTAGTTTTAGTTTTGGTACTCAGTTGAAATCAGATAACTTTAAAATAGTTAATAGTCTATTCATGTCTTCCACTTAAAGGAAGGCGTGACTGAGTGGTAGCTCATAAACTCCAGTCTGGCATGACAATTTAATATCATCACAATAAGTTCAAGGAAGGGATATAATCAAAATACAATGGAAGGAAAATTAAATATTAAAGTTTTGAATAAAATTTATTACATTTATGGGAGTCTATATCAAAAAATATAAGTAAGTTTGAAAATTGAAACTGTCTTTTTTGTTTTTTGGCAAGACATATCTTGAACAGTCTCCGCATGTTAACTTTATCAAAAGTCTAAACATATCACATTAAGCGGAATCGTTCAGACTCTAAATAACTGATCAAATATAATAAGAGAAGCACAGTTTAATCTGGCTAATACCATAACTTCCGAAAAACTTCCATTTTTGGAACTTCGTAACCCTAAAATCAGTTTTGGCTATCACCAGAAACTTTCAGAATACCTCTAGGATATAACGACATCACCGTAAGGTAACTTCAGAAACTTTCCAGCTAGCAGAATGCGAAGATCGCAAAAATCGTGAACTCATCTTCAGACTGCAACACTTTCCCAGTTCATAAAAGCAAGTAGGTCGTCATTATCCTCATTGCTAAGGAAGGTGTCAAAAGCTCCTATTCGTATTAAAGGTCCATCATACTAATATAGCTTCCTTTCGAAGAAAAAGCTGAAAAGCGATTGTCCATACTTTCAACTACTTCGCTATCACGGACTACTCGTGCCTTCATCAAGCATCCAGATTGGCCACAGAAATCAGGCGGGCTTCTAAAAGATTACATCTTGGAGCATTTTGATAAGATTATCGAAATAATTTTCTCTTCGCACCAAACCAAACTTAATCAGGCTTATCCGCTCATTCCTGAAAATCGACCCCTCCAAGTCAAGCTCAAATTGACTTTTACGAGAAACCTCATAGACTCGGTAATTCAAAGGGTGCCCTCGCCATTCTTCGGCCTTGTTATGATGTCAAATCCGAATTTTCCTTTCCTTTTATGTGGGCGCCATGTTAAACTTCAGGCATCCATGACACATTTCAGAGGCATCTCAGCATTTTCACAAGGTGGCTGAAACTCTGGAATCTAAGAGTCAATCCTAAAAACACCAGGGGATAATCTTCACCAAAAAATACTCGGTCCAAATAAAACTGTAATCTTCACCAAAAAATACTCGGTCCAAATAAAACTGAACTGCTGGTAGACAAAGATTTTTGGTTGAAAAAAAATCTATCTTGTACTTTATTTTGATATAACATTAACTTGGTTTTCTAATCTAGTAACCAATCTGCAAAGGATACGGTATCGCCAAATTATTGTATAATTTAATGTACAGTATATTACCAGCTCTATGAGAATGTCGATATTTCACTGGTGTTTTAATTCGTCAATTTCACCTTCACTAAATTGTTCCTAATGGCTTCACAGCATAAAACATCTTCCCTCGTTCGAAATATACCGGATACCCTGCCGTCCTGAGCCTACTACAAGGTAGCTAACCTCCATGCCACGGTTGAGGATCAATCTCATAAATAAAGGACCGAGGACCATCATAAAAACAAATCTAATGAAAGAGAAAAATATATGTAAAAGATAACTGTGGACTATTGAACTCCAAAGAAAATCTGGATCACGAAACATATGACTAATCTCCATAAACTGAAACTAAGCACTAATCATCCACTCCATAAGGGTGAGCCATGAACTATAGAATGGGTTATAATTACAAAATAAATTAAATAATATTAATCAACATTGACTTATAAAATCTTCAAATATTGATTTATAAAAATAGCACAAAATAGTCATCACTACGTGCACGTATTCGTACACTACAATATTAATTCAATTTTAATTCCTAATGAGTTTAAATTACAAAGATTGAAGCATTTGCTAATCCGAAAAGATTTAGCACAAAACAACAAATCTTTTTTTTTTAATTCTCAGCGAGCGTTTTACTAACCATATTAGCATCATCACGAAATGATTGATTGAATGATCTACTGCTTATGCTGACGAAAATTTCTATAGAAGAATTAATTTTGATTTTTTTTCATGTAAAATTTAGATTATAATGTTTATAAAAGGACAAACTTATTATTATCGAAAAACAGAGTGGAATATTATAAATTAAAATATATAACAGCAAATGTATTATATTTAGTGGAATATTTCTTCAAAAACATGAAATTATATATATATTAAAATTTTTAAAATACATTGTTTAAAACCACGCACTAATTACAGTGGGCGCTGGGCAAAATTTCTTTTAAAATACAGTTTTTTAAACACGCAACTAAATAACAAAAATGTATGAATAAATTGTGCTTTAATCAGATATGTATATATGTATATTTCAAATAAATTGTATTTTACTTCACTGTCGTAAAGCAACTGACGAGTAAATTAACTTTTAAGAAAATGAGATATTTGCTGGTATTGCTCTTTGTAATTCTTGGTTCTTTTATGATCACTGTTAACTGTACGCCTTTACATGATGATAAAAATAAGCTAGAGAGTGGAGAAGGTAATATATAATAATTTACTTAGTAGTTATATATAGGTATTTTCACTTAACAATGATAGTGGTAGTGAAAATTTCTTCTAAAAGACTATGTCTTATTTTGACTTCATTGACTAAATGAAATTTCATGGTCTTAACAATTGTTTTGTAGTGAAAATAGCTGAACGTGCCTTAAAAGAGAATATATAATATCAATTCTTCTATTGGAACCTTTGGTGTGAAACGTTAAACTTGAAGAGATTTATCACTAAACACCAAATCACTTTTTTGAACTGCTCGATGCGCGTTTCGCTAACCATGTTAGCATCATCAGGGGATGATTTAATCTAATTTTAAAACGAAACTATGTTTTATTTATATGAAAAAACCCTACCTAACGAAGCGTGTAAAAATTGTGAACCGTGAAGTTTACTAAGCCTTACATTAATAATTGAAAAAGTTGACTTAACGGGATAGGCCCTTTATCTCGGTTCATGATTTTTTTGCATTTTTCTATTTGAATGCTATCATATGCATCCAAAGCCCTATTATTATAAACATTAATTAATGGGACTTTTTGTTTGCCCATGGGCAAAAATCCATATTCACAAGATATAAAGAACATATTGCCCACGTTAGATATGGGAGAAATGAAAAATCTTGTGTTGCCCAACATGCAATCGAACACGACCACAGTATAGATATTAGTAATTTAAGACTAATTAAAAGTGTTAATAATAATAGGGCTATGAATGCATATGAAAATTTTTCAGTTTTTAATGTAAGGCTTAGTAAACTTCACGGTTCATAATTTTTACACGCTTCATTAGGTAGGGGTTTTCATATAAATAGAACATAGTTTAGTTTTAGAATTAGATTAAATCATCTCCTGGTAATGCTAACATGGTTAGCGAAACGTCCGCCCAGCAGTTTAAAAAAGTGATATGGTGTTTAGTGGTAAATCTCTTCAAGTTTAATATATAACACGTATATAAATAAACATGTATATTATTTCCCAAACCATGACGTTAGGTGTAAAATCCTTTCAGTCCTTTCCTGATAAATATATAATATAATTATATAATTTTGAATTTATTTAATAAAAAATAAAAATATAAAATGTTTAAAAAGCAAGGAAAATTAATGCATGCTTCACGTAATAATTGCTCAATTCTTCAGACGCTCCCCAAATATCAGCAAGTGTAACCTGCGATTGGTTTCTGATTTCAAGGCGTAATCAGTCGGACTCGAGCTGAACATTCAAAAAGCAGCTGAAGAAATGACCAAGTGTACAACCATTACATCGACCTTGTCAGACATGTAGGCTGCAATACAATGCAGCTCAAGTTATTCTGGAGTGAACATCCGCATCAGTCAACTTTTGTGATATCGGCGTGTTTAGGTTAAAGGTGTGCATGAAAAGTTGTATAGTAGGCCCGTAGCGAATATCAATATAATTCCAAAAGCAAGGAAATTTCAATTATGGTCTATGTAATAATTACTCATTTCCTCAACTGCTCCTCAAACATCAGCAAGGGTCTACCGAGACCTGTTTCTGACCTAAAGCATAGGTAGGACCTCAGCGGAGTATAAGTCGTATCCTTGATCATTTCTTCAACTACTTTCCAAACGTTTAGCTCGACCGAGTCTGATGACGTCTTAAGACCTAACAGTTCTCTGTAGACACTTGCTGACGTTTGAGTGGCGACTGAAGAAATGAGCAATATTACATTTGGATAGATTTTCTTTGCTTTTTGAATATTCTTAGTATTTTCCACGGGTCCACCATGCCAATTTTCATAAACATAAAATTTATCAATTTTCATTGCTGGGAATAAATATTTAATTTTAAATAAGTTCCAATTAGTTTTGTAACCTCGACCATTGTTTGATAACATTGACTGATAAGCTGTATATATCAGTAGATGATGATGGTTGTCAACCCGATACGAGCATAACCTCAGCCATTGCACCATAGGTTTCATACACTATGGGCTACAAGCGCACAGTCATCCTCATACTGCAGCTCTATGATTTGGGTTTAAAACATTCTAGGGTAAATAAACTTCCATTCATTCTATAGTACATTTCAACTAAATACGGTAATCTGCCTCTGACATGATACAGAAAAGCCGCAACAAACAGAAAAAAGCCTCGGAGCGATCACACAGCCCTGCTTAACACCGGTCTTAATATCAAAAGTCTCAGTTTTCACCACTTGTGTCATAACTTTTGCATTCGCGACATTGTGCAAAACTTTTATCATGTGCATCAGCCTAGACGAGCATCCTATGATATTCAAAAGCTTCGATGTTATGTTTCTGTGAACAACAAAAAACATTATGTTTCTGTCAACAACAAAAAAAAAATTAGCCAGATAATGTTGAGGAAACCATTAGTTTCATTCACCATAATTGCTTTGTGTTTTTTTGCACGCTTTTTAAAAATTTTTATTTTAGAAAAGAAAAATTACAAAAAAATATATAAATATAAATTATAATAATAGTTTCTTTTCTTATCGTTAACTCACACTGAAGAAAGTATTACAATTCTCCAAGAGATAAAATAAAATTTCAGTGATTTCGGTGATTTCTTGAATCGTTAGTCGATGTGGTTGAGGCAAACGCAGATTTCCAAGATTGCAGGTATTACTAGTGACAAATTTCCAGCCCGCCCCGCGCCCTCCCACAGATTCCACTCCCATGGTTACTTCGAGATTTGAATCACTGGAAATGACGTAGTCTCTTGCTGAGTTGTCCTGCCTGATGCGCCATTTGGAAATGTACTTTTTGGTGTGCTTTCCAATAGGGGCTTTTTAAAGCTTTCCAATATGGAGGATAGGATTTTTGACAGGCCATATTTGATATCCAATTCTTGACATTTGCTGTCAATTATTTGCAATAAGGTTTGCCATTTCACTATGAACAAGTTTTCGTTGCCACAAAGTTTGGAAATGATCCAAACATTTTATCAAAATTCGAGAAATTTTGTTGCTACTCAAAAAGCATTTCGTTTAAAACACAGCGTTATTATGCTCCTTCTCATCAAGTCATTCGCTGTAAAATTAACAAGTTTGATCGTGAATTTAGTCTTCATGACCAAAAAACCATCGTCACGACTTCATAGTGACTGTAGTGAAGAAAATATCACGGCTGTTCGTGAAAGTGTTGCCGAGAATGATAATGTATTAATTCTTGAAACGGTAGATTTGCTAATTTCTGTAGATGCCTCCAAACGCCTAGTGCTTAGTTCAGGATTTTCCGCGATACCAACCAAAATGTCCTCTTCTTTTTCTACCGTCATACGTTTTTGTCGTCTACCAGGATTGTTGTGATAAAACGAACCTGTTTCGCCTAACTGATTGAACATTTGTCGATATGGGATGACTCTGGTTGGGTATAACTTTTCATACCTTCTAACGTTGTCATGGGAACGTAATAATTTGTACACAACATTCAAGGCACACTCTGTGAATTGCAGATTTTTGAGCCATCGACAAGATGTGTAATAAAATATTTGAACACGAATATCTCGCAAACGGCGTGAGATATCAATATTGACCAAGGGTACCTCTTTTATGTGGAAATTATGACTCTTCTCTATTTTAAAGTCGAAATATTTTCAGCTTTAAAGGGTAAAAAATATGAGCGAGTTAATTCTTTACAAAATAGGTAGCAAGCGCCCTCTAGGAACTAAGCTCAAACTAGTACCAAATTCGGATTTGTCACCTTTGAAAACCCAACTACCCCGATTTTGAACCTGATATCTTCAACCATTATTAAATTACCTCGATTTTTCAAAAATTTAGTTTCACTTTCAACACCCACATATATTCACTAAATCCTCTAGTTTTGTTCTTTATTATCACAAGTTGCTCTATGGTGGATAAGTCATAGAAATCCGAACATCTGATAAAAATGATTTAATGTCAATAATAATTTACATAAATAGTTATAAGGCCACAGTAAGCAAATGATTAAAATTAGAGTCCAACCTGTTAAACTTTAATCGATGTTACCTTTAATAATGTGTTTATTTTATACATTATGCCGCATTAATGCGCATTATGATGCATTAATGCGTCTGGACATTGATCTAACGAGGTGATTAATATCCTCCTGGACACCTCATTCCGACTTCTACCTCATATCAAAGTGTCGTCAAAGTTTGAAAGGGTTGTTGTAAATGTAGTAGCTTTCTACAAATCATGTCCCATACATGTTCGATTCAGCCTAAATCGCGAGATGTTGGAAGCCATTGCAGTACATTAATCTGAGTATAGTCGAAATAGTCCAATGTGACTTTTACAACATGTGGCCGGGCATTATCTTGTTGATTAAATTGCGTTTGGGAGAGCCCTTAAGTCTGATATGAGATGAGGGTCTAAATTTCTTAGATGTAACAGAGTGCTGTCATATTTCCTTTGATGAACACTAGAGGTGACCTAAAGCAATAACCAATGGCACCCCACACCATTGTCCCAACAGTGTGATGAACATACCGTTCAACAAAAAACTGGTCGTTTCCTCACTTGTGTCCGGTTATCATGCATGCCAAAATAAAATCGAGACTCGTCACTATTGTGTTCCATTCGTGGTTCCACAATAGCCGTTCTCTACACCACTCAAGTCGATTGCGTTAATGCTTTGAAGTTAGAGATAGCGCCAAATGTGGACGATATGAAATAAGTCCAAAACTTTTTATCCTATGATAAACACTCCGCATTCTTATGGGTCTTCCGTGTTCTGCAAACCATTGATTTGCAATTGCCCTAGTGGTAGAGAAGCGGTCTCTTAAAAACAGCCTGAGGCGACGATCTTGTTGTTCTACTGCGTGGTCTTGTACCCTGCTCGATGTGTACAGCCTTCTTGAAGCCATACCCGACAACATCTTAACACTATATAGACTTCTGTTTACTCCGTCAGTATTTTCTCGAAAAGGGAAACCAGCTTCTCGCAGTCCAACTATCCATTCCCTTTTAAACGTGGTAAGTTGGCGAAAGTTTGCATTTCTTCGCATGTGAGAAATAGTAAACAATTGAAAATAACATTTAGGAATATACTTTACAAAAATTGTATATTACTGCAGCTACAAATTTAACCTACTGCCCATGTAGCGTGAATCAAAAAAATCCTTGTAAAAAAGAAATTCCAAATTGATAAACTCGAGAATTAAATCTTAGTTTGTTTTACCACTATAAACACATACACGAAATATTATTAAATGAAATCATTTTTACTGAGTGTTCGGATTTTATATATCAGGATTCTATATATTTCTGAAAAAAATCAGTTATTATTTGACTACTACCTGCATTAAGTTAAAAAAATATTAACCTAATGTTGGCCTTCCTTCACACTTTACGAAAAATCGAAATATCTCTTGACATGTCAGAGATATCGATTTCGGGTTTTCACTGGATGATTCCTCTTTAAATTACCTTTTTAGCCATGTAATAAAAGCTGTACCATATTAAGACCAATTTTTAACTTAATATTAAGGTAAAAATTAAAACTAACTGATTTTTTCAGAAAAATCGAAATATCTCTTGACTTGTCAGAGATATCGATTTCGGGTTTTCACTGGATGATTCCTCTTTAAATTACCTTTCTAACCATGTAATAAAAGCTGTACCATTCCATTTGAAAAAACTGAACAAAACTTCAAAAAAGCTATTGTTGAATGTAACGCCACCTCGCGGTTTCATTTATAAACTAAATAATGTATCTCCCAGATTATCTGATTGTTCCAGCAATTGCCTTTTAAATGAATCCAAATTGAGGAAAATCGGTTTAGGTAAACGGACATTAGACGACTTTTTATCTAAATAGGTAAAACTCCCCCCACTTCTTATTCGCAAAGTTACGACAAAATGTCATAAAACAAAGTTGTAGGAGACAGTTTGCTAATTATAACTGGGATTTTTTTCTTACTCGGTTAATACTTGAAAATACACAAAAAAATTATTTTTAAAAATGTTTAGCTTGTCACGCCCTCTTGCGGTCGTTTTAGAAGCTTAAAAATATTTTTGGTGAATTTCTCACGGTCAGTTTTAGTATAATATTTTTTTCCCCAAAGCTGTGGGATAAATAGTTTTCAAGATACGGCCGCGATCCATCCTTAATGGGACACCTGGTATATATATATATATATATATATATATATATATATATATATATATATATATATATATATATATATATATATATATATATATATATCATCATCATCATCATCAGCCCGTATCGATCCACTGCAGGATGAAGGCCTCTTCAGCATGCTTCCAACCTTCACGGTCCTGGGCTTTCCTCTGCCACTCGGGTCCAATATACTTAACGATGTAATCAATCCATCGTGCTTTCGGTTTTCTTCGCGGACGTTTGCGATCAAGCGGTATCCACTCCAGGATTGCCTTGGTCCATCTGTCGTCCCATCGCCTCGCTATATGGCCTGCCTATCTCCATTTCAATTGTTTTACTCTTCCAATGATGTCACAGCCTTTTGTTTGTTCCCTGATCCATGCGCAGGACTTTCTGTCTCGTCTTATAATGCCAAGCATACATCTTTCCATTCCCCTCTGTGCCACCCGAAGTTTTTGAATTGATTACGATGTGAGTGTCCAGGTTTCACTTCCGTATGTCATAACGGGTAGAACGCACTGATCGAATACTTTTCTTTTCAGGCAAAGTGGGAGTCTGCTCTTAAACACTATGTTGAGCCTACCAAATGCCTGCCAGCCACATTTAACACGCCCTTCCACCTCCCGGGCTGTATTCCCCTCCATTGAAATCCTCTGCTCAAGATATACAAAGCTGTCCACAATCTCTAAATCCCTTCCTAAAACTGAAATTCTTCTGTCCTGAGCGAAGTTATTGAACACAACCTGACTCTTTTTCAGGTTTATTTTCAAGCCAAATGGTTCGCCAGCTCTTTGCAGTTCTTGTATGCGTCTTTGCAGCTCCTCTGGGTCTTGTGAAATGAGAATAATATCATCTGCAAATCTAAGATGGTTTAAGTTTGCACCATTGATCTTTACACCATCCTGTTCCCAATCCAGTTTACGGAACACTTCTTCAAGGCCAGCCGAGAAAAGAATAGGCGATATTGCGTCACCCTGCCGTACACCTCGTTCTATATTAATTCCCACTTCATGATTATCAAGATGAATTGTGGCTGTAACTCCATCATATATCGATTCTAATAGGTTTACATAGGCTCTCTCTACACCTTGGCTAAGCAGTGCATCCATTATCACATGCTTTGAGATGGAATCAAATGCTTTTTCGTAGTCGATAAAAGCCAAGCACAGTGGCATGGTGTATTCGTTGTGCCTTTCTATGACCTGCTGTACAACCTGGATGTGATCCATTGTCCACTTCTGAATCCTGCTTGTTCTCTTGGTTGTGCGTCATTCAGTTTTTTAATATTCTTTTAGAAATTATCTTAGTGAAAATTTTGTACATCACTGATAGGAGGCTTATTGGACTGTAGTTCTTTAAATCTTCCTGTGCTCCTTTTTTATATAAAAGGATCACTTCTGCATTTTTCCATAAGTCAGGTACTTTTTGTTCTTTGAGGCATTTTGAGTATAATCTTGCCAGTGTTTTATGTAACGTCCGAGTACCAGCTTTTAGCATTTCGACAGTTACACTATCCTTTCCTGGAGCCTTGCCGTTCTTCATCAATTCTATAGCATTTGTTACTTCCTTCACTAGGATATCTGGCATTATATATTGTTCTTCCGTGGGTATTGCTGTCCCTGACTGGCTCTGATCTTCATATACCTGGGAATAAAACCTTCTGACAATATCTAACATTTGGGTACGCGCCCTGCACACTGTGCCATCCTCACGCTTTAAAGCATATATTTGCGTTCTTTTGTTTCTCAGCTTCTGTTTAGCTTTGTTAATTCCTTTGTTTTCTTCCAGGGTTTTTTGCACTAGCTGCATATTGAATCGGCGCGTGTCCTCTCTGATACGTTTTCTTATAGTTTTGCAGAGCTCAGTGTACTCGACCCTGCCAAAAGGACTACCTGCATTTCTCATTGCTCGCCGTTTCTTCATTAAATCAATGGTCTCACTGGAGATTTTTGTTTGTTTGAGACATTTTTCTTCTGGTGCTATTGAAGCAGCCGTTTGAAGTACATTGTTGGCGATTTCTTCATATTGAACTGATATTTCCACCTCCTCTGGGTCTTGTAACGCAGCAAACCGGTTTGACAAAGCAATCTCAAAATGGCTTCCTCTGTCCAGCAGTTTTCCAGAATCCACCTTGCCCTTCTTTGATCTTACCATTCTTTCGCGCTCTTTTCGACAGTCAATCCGAACCCTTGCTCGTACCATTCGGTGGTCACTTCCAACATTAAAATTGTTAAGGACAGTACAATTGGTAAATATTGTTTTATCGTTGGTCATGATGTAGTCAATTTCGCTTGTGAGCCCAGATGGACTTTTCCATGTCCATTTTCTGCTGATATTTTTCTTATAAAATGAATTCATAATATATAGTTCTTGTCCTTCAGCAAAATCAATTAATCTGTCACCTCTATTGTCTCGATCACCAGTTCCATATGGGCCAGTTGCATTTTCGTCTGTTCTTGTTGTTCCAATTCTAGCATTAAAATCACCCATCAGGATTTTGTACCTACATTTCTCCTTGTATAAAAGCTGGGCCACATCATTATAAAATTCCTCAATTATATATATATATATATATATATATATATATATATATATATATATATATATATATATATATATATATATATATATATATCAATATATATATATATATATATATATATATATATATATATATATATATATATATATATATATATATATATATATCTGTGTGTGTGTGTGTGTCTTGGGCAGAATTTAAGGGGATACTCGCCAGGAAGTGGAATGACGCAATAAATGTGACTGGCAGGAATTTGACAGGGTCTACATAGGGTTTAAGAAGAAACTTTGCCTGGAAAGAAAAGTTTTTGATCAGTGTGTCCTGCCAGTTATGACTTATGGAAGTGAAACCTGGACACTCACATCGCAATTAATTCAGAGACTGTGGTAGCACATGGGGAATGGGGAGGGGAATGGAAAAATGTATGCTTGGCATTACTAGACGGTATAGAAGAACCTGCACATGGATCAGAGAACAGACGAAGGTGGCCTCACGTGGCAGGTATTCTGAAAAACCATATAATTTGGCCTATATTTTTGAATGGCAACATAACCGGTAAAGCGTACCTGGAGATGTTAGAGACCGCGATTGAGCCGCTAATTTTCGAAATTCGGGAAGACAATCCAAATGAATTTGGTAACTTCGAAATCACTTTCCAACAAGATGGAGTTCTTCCACATTATTGTGCTGCAGTAAAACATTATTTGGATCAGGAATATCATGGTAAATTGATTGATTTTATGACGAGGTCCGATAGAATAGCCGGCTTGGTCACCGGATCTTACACCTTTTGATTTGGGGGTGTCTTAAATCTAAAGTATATGCTACAATATCTGACAGTGTTAATGTTTTAAGACAACGAATTGTTGAAAAGTGTAGAGCAATTTCCGCTGAAACATTTGAACGAGTCCGACCAGAGTTTACCAATAGAATGTTTTACTGTCAGGAAGTAGGTGGAGCACATTTTGAGCATTAAATTGTAAATCTGTATTAATTATACGCAAAACTGAAATGTTAGTATTTATTTATTTTATGCGTCAAAACTACCTTAAACCCAAACAAAAGTAAAAGTAAAATTTTGGGGTTAGAGGCGCATCAGCAACTGAGAAGGCTATTTAGCGACTGGACCTACAGCTTAACATGGGTTCCGAACCACGGTCATCAGCTACCGAAAACCCCGATCAGCACCCCCCTCGAGCTATCAACCCTTGGTTTTGTGCTTAACTGAAAGTATCTCGAGAATCCTACCGACTGGCGAGTGACCAACCTAGAAGACCTCTCAGAAGGCATCCGGCCTTACCCAGCCTCGAACTGGCGTGACTGAGGGGTAATTCCTTGTCAGATTTTACACTCTTACCTAGAAACATTCACAAGAATTTTAGAAAAACTTTTTTGCCTAGTACGGGATTCGAACCCGCTCCACATTAACTGCCGTAACGTAAGGCTGACGCCTTAGACACCACAGCTAATATATATATATATATATATATATATATATATATATATATATATATATATATATATATTTATGCCCACAAGGTAGCGTAACGGAACCGTGGAGGGAAATATTACAGAAATCTTTCACCCTTTCTCCACGTGGTGCCACCGATCGCCTTCGCCGAACTGTCAACCATGCGACGTCACGTGTCTCTTGGGACCGGTTTCTAACCTTTCAGCCGTCATCAGCCGAGCTCTAGACAAACGTAAGGAAAGCAGTTCGGAGAGATGATCGAGGCCAAACCAGATTAAGTGGCCATTTTAATGACGGGTCGTGATCGCACACAACTCACGCCATCATACGGCGAATGCTCGTAGCAGTCACGACCGCTCGAACAATTAAGGAACACTTTTAACAGGCAGGAAAAGGTAGGAAAGCAGGGAAGTAAAAGATGTAGCAAACGATCACCCGAAGGAATGGAGAAGATAAGAAAGTTTACAAAAACAACTATTAGGATCAGAGTCGACGATCAGAACACACAGACGACAGATGAATAAAAGCAAAAGAGAACTAAAAGGAAAATTGTACATAGCAACGTGGAGTATAAGAACTTTGAGAGGAATTGTAGCACTGCCAAGTATAATAAAACAATGGAGATATATAAAATAGATAGTCTAGCGACTCAAGAATTGAGACAGAAAGGGGAGGGCTTTAGGTAATGCGAGAGATACACAGTATGCTACAGGTGGGCACGTTCAGGACAAGCAGGGATGGGTTTTGTAATAAATAAGCATAAATATGCAATGGAGAACTTTTTGCATGTTAATGAAATGCTGACTATAATGGCTATCAGGGGAAAGTTTTTCAATATTTCATTGGTTAACGTGCCCTTTATTGTCCTCCACGTCACAATTTGAAAGAAGAGCGTTATGCTGAGTACTTTTCCACATTAGGCAGTAGATTCCTAGCTGGTGGTGATTACAATGCCAAACACTTCATATGGGGATCAAGGTTAATAACTACTAAAGGCCGAGAGCCCATAAAATATATCGACAAAAATAATATAAACACTTCGTCTACTGACAGGCCCACATACTGGCCTAGTGATAGGAACAAACCACCAGACAATATTAACTTCTGTATTACTAAAGGTATTCCTACTAGCAATTATCTAGCAGAACAAAGCCTCGATCTTTCTTCGGATCATTCTCTCACAATAGAAACAGTCAGTTCAAACATCATCAATGTACAAAAAACAGCCATACTCACTAATAAAAAAATGAACTGGGATTTGTTTAAACACTTGCTTGATGAAAGAATACATACTGATATCCTGTTAAAATCTCCTGAAAACATAGACAAGGCTGTAGAAGATCTAACTATTACAATACAACAAGGCTTCTGGGATGTAACTCCTGAAATCAGTAGTCAAATCCAGAAGCAGAATTACTCTGTAATAGCAAAACATGCAATTGCCAAAAAATAAAGACTACGCAAAACGTGAATGACAACTAGAGCCCCAGTAGACAAGACAAGATTTAACAGAGCAGTGAAAGACGTAAAAAAATTACTCAGTAATGAAAAAAATGAGACAGTTCAAAATGACCTTGAAGGTCTTACTCCCACTGAAGCTACTGCTTACTCTCTGTGGAAAGCTACAGTAAAAATCAATAAAACACAAGAGAGCATACCACCAATCAGAAAACAGAATGGAACTTGGGCGAGAACAGATGCTGATAAGGCTGAAACTTTTGCAATACATCTAGCTAATGTTTTTCGACTATTTCCAATAAAAACTTTAGGAAAAGAAGAGGAAGAAATAACTTCATACCTTGAAACACCATTCCAAATGGCACTTCCCATTAAAGCCATAAAAATGAATGAAGTTAAGGCTATGATTCACAGAAACTTCAAACCAAAGAAAAGTCGAGGATTTGACCTTATAACTGGGCAAGTCGTTAAACAATTACCGGAAAAAGCATTGTTGTCCTTACACAAATTTATAACGCAATACTTAGAGTCGGCAATTTTCCATCACAGTGGAAAGTAGGACAAATCATATTAATTCCAAAACCTGGTAAACCAACGGAGGAAGCATCATCATATAGACCCATAACACTTTTGCTTGTCTTATCAAAGTTTTTTGAGAAATTGTTCCTAAAGAGGATGAAGCTAGTGCTGACGAACCAAATATCATTCCAGAACACCAATTCGGATTTCGCGAAAGACACGCAACAATCGAACAAGTACACAGGCTAGTGAAAATGATTAATAACGCCTTTGAAGATAAAAAGTACTGCTCGTCTGTATTCTTGGATATTACACAAGCCTTCGATAGAGTGTGGCATTCAGGCTTACTATACAAACTTAAATCAAAACTTCCTACAGCATACTATCATGTACTGTTATCATACTTGACGAACAGATACTTCGATGTCAAATATAAAGGAGAAATAACTAACATATATCCGGTAAAATCAGGAGTACCTCAAGGTAGTGTCTTGGGTCCCATACTTTGTCAAATCTTCACTGCTGACCTACCAACTACGCTAAACACGTCTATAGCCACCTTTGCAGATGATACCACAGTTATGGCAATAAGCAGGGTACCTAGATATGCATCTGAGAAGCTTCAGGAAGCTCTTGATGGGATAGAAGAATGGATAAAAAAATGGCGTCTAAAAATCAATGAGGCAAAATCTCAGCAAATCACTTTTACCTTAAGGAAGGAGTCATGCCCGAGTGTAACACTTAATGGACATCAACTCCCCCAGGCAGACTGTGCAAAATATCTTGGAATGAGACTTGACCCAAGACTAAACTGGAAACAACACATTTTTATGAAGAGGAAACAACTTGGCTTAAAATTATCCAAACTCTACTGGTTAATAGGTAGAAAATCCAAATTATCGTTGGTTAATAAGTTAACCATCTACAAAGTGATCCTCAAACCCGTATGGAGTTATGAAATAGAACTTTGGGGAACCGTGAGTGTATCCAACATAGAAATACTTCAAAGATTCCAATCCAAAACCCTGAGAATAATTACTGATGCTCCTTGGTTCGTGACAAATCAAACTTTACACTGTGATTTAAAAATAAAGCCTGTGCTAGCAGCCTCCTGGATAATAGCCAAAAGCCGCAGAGACTGAAACGCTGTGATAATTTAGAGATAAGCTATAGAATTTTAGATTTAATTAAGATATTCGATTATTCTAGTTATAAAGAACCTAAGTTCCTGTATATGTTAGGCCTTTAATGTAAGCGCCATAACATCTGATGCTTGGCAATTATTTGCCTTGCCCTTAATGTTGTAACAGTTGCTTATTACCTTTGGGTAGATTGCAAATATATGGGAGATTAAAAAAAAAATTGGTTAATGCCTACCCTCTAAAAGAAGAAAAGGGCGCAGTGGAAAAGGACATTTTTATACCGGATGAGTATTTATACAGAAGATTATTAACCTTCTAGTGGGCGCGCGATGTCGAAACAACAGCACTTGATACATTTTTGGTCATAAAATCTTGCTTTCTACTTCACAAGTATTTTTCATTTTTAGAAGCCTCTTACTGGCTCATTAAACAAATAAACTATTAACAAATGGCTCGTAAACAAATGACTATTATCCCCCTTCCTGCACGCGGTTTGTAACGTACAAATAGTATTTGTTTTAGTTACAGCGTAAACGCCCAATAGCTTCCGCGCGCCCGACGTCAAAAAAATTACTTGCGATAATAATCGCGATAATATTTTTTTGCAATGTAGCCTAACAAAGTTTTATTTTTTATTATTAAAAATGCCCCATACGCCAAGACTAGTAGCGGTTGGTCCATAAGGGCACGTGGGCACGTCCCCTACCTAAAAAATTAAAAAATGATGTGTAAGAAATATTTTCAGATTTTATATTAATTTAGTTTCTGTTGTATCTATGATCACGCTTCTTGCCACTTCTATAGTCTAACATCCATAATGTCATTCGCAGTAACGAAATAGGTCGTGGGTTGCCGGAGCGCAACGATTAAAGAACACGTGCTTTGGGCACAGACAAGTTTGTGCCGCTACTGTTTTCTTTACTATCGCGTGCGAAAAACAAATACAGCAATGCATCGTTTCGCTAGTAACCCGGAGATTAAAAGTATTTATTACGGCTTATCTTGGACGCTGCTCAATTCTCAGACATCCTAAGCGCTGACGTCAGTGATGGGCGAAGCTTATCGAACCTTTCCAAACAAAGAAAATGTCCATTGAAATTCTCATAAAAGAATTTTTGTTAGCCATTTTCTTCTCTTTACAAGTTTAATAAGCAATTTCTCTCACAGTTTCGTAATCCTCAAAGTACATTTTACATTTTGCATATTTGAATTGCTCGTAAAACGTTTTTATTCGGACTTTTTCTTCTGTGGAAGTCAATTTAAAGTTATGTTACTTTGCTCTTTATAAGTGTCAATTTCAGTTTTTTGGGAGGACTTTCAGGTGTATTTTGTTGAATTTATTATTGGTAAGTTGATTTTTTACAAAATCTGTTATATAAATTGTATTGACAATATTGGAGTTTCTGTTTTAGTTGAAAATAGTTGTGTGTTTTGGACCAGACTGCAAACATTACAGTGAACAAAAAAATGTGTAGATTTTTTACATTTCCTGACGATTCAACTGAGCGAAAAAAAAGGTTAAATCTTGTGAGGTAATATTAAATGTTCATTAAATGGCATGGACGTATAAAAATGATTGCGTAATTTCTAGGTGCTAGATCGGGAACCCTCAAAATATTCACTGATATGCAGTTGCCATTTTGTAAACAATGTTAGAAAAAAATGTCCCAAGATATTTGATTTTAATATTAAAAGAAAATTTGCATTTTAATCTCCGAGAAAATGGTATGATATTTAAATATATGGTATAATATGTCCCTATATAAATATAAATGATAAGCTTTCAGAAAAATTGAAAGATAACACTAGTTATTTTATTTATTACAATGACTGTAATGAAGTAGTGGTCAATGGGAGCCAGTTACTATAATCAAATCCTAGGAAATCTTCACATATTAAAGCGATCCAAGTGTTATTTATATATATGGACATTGCAAGAAGGTGCAACGGTTCTTATTGAATATGATCAATCATGGGCAGAAAGTTTAGAATTATTGGAAGATTTTTATGTTAAATATTACTTACCTAAATTATTGGGCATATATAAAAAAAAATATATATATATATATATATATATATATATATATATATATATATATATATATATATATATATATATATATATGAACGATCATAGAGAATCGCAGAAAGAAACGGAAATTTACTGACAAGGAGGACCCCAATCCGAATACCAGGAAATGAAAGGAAATCTGTGATACCTTAACCATACAGGTTCATGAACGTTGTAGTTTCGATGTATCCGAACGATATGTTAAGAACGACCTAACTGTTGCAAATTTATTTGAAACTGAAAAATTTGGTGAATATCGAGCCGTCTTTCCAAATGAAGACATTAAAATTGTGTGTAACCTGTTTGCAAACGTAAATTACTTAAAATTAAAAAATGAACTGGGCGATTTTATGAAACACAGTGGGGCTGTGCTGCTGTTACAAATGTTGAATCTGTGGAATTACTGATTGTTTTGTGTACCGTCCCTATGACGACTGTGAAATGCGAAATATGTTTCTCTTCCCTCAAACTCATTAAAAAACACTTTGGGTCAGGAACGGCTGTGCACGTTAGCAATGATATCTATTAAAAAAAAGACTTGTAAAGTCAATTTTAAATTTTAATGATCAAGTCATCGATCACTCTGCTGCTCAGAAATTTAGGAGGATGGACTTCAACTACAAACAGATTTAATCATAGTCTTATGGTGAGTTTAGCAAAATTTTATTATCTAGGTACCTATTTGAAAATTTGATGTCTAACAGTTACACTCGTATTTCTACACAGCAAAGTGCCTGTATAATACTAAGAAATGTAAAAATTTTGGTTGCGACACATTTCCCTATCTTCATTTCAAAATTTGATTGTACGTGCCCCACCTGTTTTTTCCCCCACGAACCGCCGCTGGCAAAGACAGATTTAATGCTCAGGACCAAGCTGCTCCTAATGGAAATTTTGGGAGGTTTAAGAAGAACTACTTATCTTCTTATTTTCTGGGAGAGGGTGTCGTTATCGATGAATTGGAGACAGACTTTTGATGAAAATAGCCTTTCTGACAATATATAAAATTAAAACCTGATAAATACGGAATCAAATTTATCCGCTAGTAGATGCAATGACATTTTACGTTTCGAATATTTAACAGTATGCTGGTAAGCAATCAGATGGCCCGTATCAGTTCAGTAATACGGCAATAGAAGCAGTAAAGAGATTGATTACACCAATTTCCTTTGGTAGAAGATTTAGTAAAAAATCATAAAATATCAGTTGTGGGCATCTTCCGCAAGGAAAAAAAAGAATTACCGTATTGTTTCACATCAAAAGATAAACCTGAATATTTTAGTCAATTCGGATTTTCTGACAGGGCTACACTAGTGCGTAGGTTCCAAAAAAATAGATCTGTGGTATTGCTATCATATCTTCATTATGCAGTTGTAATAGATAAAAGTACAAATGAAAAACAGAAGCCAAAAATCCAAATTTGTTATAATAAAACAATAGGAGCAGTCCATGAAATTCACAAAAAGCAAAAATATATTCGACGTCAAGAAAAAGTAACAGATGGCCTTTGACATCTTTTTGTAATCTTGAGGGTAAATAAAATAGTTATAGAAAAAAGGCGAAAGTATTTAGCTGAAGCTGGAATGCAGCTAATAACAGACTATGTAGCGAGAAGAGCTACGACGGTCAACCTTCCGAGAAAACTCAAAAGAAAAATTAGAGACCACTTAAATATAAGTAACAGAAACTAATGTAATGAATCAGGCAATTCAAGACACAATGTGCAGCTTATCCGAGGAATATTTGCCCTGACCACACTACATTTCTTTGGAATGAATGTTACCGTGATGGAGATGATACGTTACTGATGATAAAGAATATTAGACCTAAAATATCGAATTAAATACAAGCAGATAATACAAATTTTTGTTACTATTTCATTGATCGCATTTTCAAACTGTTTTTTTACGTTTAAGTAAGAGTTATGCTGCTAAAATGTTTCCTAATCCAAAGAGAACGTGTATACGAATAATTAAACTTAAAATCAAGAGATAAACACAAGTAAATAATAAAAACTGTTGTGCTTTTATTATTTTATCTCGCCAAAATATAATTTTAAAAATTCAATTTTATTTTATATTTAAGCAAAATTTTTCTTACCAACTTGTTCCCTAATTTGAAGCTAATGTATCTTAATAAATAAAGTGTGATAGATAGACAAGTTTTTTTTATCTATCTTCGAAATCCCAAAAATCTTTATTAACGCTTTAAAGTTACGCGCCACCGCTGTCGTTTTTTAAAAACACAAATTTTATTCGCAAATGAATTTAATAATCTTTAAAATTATTGACTGTTACAATCGTTCATAAAATCAGAATGTTCACAATGAATAACAATATTGTATATATATATATATATATATATATATATATATATATATATATATATATATATATATATATATATATATATATATATGTAAAATTGTTAATGTCAGCTATTTGAGGCTGGCGGTTCTCGGCAGTTTCCTGGAATGGGTCGAGGACCTCTGCACATAACTCGGCTCTCAGCAGTTTCCTGGAATGGGTCGAGGAACTCTGCACATAACTCCTCCATCCCTAAACGAAAGATTGTCCCTCGGGGTTGAAGAACGTTCTGGGCGTTGGTTGTGGTTCTTCGGCTTCGGTCCTTGGATCGGCTTGTGGCTTTCTTCTTTTCAGTCGATAGAAGACATACCATACTCCAGCGGCGATTAGGATAAGGTAAATTGGCATGGTCCAAAAGCTGTGTTGAATATGTGAGAGGCCAATTAATTCAATGGGTGCTATTTTATTTTGCTTCCTTTGTAATTGATGGATTTGGTCCAGCGGGATATTTTCTAAGACGAGCTTCGTCTTATACTTTGTTGGTGCTTGACGCTTATTGACTGATATTTCTTCTAATAGTAGAGGTCGGCTGAAGGATTCTTTTTTATGATTTTCATACGTAGAGTCATTAGTACGAAATTTGCAATCAATGGGTATTTCGATTAAATAAGTTCCTTGTAGCTGCACAAAATCTGTCCCTTTGCATGTTGTTTCAATTTTTGTTGTTTTGTTGGCAAATACGGCGATATAATGGACTTCGCTCAATTGCTCTATGACGTTTCTAGTCAATTCGATCTGAATTTCTTCACAAGCTTGGAGACTGGTTTCTAACTTTAATAATCGGTGGATACAATTGTCGATTTCCAATCCATTTATTAAATTGGCCTTTGTACAGAAGTATTCGTTCTGCAGCATGTCACAAGGTACTGGCATGTATTGGTAGAAATCCGTGTTCATAATCAGATAGGTATTATGAGGAATAATAGTAGTAAGGTTTTGTGTAGGTATTGAATATAAATGGAAATATTGAAAGGTCTCAGGATAAATTATTGGAAAGTGAATTATGAAAACAATTTTTTATGATGATAAAATGCCTGAATTTCTAAAGCATCATAATAATAATTAAAATGCGATTTCGGGAAAAGCATTTCATTATTTGAATATAGCTTTATGGCTGTATCATACATTGATTCTAATTCATCGATTTTAAGTAGACTCGAGTGTGCGATTTTTAATCTAGCAAAAGTGTTTGAGTTTTCGATATTAGTTAATAGTTGTAAAATTACGCTAAGGCTTATATTAATCTGATCTAATACATTTTTAGAGTCGAGATAATGATTTAGATTTGATACTAGGTCGTCAGTTCTCAATCTCATCTCTTTTATACCTTCAGTGACTATATCTTGATTATGATTTATTAGGGATATTGTTTTATTAAAGTTTTCTATCATTTTGGTGGTGAGAGAAATTTGCTTGTTTACCTTGTCTACGATGTCTCTTTGGTTAGTTTGTAATTTATTAATATTATTTATATAAAATTCTGCATCATCCGCATCTAAATTACCGCTAATACTT
This sequence comes from Cosmopolites sordidus, assembly GCA_031761425.1. Taxonomy (NCBI): domain Eukaryota; kingdom Metazoa; phylum Arthropoda; class Insecta; order Coleoptera; family Curculionidae; genus Cosmopolites; species Cosmopolites sordidus. The sequence continues at coordinate 61,916 of JARFXV010001270.1, forward strand.
TTGATTACAGAGCCTAAGCCATTAATTAAACCTCTTTTGGTACGATATACAGGATTAATAGTATTATACGTTTGTTCCGTTGACATTAGTTGGTATGACATTGCTTTATGAAAATTTTGAAGTTCAAAATAAAAAGTATTATGTTTTATCTCTAAAACATTAGTAAGCTCATCATAATGCTTCCTGAGAACTTTGTCTTTATATAGGTTCTAGGTCATAATAATGAAGGAAGGTATGAACTTTTGATTTTAAACGCGCTGTTCCTAGCTTATACGGTTTTGAGCTAAGTTGGTTATTTTCACTTCTTGAAGGGTTGATGCAGCAGAAGCTGGGACCTGTAACGGATTACGTTTCAATTTAAGTCTTTTTAACTTTTGTTTGTTTCTCTTTTACATATTTCTGTGTTAATTTATTTCTGTTATTTGACTTTAGTTTCCTATAAACATTTTCACCTTCTTCATATGATAATGAATCTTCTCGCTGCTTGTTATGTTTACTGATGATACGTTCCTTTTGAGAAATCATTTTCATTTAACTTGTTATTTATTTCATTTAACTTAATTAATTTCTTGAGTAGCTTGGCGATGTTCTACGATATAATTGTTAATGAGTTTTTGATTTAAATTAATATCAAAAGGATCTTTTGAATTCAGATGTCCATTTATTATATCAATTTGTTTTTGTTTTGTTACAGAATGTATTGAATTGTTGTAACCTAAAATTGCATAAGGCATTTGATTTAAAATATCAGTTTTTTTTTTACTAATAATCACTCGTAAATGTTCTAATACAGTAGAATGGAAACGTTCTATGGACCTATTCGATTCTGGATGATTATTAGAGATATAGTGAGGTTCGATATGGTGTGTTTGAAGAAATTCTTGAACAACACTTTTTTTTAGTTCGGTACCATTGTCCATTGTAACTACATTTTGTAATCCATGATGTGTAATGAAAGTAAGTAATTTCAATACCGGCTAGACATTGTAATGGGTAGGCTTGAGCATATTTCGAAAATGTATATATTATAGTTAGATATTTTTGTCCTTGAGCCTAAAAAGTGTCTATATGGATTATTTCAAAAGGCTTAGAAGGTGTTGGAGTAATCATTAGCTTTTGACGTGGTGGGTTTCTATCATATTTATTTAATTGACAATTTTCGCACATGTTGATGTAATCTGTAACATCTGATTTAATTCCTGGCCAGTAGTAATTTTTTCTGATACGTGTTTCGGTTTCTAGAATTCCACGGTGGTTGGTTTTTCCTTCATGATAATTTTGAATAATAGTGTTTTGTTTGCCTTTCTCTTTAATGTCTTCCAAGATAACATTGCATTTAACGAGTTTGAATGCTGAACTTTTGAATGTATTTCTAAGTATGTTACATATTTCCGGAAAATAATTATCATCTTTAAAGGGAAGTGCGTACGTAATTTTGGGTTTGATAAATTCTTTAAAGAATTTTATAAGATCAGTTTCTAGGTTATTGAAAGTTGTACATTAGTTCTTGATTTTGTAGGGAATATTTGTATTGTTTTTGGTTTCGCAGGTGAATAATAAACAAGGTCTATAATTATTTGGTTATTATAGATATTTAAAGGTTTTTCTGAAATTGATATTCCAAGAATACTGTCTTCGTGACTAGTGTGTACTGTTATGCCATCGTCGTCATCATTTCGGCTTTCATTTTGAGCATCTTCCGGTTGTTCTGCGTCAGATATAAAGGGTTGTTCTCCTATATTACCAGATATTGAAGCGTTGTCATCATTTTCTCTAGACATTATATCATTAAATTTGACCATATATTCTACTAATTGATCAAATTCTTTAGTATGAATTTCTACTCTGGAAAGTGCATCTGCATTCGTATTGTACTTTCCTTTCTTGAACATCACTTCATCGTCATATTCTTCTAGACGTAATCTCAATCTTACTAATCTAGAACTTGGGTCTTTTAATGACATCAGCCACTGAAGTGGTTTATGATCTGTTATAATTTAATAAGGAAATATTTATGGAATGTTATAATAAGGAAATACTTTGTAGCCCATACTATTGCTAGTAGTTCTTTTTCTATTGTGCTGTAATTTTGTTCCGATTCATTTAAAGTTCTTGATGCATAGGAACAGGTTTATCACTGCCAATAGGTCCTTGTGACAATATTGCTCCTATTGCTACGTTACTTGCGTCTGTTGTAAGATTAAATTCCTTCGTAAAGTCGGGATACTGTAGCAATGGTTCATTCATAAAATGTTTTTACAATCCTCAAAGCATTTTATGAATTTGGGACTATGTTCAATTTGTGCGTTTTTCTTTAGACAAAGAGTTAGCGATTTTGTTAATTTCGCAAAATCTTTAATACATTTTCTGTAGTACCCTAATAGACCTAAAAATCCTTTAATTTCCTTGGTGGTTTTTGGTAAAGGGTATTTTTATATGCTAATAATCTTGTCGCGATTAGGTTTCACACCATCTGGAGTTACTATGTGCCCTAAATAAGCAACTTGTGAATTTTGAAATTTGTTTCTCTTAATCGTTGGAATACATATATATATATATATATATATATATATATATATATATATATATATATATATATATATATATATATATATATATATATATATATGTATATATATATATATATATATATATATATATATATATATATATATATATATATATATATATATATATATATATAATATATCTAAATACGTTTTACATAGCTTAATAACATGATATTTTTCTTCTGGGTTCATATGAGACGTTCGAATCAGTTTTTCTACATCAATAATTTGTTGGTTATCAGGGCTGGACATGTCAATTTGGTAAAGTTCGTAGTCATTTTGTTTGAATGGAATTACTCTTATTGGTGTCGTCAAGAGCAGACAAATTTCTTTACCAGTTTTATTTAAGATTTGAACTGAAGCTAATCTATTTCTTGCAATTGTTAAGGTTTCTGGAATTTCTATATTTTGTATCTTCTGATGTGGAACTAATACATCACCATTTTTAATGTTTACAGGAATTTTGGTTATTAATTTAGTATGCGGTTCGATTTTTATAGAATGAGAACATTTTTGAACAGTTGGTTGGTATTTTATAGGTATTTTACTGTGCGGTGTTATTAAATATGAATTTAGAAAATCTAATTTTGCGTTTAGTAATTTTAAATTGTCTAGTCCAATTAGACCATCATAAATATTGTGAAAATTAAACAAGTAAAATTTTAATGTTTCGTTTTGATTAAATTCAGAAAACATTGGTATTTCGCAACAATAATCATGAGAAGAGGTTTGAAAGACAGTGGATACTGTAAAAGATGTTGTAAAATAATTACAGCGACCTAATTTGTCTAAGACGTCACTTATATTAGGCAACGGATATCTGTCTTCAATGGTTTTCTCATTTAATTTACGGTAGTCGACTACAATTCTCCATTTTTTCTTGCCAGAAGCATCTGGTTTTTTGGGGACTACCCAAATTGGCGATGACCATGATGAATCGCTAGGTCTAATAATTCCTTGTTCTAACATGGATTTAATTTGTTTCTGTACCTCGTCCTTATGAATAAACGGATATATATATATATATATATATATATATATATATATATATATATATATATATATATATATATATATATATGTATATATATATATATATATATATATATATATATATATATATATATATATATATATATATATATATATATAATATATCTAAATACGTTTTACATAGCTTAATAACATGATATTTTTTTTCTGGGTTCATATGAGACGTTCGAATCAGTTTTTCTACATCAATAATTTGTTGGTTATCAGGGCTGGACATGTCAATTTGGTAAAGTTCGTAGTCATTTTGTTTGAATGGAATTACTCTTATTGGTGTCGTCAAGAGCAGACAAATTTCTTTACCAGTTTTATTTAAGATTTGAACTGAAGCTAATCTATTTCTTGCAATTGTTAAGGTTTCTGGAATTTCTATATTTTGTATCTTCTGATGTGGAACTAATACATCACCATTTTTAATGTTTACAGGAATTTTGGTTATTAATTTAGTATGCGGTTCGATTTTTATAGAATGAGAACATTTTTGAACAGTTGGTTGGTATTTTATAGGTATTTTACTGTGCGGTGTTATTAAATATGAATTTAGAAAATCTAATTTTGCGTTTAGTAATTTTAAATTGTCTAGTCCAATTAGACCATCATAAATATTGTGAAAATTAAACAAGTAAAATTTTAATGTTTCGTTTTGATTAAATTCAGAAAACATTGGTATTTCGCAACAATAATCATGAGAAGAAGTTTGAAAGACAGTGGATACTGTAAAAGGTTCATAGAATATTTCATTTAAAAAAAAATTATATGCAATGTCAGGATTAATAAAAGATTTTGTTTACCCTGTATCTATTAATAGTTTAAGATGAGGTTTCGCAATTAAAATGTAAGGCAATTCTTTTTTGTCTGACGATAGATGATACTCTACTAAGGTTCGGTCTCTTGAACCGGGTTTTCCTGAAAATCCTGAGTCGTCTCATGTTCGTTTTCATAGAATTCGTACTCGGTGTTAATGTCCTCGACATATGTTTCCTGTTGCTCGGAGGTGTCGTCTTCGGTGTTAAACAATTCTTCGGCTATTATATTTTTGTTTGCTCCGTGATTTGCAAAATGATTGTAATTTTGATTCGGCTTTCTAAATTGGGAAGTATTTCTTGTAGATATACTCATAGGTGTGGGTCTGTTTTGTATGGGTCTCGGATTGGAATTTCTTCCAAAAACTTGAGAATTACTTGGAATATTTTGAGCGGGTGGACTCGGATGTCTTTGTTGATTTATTGGTCCACGAGGAAATTGTGTGTGTTGAACCTGAGGGGGTTGACGAATTTGATTAAATGGTCTAAAATTGTTATTGAAATTATTTATTGGAAATCTCACTGGTGGATGGGTATTTTTAGAAATCGGTAGTGTAAATTGAATTTGATGCGTTGATTTTTGATAATATTTGATATTTTCTTCTTCAGTTATAAACTGTAATGCTTGACTTAAGCAATTTGGACGCATAGCTCGTATAGTTGGACCTAGAGGATCCCTTAGTCCTACTAAAAATGTTTTTAATGCTTGCTTAGTGAAAAAATTTCTCTTACTAGTTCGTTCGGCCGGTGTGGTGCTGTGCAAATCAATTCTTCAGCTCTGCCTTCTAATTTATTTAAGATACCATTTAATAAAAGAACATTTTGAAAACTACTTCGATCATTTACGTCAAAATAATACGATAATATTGACTCTGATGCATTGATAAATCTATGAAATTTATTTGGATTTCCATCGAATTGTGGATTAATGCTTAAATTCTTAATATTTAAAGCTGGTGGAGCCATTTTGTGTGTTTTTTGATTCTTGTTTAAATTAGTTAAATTATTTAAAAGCTTTAATGTTTTGAATAATTCTACTAAATCTACTTCGTTGTTCCGATTGTTTTCGTTAAAGGAATCAATGGAATTTGAAGAGACTAACATGAACAATTGATTGGTACTTACAGCATCAGTAACCTCGCTATGAGTTGAATGGCCTACCAATTTTCTCGACTGATGATTGGAATTTGCAGACTCTTCTGTGCACTCTACTCTACTGTGCACTCACAACAGTATTTTTTCGTTGTCTCGTTTAAGAGTGAAACTCAAAGAATTATTCACTGTGAATATCCCACGAAACTATCCTACGACTGCGCCACTTAAATACTTTGGTTACTAATGTAGTTTTTTAAAAACACAAATTTTATTCGCAAATGAATTTAATAATCTTTAAAATTATTGACTATTACAATCGTTCATAAAATCATAATGTTCACAATGAATAAGAATATTGTATATATATATATATATATATATATATATATATATATATATATATATATATATATATATATATATATATATATATATATATATATATTTATATATATATAAAATTGTTAATGTCAGCTATTTAAGGCTCGCGGTTCTCGGCAGTTTCCTGGAATGGGTCGAGGACCTCTGCACATAACTCGACTCTCAGCAGTTTCCTGGAATGGGTCGGGGACCTCTGCACATAACTCGCGCCTGCTTGAAGATTATCAACAGAAATTAATATCAACTTAGGATACTCGCCACTCGTAATTCCTTCACAAAATACAAATAAATAAAACAAATACAATTCTTAAAGATATGTACTCATCTGGTTTCCGGTGCGGTCTCAACAAGATAGCAATTGTCCTAGAGGAGTGGACGGACGGACGAGAGGAGTGGAGTGACGCGGCTTGGCTGGCTAGGGTGGCGGTTAACGATTGACAGTAGACGTATCCTGTTCTCAGTCTCGGTGACTATGTCGGTCCCTAATTGACAAGAAAAGCGCTCTCCTATTGGGCCGATGTAGTTTGCCAGTTGGCAGCAATCGCCCTCTGGGCTGCAACTCGCCCAGAAAAGTCTATATATGAATCGAATTACTACCAGAAACATCATATGACCGAACTGATCCAACAAAGCCGGAATCCAATCATTCCACTGTCACATATGCACTCGCACCCGACTCCAGAATATATGCTGCACCTGTACTGCCAGTGATTAGTGAGACTGATTAAGAGACTGAGTGGAGAGAACAGAAAAAAATAGCATACTGCGTCTAGTTGCCATTTTGTACCTCTATGAAAGGTAGGGACAGCTAGGAATCTCGGAACAACTGTTAAGATACCGGGGCGTACAGCCTTCATCACAAATACATTTTGGAGCCACATTAGCTGTGGCATCTAAGACGTCAGCCTTACGTTACGGCAGTTAATGTGGAGCGGGTTCGAATCCCGTACTAGGCAAAAAAGTTTTCCTAAAATTCTTGTGAATGTTTCTAGGTAAGAGTGTAAAATCTGACAAGGAATCACCCCTTAGTCACGTCAGTTCGAGGCTGGGTAAGGCCGAATGCCTTCTGATAGGTTTTCTACGTTGGTCACTCGCCAGTCGGTAGGCTTCTCGAGATACTTTAGGTTAAGCACAAAACCAAGGGTTGACAGCCTGAGGGGGGTGCTGACTGGGGTTTTCGGTAGCTGA